>CM029597.1:26608434-26784440 GCA_017311375.1 Mytilus coruscus | reverse complement strand
CTATTCCTACCCCGAATTTAAAAATATGTCAATAATTCCTTACGAAAATTCCTTTTCCCAGCAGATGCAAATGATCTAAAAGGCCAAGGTGGGACAACTCATGGTTTGTCTTCACCATATAGGTCCATAGTTAGATTTAAAGAAAGCTTATTCCCAATTTTTTAAAGGGATGTAAAAAATTCCCTACGGCAATACTTTTTTCGCCACTAGGTGCAATGTGAAGCTGAATAGCTAAGGTCTACTTGAGAAAAAATCCAGGGTGTGGTTCGGCTTAGTTTTTTTTAAATTAGGTCCAAAGTTGGGGTCGGACACCCTACCCCACCCTTACGGTAATGGTAATAAAAAATGTTTTACGGCAATACTTTTTTCGCCACTAGGTGCAATGTGAAGCTGAATAGCTAAGGTCTACTTGAGAAGAAATCCAGGGTGTGGTTCGGCTTAGTTTTTTTAAATTAGGTCCAAAGTTGGGGTCGGACACCCTACCCCACCCTTACGGTAATGGTAATAAAAAATGTTTTACGGCAATACTTTTTTCGCCACTAGGTGCAATGTGAAGCTGAATAGCTAAGGTCTACTTGAGAAAAAATCCAGGGTGTGGTTCGGCTTAGTTTTTTTTTAAATTAGGTCCAAAGTTGGGGTCGGACACCCTACCCCACCCTTACGGTAATGGTAATAAAAATGTTTTACGGCAATACTTTTTCGCCACTAGGTGCAATGTGAAGCTGAATAGCTAAGGTCTACTTGAGAAAAATCCAGGGTGTGGTTCGGCTTAGTTTTTTTAAATTAGGTCCAAAGTTGGGGTCGGACACCAAACCCCACCCTTACGGTAATGGTAATAAAAATGTTTTACGGCAATACTTTTTCGCCACTAGGTGCAATGTGAAGCTGAATAGCTAAGGTCTACTTGAGAAAAATTCAGGGTGGTGTTCGGCTTAGTTTTTTTAAATTAGGTCCAAAGTTGGGGTCGGACACCCTACCCCACCCTTACGGTAATGGTAATAAAAATGTTTTACGGCAATACTTTTTCGCCACTAGGTGCAATGTGAAGCTGAATAGCCAAGGTCTACTTGAGAAAAAATCCAGGGTGTGGTTCGGCTTAGTTTTTTTTAAATTAGGTCCAAAGTTGGGGTCGGACACCCTACCCCACCCTTACGGTAATGGTAATAAAAAATGTTTTACGGCAATACTTTTTCGCCACTAGGTGCAATGTGAAGCTGAATAGCTAAGGTCTACTTGAGAAAAAATTCAGGGTGTGGTTCGGCTTAGTTTTTTTTGAATTAGGTCCAAAGTTGGGGTCGGACACCCTACCCCACCCTTACGGTAATGGTAATAAAAATGTTTTACGGCAATACTTTTTCGCCACTAGGTGCAATGTGAAGCTGAATAGCCAAGGTCTACTTGAGAAAAATTCAGGGTGTGGTTCGGCTTAGTTTTTTTAAATTAGGTCCAAAGTTGGGGTCGGACACCCTACCCCACCCTTACGGTAATGGTAATAAAAATGTTTTACGGCAATACTTTTTCGCCACTAGGTGCAATGTGAAGCTGAATAGCCAAGGTCTACTTGAGAAAAAATCCAGGGTGTGGTTCGGCTTAGTTTTTTTAAATTAGGTCCAAAGTTGGGGTCGGACACCCTACCCCACCCTTACGGTAATGGTAATAAAAATGTTTTACGGCAATACTTTTTCGCCACTAGGTGCAATGTGAAGCTGAATAGCTAAGGTCTACTTGAGAAAAATTCAGGGTGTGGTTCGGCTTAGTTTTTTTTAAATTAGGTCCAAAGTTGGGGTCGGACACCCTACCCCACCCTTACGGTAATGGTAATAAAAATGTTTTACGGCAATACTTTTTCGCCACTAGGTGCAATGTGAAGCTGAATAGCTAAGGTCTACTTGAGAAAAATCCAGGGTGTGGTTCGGCTTAGTTTTTTTTATGAGGGTCCAGGTTGTGGTTCGGCTTTTTTTAAATTAGGTCCAAAGTTGGGGTCGGACACCCTACCCCACCCTTACGGTAATGGTAATAAAAATGTTTTACGGCAATACTTTTTCGCCACTAGGTGCAATGTGAAGCTGAATAGCCAAGGTCTACTTGAGAAAAATTCAGGGTGTGGTTCGGCTTAGTTTTTTTAAATTAGGTCCAAAGTTGGGGTCGGACACCCTACCCCACCCTTACGGTAATGGTAATAAAAATGTTTTACGGCAATACTTTTTCGCCACTAGGTGCAATGTGAAGCTGAATAGCTAAGGTCTACTTGAGAAAAAATCCAGGGTGTGGTTCGGCTTAGTTTTTTTTAAATTAGGTCCAAAGTTGGGGTCGGACACCCTACCCCACCCTTACGGTAATGGTAATAAAAATGTTTTACGGCAATACTTTTTCGCCACTAGGTGCAATGTGAAGCTGAATAGCTAAGGTCTACTTGAGAAAAATTCAGGGTGTGGTTCGGCTTAGTTTTTTTAAATTAGGTCCAAAGTTGGGGTCGGACACCCTACCCCACCCTTACGGTAATGGTAATAAAAATGTTTTACGGCAATACTTTTTCGCCACTAGGTGCAATGTGAAGCTGAATAGCTAAGGTCTACTTGAGAAAAATCCAGGGTGTGGTTCGGCTTAGTTTTACGGCAATACTTTTTTTTTAAATTAGGTCCAAAGTTGGGGTCGGACACCCTACCCCACCCTTACGGTAATGGTAATAAAAATGTTTTACGGCAATACTTTTTCGCCACTAGGTGCAATGTGAAGCTGAATAGCTAAGGTCTACTTGAGAAAAATCCAGGGTGTGGTTCGGCTTAGTTTTTTTTAAATTAGGTCCAAAGTTGGGGTCGGACACCCTACCCCACCCTTACGGTAATGGTAATAAAAATGTTTTACGGCAATACTTTTTCGCCACTAGGTGCAATGTGAAGCTGAATAGCTAAGGTCTACTTGAGAAAAATCCAGGGTGTGGTTCGGCTTAGTTTTTTTAAATTAGGTCCAAAGTTGGGGTCGGACACCCTACCCCACCCTTACGGTAATGGTAATAAAAATGTTTTACGGCAATACTTTTTCGCCACTAGGTGCAATGTGAAGCTGAATAGCTAAGGTCTACTTGAGAAAAATCCAGGGTGTGGTTCGGCTTAGTTTTTTTAAATTAGGTCCAAAGTTGGGGTCGGACACCCTACCCCACCCTTACGGTAATGGTAATAAAAATGTTTTACGGCAATACTTTTTTCGCCACTAGGTGCAATGTGAAGCTGAATAGCTAAGGTCTACTTGAGAAAAAATCTAGGGTGTGGTTCGGCTTAGTTTTTTTTAAATTAGGTCCAAAGTTGGGGTCGGACACCCTACCCCACCCTTACGGTAATGGTAATAAAAATGTTTTACGGCAATACTTTTTCGCCACTAGGTGCAATGTGAAGCTGAATAGCCAAGGTCTACTTGAGAAAAAATCCAGGGTGTGGTTCGGCTTAGTTTTTTTAAATTAGGTCCAAAGTTGGGGTCGGACACCCTACCCCACCCTTACGGTAATGGTAATAAAAATGTTTTACGGCAATACTTTTTCGCCACTAGGTGCAATGTGAAGCTGAATAGCTAAGGTCTACTTGAGAAAAATTCAGGGTGTGGTTCGGCTTAGTTTTTTTTGAATTAGGTCCAAAGTTGGGGTCGGACACCCTACCCCACCCTTACGGTAATGGTAATAAAAATGTTTTACGGCAATACTTTTTCGCCACTAGGTGCAATGTGAAGCTGAATAGCCAAGGTCTACTTGAGAAAAATTCAGGGTGTGGTTCGGCTTAGTTTTTTTTAAATTAGGTCCAAAGTTGGGGTCGGACACCCTACCCCACCCTTACGGTAATGGTAATAAAAATGTTTTACGGCAATACTTTTTCGCCACTAGGTGCAATGTGAAGCTGAATAGCTAAGGTCTACTTGAGAAAAAATTCAGGGTGTGGTTCGGCTTAGTTTTTTTTAAATTAGGTCCAAAGTTGGGGTCGGACACCCTACCCCACCCTTACGGTAATTGTCATAAAAATGTTTTACGGCAATACTTTTTCGCCACTAGGTGCAATGTGAAGCTGAAAAGCTAAGGTCTACTTGAGAAAAATCCAGGGTGTGGTTCGGCTTAGTTTTTTTAAATTAGGTCCAAAGTTGGGGTCGGACACCCTACCCCACCCTTACGGTAATGGTAATAAAAATGTTTTACGGCAATACTTTTTCGCCACTAGGTGCAATGTGAAGCTGAATAGCTAAGGTCTACTTGAGAAAAATCCAGGGTGTGGTTCGGCTTAGTTTTTTTAAATTAGGTCCAAAGTTGGGGTCGGACACCCTACCCCACCCTTACGGTAATGGTAATAAAAATGTTTTACGGCAATACTTTTTCGCCACTAGGTGCAATGTGAAGCTGAATAGCTAAGGTCTACTTGAGAAAAATCCAGGGTGTGGTTCGGCTTAGTTTTTTTAAATTAGGTCCAAAGTTGGGGTCGGACACCCTACCCCACCCTTACGGTAATGGTAATAAAAATGTTTTACGGCAATACTTTTTCGCCACTAGGTGCAATGTTAAGCTGAATAGCTAAGGTCTACTTGAGAAAAAATCCAGGGTGTGGTTCGGCTTAGTTTTTTTTAAATTAGGTCCAAAGTTGGGGTCGGACACCCTACCCCACCCTTACGGTAATGGTAATAAAAATGTTTTACGGCAATACTTTTTCGCCACTAGGTGCAATGTGAAGCTGAATAGCTAAGGTCTACTTGAGAAAAATCTAGGGTGTGGTTCGGCTTAGTTTTTTTTAAATTAGGTCCAAAGTTGGGGTCGGACACCCTACCCCACCCTTACGGTAATGGTAATAAAAATGTTTTACGGCAATACTTTTTCGCCACTAGGTGCAATGTGAAGCTGAATAGCCAAGGTCTACTTGAGAAAAAATCCAGGGTGTGGTTCGGCTTAGTTTTTTTAAATTAGGTCCAAAGTTGGGGTCGGACACCCTACCCCACCCTTACGGTAATGGTAATAAAAATGTTTTACGGCAATACTTTTTTCGCCACTAGGTGCAATGTGAAGCTGAATAGCTAAGGTCTACTTGAGAAAAATTCAGGGTGTGGTTCGGCTTAGTTTTTTTGAATTAGGTCCAAAGTTGGGGTCGGACACCCTACCCCACCCTTACGGTAATGGTAATAAAAATGTTTTACGGCAATACTTTTTCGCCACTAGGTGCAATGTGAAGCTGAATAGCCAAGGTCTACTTGAGAAAAAATTCAGGGTGTGGTTCGGCTTAGTTTTTTTAAATTAGGTCCAAAGTTGGGGTCGGACACCCTACCCCACCCTTACGGTAATGGTAATAAAAATGTTTTACGGCAATACTTTTTTCGCCACTAGGTGCAATGTGAAGCTGAATAGCCAAAGTCTACTTGAGAAAAATTCAGGGTGTGGTTCGGCTTAGTTTTTTTTAAATTAGGTCCAAAGTTGGGGTCGGACACCCTACCCCACCCTTACGGTAATGGTCATAAAAATGTTTTACGGCAATACTTTTTCGCCACTAGGTGCAATGTGAAGCTGAATAGCTAAGGTCTACTTGAGAAAAAATCCAGGGTGTGGTTCGGCTTAGTTTTTTTAAATTAGGTCCAAAGTTGGGGTCGGACACCCTACCCCACCCTTACGGTAATGGTAATAAAAATGTTTTACGGCAATACTTTTTCGCCACTAGGTGCAATGTGAAGCTGAATAGCTAAGGTCTACTTGAGAAAAATCCAGGGTGTGGTTCGGCTTAGTTTTTTTTAAATTAGGTCCAAAGTTGGGGTCGGACACCCTACCCCACCCTTACGGTAATGGTAATAAAAATGTTTTACGGCAATACTTTTTCGCCACTAGGTGCAATGTGAAGCTGAATAGCTAAGGTCTACTTGAGAAAAATCCAGGGTGTGGTTCGGCTTAGTTTTTTTAAATTAGGTCCAAAGTTGGGGTCGGACACCCTACCCCACCCTTACGGTAATGGTAATAAAAATGTTTTACGGCAATACTTTTTCGCCACTAGGTGCAATGTGAAGCTGAATAGCTAAGGTCTACTTGAGAAAAAATCCAGGGTGTGGTTCGGCTTAGTTTTTTTAAATTAGGTCCAAAGTTGGGGTCGGACACCCTACCCCACCCTTACGGTAATGGTAATAAAAATGTTTTACGGCAATACTTTTTCGCCACTAGGTGCAATGTGAAGCTGAATAGCTAAGGTCTACTTGAGAAAAATTCAGGGTGTGGTTCGGCTTAGTTTTTTTAAATTAGGTCCAAAGTTGGGGTCGGACACCCTACCCCACCCTTACGGTAATGGTAATAAAAATGTTTTACGGCAATACTTTTTCGCCACTAGGTGCAATGTGAAGCTGAATAGCTAAGGTCTACTTGAGAAAAATCCAGGGTGTGGTTCGGCTTAGTTTTTTTTAAATTAGGTCCAAAGTTGGGGTCGGACACCCTACCCCACCCTTACGGTAATGGTAATAAAAATGTTTTACGGCAATACTTTTTCGCCACTAGGTGCAATGTGAAGCTGAATAGCTAAGGTCTACTTGAGAAAAATTCAGGGTGTGGTTCGGCTTAGTTTTTTAAATTAGGTCCAAAGTTGGGGTCGGACACCCTACCCCACCCTTACGGTAATGGTAATAAAAATGTTTTACGGCAATACTTTTTCGCCACTAGGTGCAATGTGAAGCTGAATAGCCAAGGTGTACTTGAGAAAAATCCAGGGTGTGGTTCGGCTTAGTTTTTTTTAAATTAGGTCCAAAGTTGGGGTCGGACACCTACCCCACCCTTACGGTAATGGTAATAAAAATGTTTTACGGCAATACTTTTTCGCCACTAGGTGCAATGTGAAGCTGAATAGCTAAGGTCTACTTGAGAAAAAATCTAGGGTGTGGTTCGGCTTAGTTTTTTTTTTAAATTAGGTCCAAAGTTGGGGTCGGACACCCTACCCCACCCTTACGGTAATGGTAATAAAAAATGTTTTACGGCAATACTTTTTTCGCCACTAGGTGCAATGTGAAGCTGAATAGCCAAGGTCTACTTGAGAAAAAATCCAGGGTGTGGTTCGGCTTAGTTTTTTTTTAAATTAGGTCCAAAGTTGGGGTCGGACACCCTACCCCACCCTTACGGTAATGGTAATAAAAAATGTTTTACGGCAATACTTTTTTCGCCACTAGGTGCAATGTGAAGCTGAATAGCTAAGGTCTGCTTGAGAAAAAATTCAGGGTGTGGTTCGGCTTAGTTTTTTTTTAAATTAGGTCCAAAGTTGGGGTCGGACACCCTACCCCACCCTTACGGTAATTGTCATAAAAAATGTTTTACGGCAATACTTTTTTCGCCACTAGGTGCAATGTGAAGCTGAATAGCCAAGGTCTACTTGAGAAAAAATCCAGGGTGTGGTTCGGCTTAGTTTTTTTTAAATTAGGTCCAAAGTTGGGGTCGGACACCCTACCCCACCCTTACGGTAATGGTAATAAAAATGTTTTACGGCAATACTTTTTCGCCACTAGGTGCAATGTGAAGCTGAATAGCTAAGGTCTACTTGAGAAAAATTCAGGGTGTGGTTCGGCTTAGTTTTTTTAAATTAGGTCCAAAGTTGGGGTCGGACACCCTACCCCACCCTTACGGTAATGGTAATAAAAATGTTTTACGGCAATACTTTTTCGCCACTAGGTGCAATGTAAAGCTGAATAGCCAAGGTCTACTTGAGAAAAATCCAGGGTGTGGTTCGGCTTAGTTTTTTTTAAATTAGGTCCAAAGTTGGGGTCGGACACCCTACCCCACCCTTACGGTAATGGTAATAAAAATGTTTTACGGCAATACTTTTTCGCCACTAGGTGCAATGTGAAGCTGAATAGCCAAGGTCTACTTGAGAAAAATTCAGGGTGTGGTTCGGCTTAGTTTTTTTTAAATTAGGTCCAAAGTTGGGGTCGGACACCCTACCCCACCCTTGCGGTAATTGTCATAAAAATGTTTTACGGCAATACTTTTTCGCCACTAGGTGCAATGTGAAGCTGAATAGCTAAGGTCTACTTGAGAAAAAATCCAGGGTGTGGTTCGGCTTAGTTTTTTTAAATTAGGTCCAAAGTTGGGGTCGGACACCTACCCCACCCTTACGGGAATGGTAATAAAAATGTTTTACGGCAATACTTTTTCGCCACTAGGTGCAATGTGAAGCTGAATAGCTAAGGTCTGCTTGAGAAAAATTCAGGGTGTGGTTCGGCTTAGTTTTTTTAAATTAGGTCCAAAGTTGGGGTCGGACACCCTACCCCACCCTTACGGTAATGGTAATAAAAATGTTTTACGGCAATACTTTTTCGCCACTAGGTGCAATGTGAAGCTGAATAGCCAAGGTCTACTTGAGAAAAATCCAGGGTGTGGTTCGGCTTAGTTTTTTTAAATTAGGTCCAAAGTTGGGGTCGGACACCCTACCCCACCCTTACGGTAATGGTAATAAAAATGTTTTACGGCAATACTTTTTCGCCACTAGGTGCAATGTGAAGCTGAATAGCTAAGGTCTACTTGAGAAAAATTCAGGGTGTGGTTCGGCTTAGTTTTTTTGAATTAGGTCCAAAGTTGGGGTCGGACACCTACCCCACCCTTACGGTAATGGTAATAAAAATGTTTTACGGCAATACTTTTTCGCCACTAGGTGCAATGTGAAGCTGAATAGCCAAGGTCTACTTGAGAAAAAATTCAGGGTGTGGTTCGGCTTAGTTTTTTTAAATTAGGTCCAAAGTTGGGGTCGGACACCCTACCCCACCCTTACGGTAATGGTAATAAAAATGTTTTACGGCAATACTTTTTCGCCACTAGGTGCAATGTGAAGCTGAATAGCCAAGGTCTACTTGAGAAAAATTCAGGGTGTGGTTCGGCTTAGCTTTTTTTTAAATTAGGTCCAAAGTTGGGGTCGGTCCAAAGTGCAATGTGAAGCTGAATAGCTAAGGTCTACTTGAGAAAAAATTCAGGGTGTGGTTCGGCTTAGTTTTTTTAAATTAGGTCCCCACCCTTACGGTAATTGTCATAAAAATGTTTTACGGCAATACTTTTTCGCCACTAGGTGCAATGTGAAGCTGAATAGCTAAGGTCTACTTGAGAAAAATCCAGGGTGTGGTTCGGCTTAGTTTTTTTTAAATTAGGTCCAAAGTTGGGGTCGGACACCCTACCCCACCCTTACGGTAATGGTAATAAAAATGTTTTACGGCAATACTTTTTCGCCACTAGGTGCAATGTGAAGCTGAATAGCTAAGGTCTACTTGAGAAAAAATCCAGGGTGTGGTTCGACTTAGTTTTTTTTAAATTAGGTCCAAAGTTGGGGTCGGACACCCTACCCCACCCTTACGGTAATGGTAATAAAAATGTTTTACGGCAATACTTTTTCGCCACTAGGTGCAATGTTAAGCTGAATAGCTAAGGTCTACTTGAGAAAAAATCCAGGGTGTGGTTCGGCTTAGTTTTTTTTAAATTAGGTCCAAAGTTGGGGTCGGACACCCTACCCCACCCTTACGGTAATGGTAATAACAAATGTTTTACGGCAATACTTTTTCGCCACTAGGTGCAATGTGAAGCTGAATAGCCAAGGTCTACTTGAGAAAAATTCAGGGTGTGGTTCGGCTTAGTTTTTTTTAAATTAGGTCCAAAGTTGGGGTCGGACACCCTACCCCACCCTTACGGTAATGGTAATAAAAATGTTTTACGGCAATACTTTTTCGCCACTAGGTGCAATGTGAAGCTGAATAGCCAAGGTGTACTTGAGGAAAAATCCAGGGTGTGGTTCGGCTTAGTTTTTTTTAAATTAGGTCCAAAGTTGGGGTCGGACACCCTACCCCACCCTTACGGTAATGGTAATAAAAATGTTTTACGGCAATACTTTTTCGCCACTAGGTGCAATGTGAAGCTGAATAGCTAAGGTCTACTTGAGAAAAATCTAGGGTGTGGTTCGGCTTAGTTTTTTTTAAATTAGGTCCAAAGTTGGGGTCGGACACCCTACCCCACCCTTACGGTAATGGTAATAAAAAATGTTTTACGGCAATACTTTTTTCGCCACTAGGTGCAATGTGAAGCTGAATAGCCAAGGTCTACTTGAGAAAAAATCCAGGGTGTGGTTCGGCTTAGTTTTTTTTTTAAATTAGGTCCAAAGTTGGGGTCGGACACCCTACCCCACCCTTACGGTAATGGTAATAAAAAATGTTTTACGGCAATACTTTTTCGGCACTAGGTGCAATGTGAAGCTGAATAGCTAAGGTCTGCTTGAGAAAAAATTCAGGGTGTGGTTCGGCTTAGTTTTTTTTAAATTAGGTCCAAAGTTGGGGTCGGACACCCTACCTCACCCTTACGGTAATTGTCATAAAAATGTTTTACGGCAATACTTTTTCGCCACTAGGTGCAATGTGAAGCTGAATAGCCAAGGTCTACTTGAGAAAAATCCAGGGTGTGGTTCGGCTTAGTTTTTTTTAAATTAGGTCCAAAGTTGGGGTCGGACACCCTACCCCACCCTTACGGGAATGGTAATAAAAATGTTTTACGGCAATACTTTTTCGCCACTAGGTGCAATGTGAAGCTGAATAGCTAAGGTCTACTTGAGAAAAAATTCAGGGTGTGGTTCGGCTTAGTTTTTTTAAATTAGGTCCAAAGTTGGGGTCGGACACCCTACCCCACCCTTACGGTAATGGTAATAAAAATGTTTTACGGCAATACTTTTTCGCCACTAGGTGCAATGTAAAGCTGAATAGCCAAGGTCTACTTGAGAAAAATCCAGGGTGTGGTTCGGCTTAGTTTTTTTAAATTAGGTCCAAAGTTGGGGTCGGACACCCTACCCCACCCTTACGGTAATGGTAATAAAAATGTTTTACGGCAATACTTTTTCGCCACTAGGTGCAATGTGAAGCTGAATAGCCAAGGTCTACTTGAGAAAAATTCAGGGTGTGGTTCGGCTTAGTTTTTTTAAATTAGGTCCAAAGTTGGGGTCGGACACCCTACCCCACCCTTACGGTAATTGTCATAAAAATGTTTTACGGCAATACTTTTTCGCCACTAGGTGCAATGTGAAGCTGAATAGCCAAGGTCTACTTGAGAAAAAATCCAGGGTGTGGTTCGGCTTAGTTTTTTTAAATTAGGTCCAAAGTTGGGGTCGGACACCCTACCCCACCCTTACAGGAATGGTAATAAAAATGTTTTACGGCAATACTTTTTTCGCCACTAGGTGCAATGTGAAGCTGAATAGCTAAGGTCTGCTTGAGAAAAATTCAGGGTGTGGTTCGGCTTAGTTTTTTTAAAATTAGGTCCAAAGTTGGGGTCGGACACCCTACCCCACCCTTACGGTAATGGTAATAAAAATGTTTTACGGCAATACTTTTTCGCCACTAGGTGCAATGTGAAGCTGAATAGCCAAGGTCTACCTGAGAAAAAATCCAGGGTGTGGTTCGGCTTAGTTTTTTTTAAATTAGGTCCAAAGTTGGGGTCGGACACCCTACCCCACCCTTACGGTAATGGTAATAAAAATGTTTTACGGCAATACTTTTTCGCCACTAGGTGCAATGTAAAGCTGAATAGCTAAGGTCTACTTGAGAAAAATCCAGGGTGTGGTTCGGCTTAGTTTTTTTAAATTAGGTCCAAAGTTGGGGTCGGACACCCTACCCCACCCTTACAGTAATGGTAATAAAAATGTTTTACGGCAATACTTTTTCGCCACTAGGTGCAATGTGAAGCTGAATAGCTAAGGTCTACTTGAGAAAAATTCAGGGTGGTGTTCGGCTTAGTTTTTTTAAAATTAGGTCCAAAGTTGGGGTCGGACACCCTACCCCACCCTTACGGTAATGGTAATAAAAATGTTTTACGGCAATACTTTTTCGCCACTAGGTGCAATGTGAAGCTGAATAGCTAAGGTCTACTTGAGAAAAAATCCAGGGTGTGGTTCGGCTTAGTTTTTTTAAATTAGGTCCAAAGTTGGGGTCGGACACCCTACCCCACCCTTACGGTAATGGTAATAAAAATGTTCTATGGCAATACTTTTACTCATACTAGGTGCAAACTGAAGCTTTGGACCTAGTGCCTACTGACGAAAATTCCACGTTTATGTATAACACTGATTTTTTTAGATAATAAATAATTTCCTTGCCCACCATACTTTGTGTACAAAAATAAACCTTTCGTCTAATCAGAAGTAAGCGATATCCACTGCTTCAGAAATAGAATGTTTCGTTAAAACAGATTTGTCTCATTAAAAAAATATTAATGCAACTTTCTTTTCTTGTCATGCAGAACAATAATAACTTTTCAGGAACTATTTGACAGGATGCCGAGAATATGGAAAGCTATTTGACACAATATCACAAAATTAATTTATGATTTCAATGTCAATTCCTGTTACAAGCAATTTTGTAAGCATTTCAATAATTTTATTACATATTTACGATTCTATGTACACTCAAAACTGTTGACTATTAAAATTAAAAGCGGGGAGGACGCTGTTTGGTATATTGACATCGATTACTATTGTCTTAAATTAATGAACAGGACTAGATATTTTTAAATCATCGAATAGTTCTCCGACTGCTTTATTATATATTAAACACTGATAATATATTGGTTATATATCAATAAAAACATTTTGAGTACGTTTGAATCTTATGCAACTTTTGGGTTCATAGACATATCCGAAAACTGGCTGCTAGCGTAGTGGCTGCTAGCGAGTGGCTGCTAGCTTGAGCCTGGTGTATTGTAGTCTTCACTTAAATCAGAAAATAAAACCACTCAACTCTAATTAACTTACATTGTAGATTATCAGGAACATTTTCTTGTAAGATGAACCTTCTTAAATATCCGATGGATTCTCAAGTATGTCTCTTCGTTATGGAGAGTTGTAAGTATTGTGTAAAATCTATTTGGGTAGCACGAATAACCAATGCAATACAAACATTACAAAAAAGGGGCATATACATATGAAGATAAAACACTGTACCACTAAAAAGATATTCTTTTGAATTTGTGAAAAGAACCATAATATAAAAGACAAAATATATATTAATCAAAATAGAATTCTGAATACGTGACAAGCAAAAATCGAACAGCTACATTTGTTTTAAATTGTATATGCAAACTTCCTATAAACCGCTAAACTGGTTACAACCAACGTATCCTTTCATATTAACATATGCTATTTATTAATAGCACGTCCGTATATATCAATACTTGATGAGAACATGGTGTCCACCAAAGTTATTTTTGTATTTTATGTATATTCAACATCTTCTTAATTTTACATCCGTTGTCAAGTGGACGACAAGACATACATCCTGTCATTTTTAAGGCATTTTTACATTGAAGTTGAATACATATAGATGTCATCCATGCACGATTACACGGAGTCATCTCAAAGTGGACACTGTCTGCAAGAGTTATATTTCGACCTACATTTTGGATTGACTGGAATTCGTTTAACTTTGAAATATTCTCATTTATTATATACAGTCATCGCATAAAGGCTATGTATACCTCGAAAAGCACTTGCTTGTTATATAAATGTTATTTCTTATTTGCGTGTTGTGTTTATCTTTCACTACATATATGTGTGTTATCAAATTATGTATAATATAAAAATAAGAAGATGTGGTATGATTGACAATTTGACAACTATCCACCAAAGTTCAAATTAAGTGGATGTAAGCTTTATTACCTTCAGGAGAAACTTGTAAGCTAAACACTCTTTTCATTCAGTTTGATTTAAACACTTTTAGTTTCAAGTTTATTATCCACGAACTCTTATTTGTTTGCATCTTTTCTGTATGGTTTTATTCCTTAAAAGTCTTGTCATTTTACTTTTAGCGATGTTCTTTCTGTAAATTCAGTAATTATTGCGATGTTTTTATTATTGCGAAAAATGCGACAGGGTTATAATCGCAATAATTTAAACTCGCATTTTGAAATTTTTATATGAATTAAACAGGATTTTCTCAATATCGCAAAATTAAAATCGCATTTTAGTCTAAAATGACAAAATCGCAATAATAAATGCACGCAATAATTTCTGAATTTACAGTATTCATTAGTTCTTTAGATAAGGTAGGGTGCAAATTGTTTTGTTTCACAAGCACAAGGGCGTCAGCCAAACTTAGAACTTGTATAATAAATAACCCCGTTACGTAGAAATGAGGCAATCAAGAAATGTTGTAATGGCCCCGCCGACTTAGGACGGGGCCATATAGTGGTACCCTTATCATTTTCCGTCATTCCGTCATTCCGCAACGGACAGTTATACGGATTCTTTTAAACGCCTTCACATATTGAGCTGATATTTAGTACAGATCGAGTTTACATTTGGTTCCGCTCCGCTGATTTTTGTCGAAATTACAGTCTTGGGACTTTGAAAATTTTCGTGAAAATAACAGTTATACGGACTTTTTTCTAAACGCCTGTACATATTGAGCTGATTTTTAGTATATGAGTCTACTATGATGAGTTACAGATCGAGTTTACGTTTGGTTTCGCTCCGGCGATTTTTACCAAAATACAGGCGTTTGACTCTGACAATTTAGTGAAAATAGCCGTTCTACAGACTTTGTTTTCTAAACGCCTTCACATATTGAGCTGATTTTTAGTAAGTGAGTCTGAATTTTGCCGACATTACGGACTTTGGACTTTGAAAATGTCCACTCCTAAAAATGGCTTCAAGCTTTTTATGCAAGCGGGGCCATTCGTGTCGTTCCGACACATCTAGTTTTTCCTTTATTAATTAAATAAAGAAAAGGTTTAGTTCCAAGTCAATGCAAAAGTTAACAGGGTTAATCAGAACTTAAACTATGTATTGCCGTGTCTACATTTGTATTGTAACCAGAGAGAATATCCAATCTGAACACTGTACTCACTGCTATGGGTATTTTAAATATTCGGTGTTCATTTATTTCATCTCCTTTAATTTTATCTTTTTAGCTTACACATACCACTTTTACTTGATACAGCAAAGCCGATCTAAAAAGACCCGAATAGATTTTGTTTTGCTTTTTATTAATTTAACATGTTTTATTATTTTGAAGACGGTCAGAGCACAGAATTGCTTAAAATAGTATGGAATGCAGTACCAGTACAACGACAGGAAAATTTGACATTACCGGAATTTTTGCTTGGTGATATTGAAACATTTCAATGTGATAAAGCATATGTCGGCAGTACGTAAGGTTTACACAAATACATTATTTAAATGTATTACCAACATTGGTATTTGTATTACCAACATTGGGTATTTTTGTTAACAAATCAACACTTATACGAGGTACCAGCAGATAATCAATTAGTATCTAAGATCTGAACAGCAACGTAAAACGCCATCAATGAATAACTGTACTTTTACATGTAAATAAGTTAAAAGTAACATACTTGTGTTAAAAGCTGCTTTACACTCATATGTATCTGCGATCTTAACTTTTATGTTAACTGAAGTCAATGTAACGACCAGTAAGTTTTGTGAGATGCTGCTATATTCCACAAGAAACATCTTTTCGTTCAGATTTTTGTGATTTTAAGTCACTCACTATGTTCGTTCTGCACTCAGAACAATAGCAATGAAGCATAAAATACAGGTCCGAATAACCAACTTTTTATGGGAGGCTGCAAAACTCCTATTGATGCAGTACACACTATATTTAATCATTATAGGTCACGTTTTATGATGAGACTATATGTCAATAAAGCGTCAAATAAAGGTCAGTTGACCTACGTTTTGCGATATGCAATCATATTCCTATATATACATTATACACTAATGAAGTATGAGTCATATGACCGTCTTTTGATACATACGATACATGTACATGAAGCCAGACTCTCCAAAATGCATCTGTTCATCTACTTGTATGCCTGTACATGAAAACTGGTTGCGGAAGCTATTGCGCACAAAGACATGGACGCCGCAAGTACTCAAATATTCACTCAATGTTTTGGGGATCATTGTATTAGTCATTAGACCCTAATATTAATGAAACAGACTATTAGTTTCTACAAACTGGGTACAAGTATAGCAAGATGAATTATTTGTATTTATTCAAATACAATATTGCTTACATATTTGTCATATTTAGTTTCAGTGTCGAATAAAACTAAAATATACATCAAAAACGTTTAGTTTTAGTAAAATATCGAATTTAAATTAATAGTTTAAAGGATTTAATCAATGACAATGTGTGATAACAGGGATTCCTACAATAAACTGCCATTTGTCAAAAGTATGGATGAAACAATATACAGTAACCAACAGTTTGGCCGAAAATTATTATTAAAGATAAATATCATCTAGCATGTCTAGCAAAGGACATCATAATTAGTAGTATTTTTACCTTTTCTGCAGAAATGTCTGCAGTGTACGATATATAACATAATTATGCATACAAAACAAACATTAAATAATTTTTTTTCTTAAATTTTCACATGTTTGCTCTTCTTTCAGTTACGTATACATGCATAGGGATGAACATCCATTTAAGTCGTAGCTATGGTTACCATCTTATTCAGATTTATATACCAAGTGCTCTCATTGTTTGTCTATCATGGGTGTCATTCTGGCTTAACATTGACGCAACACCAGCTAGAATATCACTTGGCCTATTGACTGTCCTCACCATGACAACACAGAGTTCGGGTGCACGTGCAAACTTGCCAAAAGTTTCTTATATAAAAGCAATTGACGTTTGGATGGCTATGTGTTTGTTTTTTGTGTTCGCAGCCTTGATTGAATTTGCATGGGTTAATGTCCTTGCACGAGTGCAACAAAGACGACAAACAACATACTTACACGAGATACAAAATGGTACTTCAAAACGGGTACGTAAAATTCTTTCTCATCTGTCTAAAACTTCAAATTTTTAAAATTAATTAATTAGTATTATTAGAGCTCTGTATATATGAAAGGTTGCGCTGGTTTGTAAAAGTTATGACTTTCAATGTTGACATATATCTCAGGTTTTCAGATAAACTTTAAAAATACTAAAAATGTTGTTTGTTAATAGAATCTTTATTTTAATTATAGCGTTCGCGGTCATCTTCTACACACACAGATTGTTCTGATACGAATAAAGAAACTTGTTGTTTTTGTTTTGAGACATCAACAGACCGTGACAAAGCTCGACTGGTTGATAAAGGAGCTCGAATCTTGTTCCCTTTAGCATTCGTTGCCTTTAATCTAGCCTACTGGTGTATATATCTGTTATGGGAACCAGTGGACTCAAAAGTATGACAGATTTATATTGACATTTTTTTCAAAATCTTATTCGGTGGTACATATAATTGGTATTTTCATAGCTATTTTTGTGCACACATGTTATTTTTTGTAAAGTTTTAAGAAAGCCTTCCATGATCACTGCTGCGCTAATATATACTAGGTAAATATGTATGGATGGTACTTCCGAACCCATGCTTTGACTTATTTTGTGTGTTGGTACTATATATTACTTTACAAGCATCACGATACTTCCATGAATAACTTACAATCTTATAAATCTTAAAACTTATATAAAACTTATAATTCACTAAGAGATTTTTCCTGTTTGTATACAAATATAGTTATGTGTTTGATTATTAAAATCTTGTTCAATTATACATGTTAATATAACTTCAGATTTGGTAGTACACTTAATGTAAATTTGTACTATCAATAAACTCTTAGTTACTTCACTCTAAACATTGCTGAATAACACACGCAAGAACCTAAGATCGTTTGTATAAGACTAAATTATTCAGAAACAAGTTTGTGCTGATTTAACATTGCAGTTACTTTTAATATATTACTACTTGTTCATATTTTTTACAATCAACATCATTTTAGGACGAATCCCAACTGAAGCTGTAGCAAAATTGTATACTTTTGAGACATACGTACACAAACATTTTATAAAGTAAGACGAAATTTTACAAGTGTGAGTTGTCTAACTTAAACCATGAAAACATCACCTTTATGTTATTTGTCTAAAAAAAATTATTTTGAATACCTTTATACATGCATGTATGTGACACACGTAAAAGGATTTAGAAATCCTGTACAAAAGTGAGTTTGTCTTTTTAACGAAACTAATATTAAATATATTAAGTAAGAATGTCCAATACATTTTCAAGGTCAAAGTACCCCATAGACCTATGATAAAATCATGGGAAATTTTTCGGCCCTATACTTTAACAACTCCTGCATTTGATATTTATTTGTAACTTCCGGATGTTTTAAGGTCAGGACATCAAAAGGTCACGTGACAGCATTATTGTGGAAAAAAAAACAAGAAGTTTTTAGCTTAATTTTTATCTTGTATCCAAACTTTAAAAACAATGTCGTTTGTGAAGACAAATAGATCCTATTTACTCAATTAAGCTTTTATGTCAAATGGAAGGGTCGTCAAACGGCGTTTTCAAAATCAAACATTAAACTTGTGCGGAATTGTAAATCAATGCTATGCAATGTGGTGCTATAAACGAAATCAAAGTTATGAATTACAGTCAGAACGCATATTTATTTTTTTTTCCATAATTGACAATGTCTGAAATGTTAACAGAATTAGTGAACGAGTATACACATAATACGATTCATTTTGAACTTGCCAAAACATTGTTGTAATGTGATGTATATTTTTTTATTAAAAAATGCAACTTTAATATGTTTTGGTCATATTTCCTCCTTTGTGTAGTAACTGCCACTCTCAGATCTGTGCTTTGTGTCTGTTTTGTTGTGAGGGATGTGTAAATACCCTGCACGTAAAGTTTGTGCTTATGTTCGATGTTTTTCTGCTTTGTATCGATGTAATGAGTAAAGAATTTTTCAACTGGTTTTCGTCGTTTGTTCTTAGGATGTACTGTTACACCACTGTCCCAGGTTAGGGGAGGGTTGGCGCTGTCAAACATATTTAACCCCGCCACATTTCTTATGTGCCTTTCCCAAGTCCGGAGCCTGTAGTTCAGTTGTTGTCGTTGGTTCATGTCTGTCATATTTGTTTTTCGTAAATTGTTTTGTTATCGATTAGGTCGTTAGTTTCCTCAGTTGAAGTACTAGTGTTTCATCAGTATTTTTCATGTCGGGGCCTTTTATAGTCGACTATACGGAATGGGTTTTCTCATTGTTGAAGGCTGTACGGTTGCCTATAATTGTTTACATCCACTTTATTTGACCTTTGGTGAATAGTTGTCTCGTTGCCAATCATACCACATCTCCTTATTTTTATATTACAGTGTAAATTTAGGCAACAGTAGTTTACCGACGTTCAAATCTTATAAATCAAGCAAGTAGACAAATTATGGAAACGCACAAAAACCGAAGGACTCGCATAACTTAAAAGGAACGAGAACGGGTGCATCCATAGGGTAGTCATCTCTTGCTAAGCACGTAAATCAAGACGATAGACCACCACTAGACTCAACTCTACATTAAAGCTGTAATAAACAGAACCTACACAAGAGAATAAAAAGACTGTAACGCAAAAACTTTTAACACTTTTTAATGGGCGGAAATGAATTAAGAACGATTCTTTTTGTTATGTACATAAATGCTATTATCGAAAAATAAAACCGTAAATGAAAATAACACTTTATACATTTCGTGCGGCCGACGCGCCTCTCTGGAGCGCCTCTCTGGATATACCTTCATCGGGAATATTCAGACCTAAACATTATAAAGCCAGGATCAGGTGTATAAATACCTTGAAACGTTATGAGCTTTTTGACCAAGAGACCTAAAGATAATAGCCAATTTCAACTAAGGTCAACTTTGGCTGAGGGAGCTCGAACCTTAGTATCTTAGTACTTTCTTAATTTCTTAACCAATAAACACAGGTATTGGATAGCCTGGAAATGACGATTCTAAAAAAGAAAAACAAATATACTTAGTCTAAAGATTTGTGCATTGATACAGATATAAGATATTTATGGAAAAGATTAGTCTAAGAAATGTGTTGCTGGTAGGGGTTAAGTGTCTTTATTCATTTCAGTGTTCATTTTGTTTTTGTTCTATGAAGTTCAACAGTTTCAATATAAAAATTTAAATGACCTTATTATTAAATGGGTATATTCATATTGTACAAAAAACTACAGAAAAATTTCAGAAAGATTTTATTATTTTATTTTGATGACGTGAAAAGGTTAAAGCTATATGAATATGAATATGTCTATATCAAGTCTATGCACTTGGCCGGAATTTTAACGTACTAGTTCACAAGTTTAAAGTCACCCTAACTGGACACATTATTCTGACTCGAAGCCGACCATTCTTTAATACTCTCTATATCTTCTTGCGGAGAAGCAGCTATTTATTTAATGTTTTTCGTTTGACTCGGTCGGGATGAAATCGACGACCTCCCGCACTCAAAGCAAGCACTCTACCATGGGACAAAAAGGTGGTGTATTCAATTTTGAGGAATACATACACTGACAAAGACCATTTGTTAGGGAAGGGGAAGGGGTTGTCTGTTATACATGTTAGTCAACGTGGTAAAAACGATAAACACCTTCATTTCCGAACTCACAGAACAACACTTTGTTGTTGTTGAATAATCTTTATCCCAAAGTCACTTTAAGATTCTCAACATGGATCAAAAGCCAACACCTCATAAGATAAGCAGCCCCTAGCGCAGGTTTCAGTGGAATTCTGCGCTAGATGTAGATATTTGGTGAATTAAAGAACACGACTACGTATAACATAAAAAGGATATAAACCATAACGGACAAGAAAGTCTACAAATACTGACTTAATTGCAAAATAATCTCATGGCATAAAAACAGAAATACAATCATCATAGGGCAAATCTTGATATTTGTTAGGTGACTTTGCAGGACTAATGTTAAAAAAAAGATGAGCCGATAAGTCGTCTGGTCTGCATTATAAAAGACGGCAAAAGACGTGTATGTGTATCCATTATTATCCATTTTAATTTAGCCTTGCTGATATTTTGGTGTTATTTCAACTTGTTTACAAATATTTGATAATAGATTAACTCAAATTTCTGGAGTGGTCCTTTTTCTCTCAATGGTTGATACTGTTATTTATCTCTTTCACCATTTCTAGTAAACTATTTATAGTAAAGGTGAAAAATATGCATGAATAAACGATGCAATATTACCACCAATAGAAAAGCATTAGAACAAAATAAAATCATAGCAACAGAGGTACCTAGAAATTCTATACTGTCTTGGAAATTGACAGACGTCTATTGACAGGTGTTTCTGGGTAGATAGTCATATTAATACGCTTAGTACCTAAGTTTACCTTTGTGATTATAAACACATAAAGGACATAAACCGAATGGCAGATATTATCTGTAGTCAACTTTGCTTTATTGGGGTTTTTTTTACACGTTTTTATAAATTCACCAGGGACATCGTATATCAAATTTGTATTATAACTAAAATCAGCTGCCTACCACCTTTTTATGATAATTTTATATTGACATTGCTGTCTTTAATTCGGGAATAGCTACACCCTAAATATTACTGTAAACCCACCAGAATGATTTCCTCTCGTATTTATAGATATAATATATGTCTATATAAGCAAATTTATGAACATCAATGGCCAGGACGTTGTGTGCTTTTTGAGTTTTGGAATTGCTTTCAATTTGTAGGTTTTGCTGTTTTAATTTTGTAATTTCTCATGTGTATTCCTTTCATGTCTACCGTGAGTATCTTCTCGGAAATCTACCTATTGCAATACAGGTTGTCTCTATGAGGCATTCGAAAACAAATCAGAAGCTACGAAACACCAACAGCATTAATTTCATTAACTACACTACTCACAACATTTATTCATAAGAACCAGTTAACAAGAATGGGATAAAACAAAAGAAAAGTAACAATCAAAATAATCCCTGTCTTTGAAGAAAACAATGTTACAGTGTCTATATCAACTAGGAAACCGACAAACCTTTGTAAATAATTGTCATTCTTCTGTGATCGAAGTTTTAAAACGACATCTGACATCATTAAAGAACTTAAATTAAGATTGACTTCACTTTTCACCATTTCTCCATTTGAAGCATAAAAAGTGTTTCCGTACAAAATGTTTCAACAAATTTAATACTATCCTCTGTCAAAACGGTGACTTTATTTGGAGCAGCTGCTAAGGCTATACACTGGAAACGCATATGAGAAATATCCTTGAAATGACCGATAAAAAATGATTTTTTAATTTCCTTTTTGACATTTTCAAAAGGTTTAATTCTCCAGCAAATCTTATACTTTGTTAAACGGTTAACTTCAACGTCAGTACAAATACCTTGTACCTCAAATTGCGAAACAAAAAGTAGAGAAGGAATTTCCTCAGGATACTCTGAATGTTCAAAGTGTGTATACATCAGAGGATCGTCAATGATACCCATGTTTGCCGCACACATAACGTACACTTGATTTGACCTGCCAATGCAAATGAAAATATCATAGTCTGCTTTGGATTCCCTTGAAAATAGTTCTTCTAATTTCATCTTGTCGCGTTCCATGTATGCCATCACTAGCTCCTTATTAAAATCGGAAACATCAATTCCATTAAACAATAAAGAATTATTCTCTTTTTTACCTATGTCCGCCATATTGTAACTGTTCCACATAAATGTCGTGGACACGAATTTAAATATAACAGGTGGTTTTATTCAAAAATAATTGCGTCAATCCTAAATAAAGGAAAGAAGGTATGAACTTCCTTGTCCCAGATATTAGAAATGGTGACTTGATATCTTTATTATTGTCACAATATCTTTAAAGTTATTAATAAATATTCATGCAATGATTGATAAACTTAACTGCTAGTAGTCCTTTGTTAATTTATGTATCATTGTCATTTTGCTTAGTTTCTTTTTACCTATTCTGACATCGGACTCGGACTTCTTTTAAACTGAGTTTTACTGTGCGTATTGCTATGTGTTTCTTTATTCTTCATTGGCTACAGGTATAGGGGAGGGTTGAGATCTCACAAAACATGTTTAACCCCGCCGCATTTTGCGCTTGTCCCAAGTCAGGAGCCTCTGGCCTTTGTTAGTCTTGTATGTTTTTAATTTTAGTTCATTTATATGTTTTGGAGTTTAGTGTGAAGTCCATTTTCACTGAACTAGTACACAATTTTATTTAGGGGCCAGCTGAGGACCACCTCCGGGTGCGGGATTTTTCGCTGCGTTGAAGACCCATTGGTGGCCTTCGGCTGTTGTCTGCTCTTTGGTCGGGTTGTTGTCTCTTTGACATATTCCCCATTTCCATTCTCAATTTTATTAGTTCATCAGAAATGTATTGTCTTCGATTCCATAGTGTTTCCATTTGTTAAATTACTGGTGAGCCCTATATATATTTGAGTTATTTGATGACTCATGTTAAATGTGTGTATATGTTTCAAAACAAATGACTACACAGAACTATTCATTGTGTTCTACACTAAATTAAGTGTATACACATTCTTTCCATTATTTGATTGTGCAATTTTATGTTGACCTTGTTTAAAATCTACTCAGACTATTTAACATTCATTATTTACGTGCGCAAAATGATGCCTTAGCTACACGAATACTTTCAGTTTTTCCATGCTGTATACTGTTCCTATAACATGAGTGTTTCTGGCAATCGTAAGATGCTCAAGACCACAAGTATGGGTAAACAGAATCTAGAGACAACACAACCAAAAAGTAAAATGTAGTTATCAACATTATATATATTTTTTTTCTTTTGTAAATTTACATTATGTGTCAGCTGTAATTTTAAGGCACCAGATACATATTTTGACAATTAATGTCACTTGAATGCTGCACAAGACCAAAATATTTGAAAATCCGAAACCTTATGTAAAGTTTAAAGAGCTAATCAAACCATAAAATGACAAAAATCAAAACCAAAACCAAAACCAAACAAGGAATCAGAGCTATACATGAGAGAGATGCATTCCTTAACTTAAAATGATTTCGAAATATATAACAGCAAATTTGAATAAAACAATATTTGTATTTTCATGCCAGTATCAATTGGTTAATGATACCCTTTCGGACTAACAGTCCACCAGCAGAGGTATCAACCCCGCAATTGTAATTCTCAGTAATCTTTTTAATTCATCCATTTGTCTATAGAAAAACTGAAGACTAAATGTTGGTCAGTCATGTGTTAAGCCTACAACAAAGAGATAATAACTTTTTTCTGTATACCCATTTCACTTAGATTTAGGTTATTAGTTTTCAATCATTAATTGTGTTAGGTATTTTGTTTTGCTTTATTTACATTCAAACTGGAATTGCAAATTTACCTACCTGCAAGATCACCACAATCTTAGAGGTAATTAGTGATTACTGTTCTCTTAAGTATTATTATAAAAGAAAAGTTTGAATACCCTTTTTATTAAACTATGAATCAGATGATATGAAAAAATGTCAAACTTGTATGAGGCCTGCAAAACAATATTTATGAATACATAAAGGGCATTCAAAATAGTAAATCGAGAAGGGACATGGTTAAAAACAAACAACAGTCTCTCAATAACAACACGGAAAACTAAAATAGTTAGCAACATGACCCGTACAAGGCCTATGGAATCACATGCTATTGGAGCGTAAAAGGCTTCTATTTCAAATCATTGCAACCGTATGTCAGGGATTAGATGTTTGAACAAATATCCCCATGTAACAATATACAAATATTTTATATTATTTGCATAATTTCTATAAATTTTCAGAAACCTTAATTTCTATTAAAGAAGCTTAATTTTCATTCCATCTTTTTTATATTGCTATACAAACTATTTCTTCAATTTAAACTAAGTACTAACCACATGCAACATCGTTTGTGTATAGAAATCCTATTAAATAAGCTGCTTGATAAAGGAATAAGGTACTGACAATTCACTTGAAAGCTCAACATAAACCCCAACAACACTTACCAAACAGGAAATCCTGAATTATCATAAGGTTGTTATAAGTTCCTTTGTAATTTCAACCAAAGATGCAGAACTGATCCAGAAAAACCTTTCCAAACTATTAACATCAATTTCATAAGCATTGAAAGCCGGTTTCAGTTAATGTGAAACTATTTTCTGTAGGGGCGGTGTGAATCAGATGTGGAAACAAAACAATTGCAAAGATTTGTTCGAGTACAAACAACCTTTGTCTCTTTCATCTAACAATACTATATACTTTTCTACCCTTCACACAGGAAAGTATAGATGTTTTGAAAAAAAAAAAAAAAAACAATCTGATTCATACAAACAAATTCTGTGAAATTGACAATGTCGAGATGCTTGATATTTTCATTCATAAGGTATTTGCTATGTTTGGAGGACATAAATATGCTGTTATTATCCTTTAACTTTCGTTCCGCTATATAGATGATATCCTATTTCTAAATAATAAATTTGGTGACTATGTAGAACGCATCTACCCTCTCAAACTTGAAATAAAGAATACAACAGATACAGGTAATTATGTTTCTTATCTTGACTTCCATGTAAAAATTGACAATATGAGTCGGTTGAGAACTCAAATTTACGACTAAGAGATGATTTCAGCTTTCCAATTATGAACTTTTCATTTTTATGTAGCGACATCTCTTCCGTACAATTATATATTTTATCAATAACGTTGCCTAAATGAATCTTTAGACATGCATATATTCATACCTTTGGATGTGATTTTCTTCTATGAAGGAGGAATGTCGTCCGTCCTACAAGTATTAAGGTGAAGAGGTCGGTCAACGTTGTTTAAGTTGTTTGAACGATTACTTTGTTTTTGTATTGAATTAGTTTCTTAGTTGTTCTATCGGTCTTTGAAATAAAGGTTATGTTGCACTTGGAAAAACTAAAGAAAAGGAACAGCGCTTTTATTGTTCTTCATTATTTCAAAGTCACAATTACGCCTTTATAGGCTTCACGATGGGATTGCATTTGATAAATGTTCTTGTAATGACCGATAAAACTTAAATTATTGTTTAACTTCTGTTTTCATTTTACGATATAGTACTATTCTCCAGGAAATCTTATACTTTGTTGACCGGTAAAATTCATTACACATACCTTGTAGCTCAAATTGCGTAAAAACAGTAAAGAATGATTTCCGCGGGATAATCTGATTGTTGATAATGTATATTTTGCGGAACATATGAGTATAGGGACCATTCGCGTATTTTATTTAACGGGTCGGACGATATAAGTATTTAGACCATATAGGTATTTTTCAAATACACTGAGCAGAAACACTCAACTCGTTCTCTAGACCAAAATTGGCTACTAGATGAAATCCTTTATCTGTCACATATTGTTTGTGTATCTGTTATCGTGCCTTCAGTAGAGTCAAGTTAAACTGCATTTTAACTGTCGAACTTTTCGTCCGTAAGTGAAACCACAGATATAATGGGCATGGACCTTTTTATCGTATTTTCCGGTGTTTAGATTATTTTCTTTGATATCAATTTATTCCCAAACGGCACAAGTAACTAACTGAATTCATATGTCTATTACATATTGTCTGAATATTGGTGTATCTGTTATCTTGCCTTTTGCTAGAGTTAATTTAAGCGCCTCGATCCTTAAGTGAAACCACGATGTTTTGGGAAAATACTTTTGTTTTCTTTTTATTCTTAGTGTTAAATCTTTTTTTTAGAAACAATTTCTTCTAATTTCTGCTTATTTCCATTTAATTGCTGTGTTTTTGCTTCTATTCACATGATCTTACTGTTATTGTAAGATCGTATGAATCGGAGCAAGAACGTATTTAAACAACTAAAAATATTTTTAAAATATTTAAGAATTTGTTTTAATAAAACAAATGTTAACACTGACATTAGTTAAGATATAGAAAAAAGAGTGTTAAATGACCAAAGTTCCTTTGAGTTAAGCAATTTGCCTCTTGTTTGGTTTGCTTGTTTAGATATTTCTTGGAGTTATTGTCAATAATGTCCACATAAAAGTGGGTTTACCATAATTCTTGCTTGCAAATAAAATTCACTTTATTTCATTAATCATGGTAACAGTGGTGACCATAAGATTGAATTATTCAAAATTTCAATAGCATTTTTAGAAACTCTTTATTTATGGGCCATCTTTTCAACGTTCATCATGTCAATTACCCGGATCATACGCGTATGGTCGGACCATATGAGTAAATACGCATATGGTCCAAATACTCATATGGTCCGGAACATATATACATCAGCGGATCGTTAATGATATCAATATTTTCTGCACACACTTGATGATTTTATCTGCCAATGCCACTGAATTTTTATTTTCTCCTTTGGATTTCCGTGAAAATAGTTTTACTTTGTTCAGCTTCCCACATTTTAGTCAGTGCTTCCATCTCGTATTTCCCAGTGGATTTTAGAATAAGGAAACCACTAGTACCAAAAGTGGAAGGTCTGCTTCATATTTTGATCTAGCCTCTATATTAACACTGATGGACGTTTTCAAACTATAATCTATAACAAACGTGATGATTTCAACTTTCGTATTGTCAACTTTTCATTTCTCACCAACTGTTCATCGTATGATGTATACATACAGTATATCAATTAATACGTTACGGTAGTGCATGCTCATAAACAGGGGTGTGTTCCTGACAGAAAAACAGCTTCAACAGACTTATGAGGAAAATCGAAAGCAATTGATATAAAAACAAGGAGGTGTGGTATTGTTTCGAATGAGACAACTAACCACAAGAGTTCAGATGACGTTGATATAAGCATTTATATGTCACCGTAAGGCCCACAACAACGAGAAAAACATATGTCTATAAAAGGCCCCGATATGAACAATGTGAAACAAGCATCTATTTTTTTCTTATATGCCATCACCAGCTCCTTTATACAACCAGATAACTCATTGTATTTGAATAATGACCGACACGATGTAAGTGGTAAACGTACATTTCGTGGGAATTGATATCTTTAAATTTATCATTGACCTTGTTCTCAAATAAAAATGTTTCATTCTTATATAAATTGAAGAAAGTATGTACTTCCCAGATATATAAAAGGCTGACCCATTTTTCTTTATCATTGTCAAAATTTAATCATTGATATGAATGTTATGTAATAATTTATTAACTAATCTGGTTACAAATTACTTAGCTTAAATTCCTTTTCTTATTAAGAAATTACTGGTGAGCTTTATAAGTTTCTGTATTGTTTTATTACTCGTCTGCTGATTGAGTGTTAATATGTTTTAATATTGACCAAACAAAACTATTGGTTGGTGTTCTACAGTTACTTATACAACCGTCATTTTTCCTATCACTTCACGAAACGTTTTTATTATGTACACTCACGCGAATTGCTTGAAACGAAGGTAATGTAGGAGGCATTATTTGGTCCCTGATATTGCAAAAATGGTAATATTTTTCAATCGTTTCCAGTTTACCTCAGTTTAATCGCTACAGAAATGCTAGTTGTGATATAACTGTGAAGTAATAAACATGTTGTAGTGAAGCATTACTTCTGGACGTCCTTCGAAATGCTTAAAGGCTTATAATGTAGTAATTGTTCCTTGAAGCATTTTTAAAAGATAAGATATTTAAAAAAAAGTATCTACATTTGGTTAATGAACAAAAAAAAATGTATTCAAAAACAGACTTATTGATACATTCTACGTCATTTGGTATATGGTGGAGAGTTGTCTCATTGGAAATCATACCACATCTCCTTATTTTATATTATATTAAACGTATGCCTTACACACTAGGGGATATTAGATAAATAGTATATCCAGAAGTGAACAAACTTTTATACGGACAATGATATTAATTATGAATTATTACTTTCATTTTTCAAAACATTCATATAAATAAAGATTTATCGAGTAATTGTCAGACTTTGTTTTAGTTCATTCAAGAGAGCCGAAATATAGGGATAATCAAACTAATAAGTAGAAAACAAACTGTCAATGTCATGAAAAAAATGAAAAACGACACTTAACCACAATATACAAAACACAAAATATAAAACTAAAGATTGAGCAACATGCTCTCCGGAAGGGTAAGCAGATCCTGCTCTACATGTGGCACCCGTCGTGTTGCTCGTGTAAGCATCCGCATCAACCTTCTATCCAGGAAATCAGGATAGGAGATGCAAGCTCTTAAATATTGTATACACTGGGATAGATATACTTCGTATGCATACGGACAGGTATTGGTCCATGTCTAGGTCTCTAAAATTTCATCCTTTTAGGGCCATTCAAAGATAATGTCGACGGTTTGTTTAAACATAATTCGAACTTTATTTGCAAATTGAATTATCTTTGTTTATTCAAAATATAAAATTTTATATCTGACTGCACTGTCATTTTAAGTCCGAAATGATTCAAACTTGTATACATCACCACAGGTTTTTTTTTCTATTTACGTGACATCAACAAAGTAACAACGATGGGATAAACAATAATCAAAATTACTGCGAACAGTTGTCCTTTTCTGCTGGCTACAAATGTTGAAATGTCAGATCCTCCTAGAAATGAATTCATCCAATACCCAGAACTTTGAATTTCCCTAGAAAGCTTCTCTGCATTGAAGCCTGATGCTGTTGCATTACTGATCTCCTTTTCAACATCAGTTCTGATAACATTTCCATTTGAAGCATACGTCAGCAGCTCCTTACAGAACCTTTTTGAAAATTCAACACAATCATCTAGAAGAACACTATAAACGTTCGGAGAAGCTTGTAATGCGGCACATTGGAATGCAACTTCAGAAACATCATGGAAAATACCGATAGAGTACGCCTTTTTAATGTTATCTTTTATATTTACGAACGCTTCTACCTTCCGACGAATTTTATACATTCTCGCTTTCTCGTCTTCAAAACATAGTTCGATTCTCGTTACATCTTGAAGTGTATCCGACATAGTTGTGTCGCTGTAATATCGTGTACACAAAATGAAAGCATGATATGAATTGTTAACACATATATATACCTTGTAAGCTGATTTCTCGGCAAAAGACAGTTTATAGTTCAAAGATGACTTATCTTTATCTTTATAAGCTCTCACAACACCTACATCTAAGTCAGAAACATTGTTCACCCGATAAGCAAAGGGATCGTAACTCCGTAAGACTTTTTCCACCATATTTGTGTAAATATAAGAACAATGCTAATAATATACCTGAATAATGCGCACCGTAGAATGAGATGCATTAAAAATAGATACTGTGTAATTTGGTAAATTGACAAATATTAAATCAGGTTGTTTACGTCGGATAGGAACATAGTTAGAGTTATTAATAGTCCATAGGTTTAATCAGATATACATGAAAAGGAACACCAAACAATTATATTTTACATAAATCAGGCCATTAAATAGTTTTATATTTGTTATTTTGGGGCCTTCTATAGCTTGCTCTGCGGTATGGGATTTGCTAATTGTTGAAGATCGTACAATGATATAAAGTTGCTTACATCCTACATCATTTGGTCTCCGGTGGAGAGTTGTCTCGTTAACTATCATACAACATCTTTTATACAAAATATATTAGTATGTTTATTGATTTGTTTAGTATCTGATTTCAGTTGATGTAAACAGTATAATGGTCTTATAACAGAAATTACAAACATTTTAAGAAGGGAAAAAATAAATTCTTCTAACAGGATTCACATTTGCGTATACACGTAGACATGTATATAAGTCACAGTATTTATGAAACGATACTGATAAAAGATAATAATATTATAGCTAGATGACAAAATATAGTATTGACAAATTTTTGTGCGCTATATTTATCCACAAATTTCATAAAAATTCAGTTGTGCGGACAAATCTTCAGACTGTCAGTATTTGTTTTTAGTTTAAACATTTTTTTTTTCAATTTTTGTTACGTCTATGTCTCGTAGATTTCGATCTTTTAGGAATACTGTGAATTTATTCTTATTCGTGGGTAACAAATTTTTGTGGATTTCGTAGTTATGGGTGAACCACAAATTTAGAAGAGAAAGAAAAGATACAAAATAAATATTCATCATAAAGTTATGTCAACAAATGTAAAACGATAAAATGACAAACAATAGTATACAAAACACAAAGAGTGAGCAACACGAATTTACCAAAACCGGGGGATGATCACAGGTGCTCCGGAAGGGTTAGCAGATCATGCTCACATATGGCAACTGTCGTTTTGCTCATGAAAGTACAAACCCCGTGATAAGTGTAATTCGGTAGGTCACATTAGAGGAAAAGAGGACAGGAATGAGGTTACGACAATTTGAATATGTCCGTCGTCATCAGTGAAACAGATATTCCATAACGGTCAACCTACTTGTGATGGCGTCCGTAAAATGTATGATTTCAACTTCACTACTTGATTTCTTGGTTTAATAGCTTCCTTGTAAGCATCAATACTTTATCAAGGAAATTATGGTAGGAAATACAAGCCCTGTATTATTGCTACATACAAATGGAAATTTAACAATTGGAGAGCTGAAATCATCTCTTTTATCGTAAAGTTTTGTTTTCAACCGATACTCATTGCCAAGTTTTAAATGTAAATCAAGATATGAGGCAGACTCAACTACATCTGTTGTATTCGTCATTTCACGTTCGATGGGATAGATGCGTTCAACATAGTCACCAAACTTTGAATTAATTAGTGAGAGGACATCATCTATGTAGCGGAACATGAATTATTGAAAGGATAAATATAGCTTATTTTCATTCTTCTTGTATGAAACTTCATATGAATAGGAAAGAATGTGCAATGAAGTTCAAATTTCCTATGAGCCAAAATACAAACTTTGGCAACACTATGAAATAAAATATCCATGACAGTATATTTTCCCTCCATTCACGAAAGCTTGTACTCACGAAAATAAATGAATCGACAGATTTGAAATTTTAAGGCAAGTGTTTGTTTTATCACAACTATATAGATTATCGATATCTTAATATAAATGATAATTGAAGCGGTAAATGTGTTAAAGAGACAACGACCCGACCAAAGAGCAGAACAGCCCAAGGCCACCAATGGGTCTTCAACGCATGATAAAATTCCGCACCCGGAGGTGGGCTTCAGCTGCCCCCTAAACAATAATGTATACTAGTTCAGCGAAATGGACGTCACACTAAACTCTTAAACATATAAATGAACCAAAACTTAAAACATACAAGACTAACAAAGACCAGAGGTTCCTGACTTGGGACAGGCGCAGAAATGTGACAAGGAATAGATCATAGCCCGTATCATGCCAACAACTGGTTTTAGAATAAATGTGTATTTCCGATTCAAGGACCATATGAGTGAATCAAACATTAATACTACCTTATTTCATATCTATATACCTATATATATATATATATATATATATTTATATATATATATAAGAAAAAAAATTATTCAGACTGAAAATGCACCAAATATTTGTATTCAATATGAATATTCACATTTTGTCTATTACAATATTGTTGATAATGATCTCCATAGTATCCTACCGGTTTCACTGTTTAAGTACCTGTCTTTGTAAGAATCATGCAGGTTCCAGTTGATGGGTGATTCATGACCCCTCTTCAAATGTCTTTATATTTTGTTTATGAAGAAGGTATGGTATGAAAATAAGTTTCATATATTATTTTTTTTCTTTTGAACCTTGGTTGCCATGGAAACCATCCTTACAAAATTTTGCCAAAATACGTACAAAAGTAGCCTTTGAAAATTGAAATATAAGGGATTTTAAAGAACCATTGAAATAAAGTTAATCAATACAAACAATAAGTATATTTACAGTATTGACAAACAAAACCCCAAACTATACAAAAACGTTAAAATTTTGAATTTACTACATAGTTTGTTTCCATAGCAACCATTTAAAAATGTGTTAAAATTCGAAAATGAAAAATTTCAAAAACTCCTAAATTTTAAATCTGTTTATCTCCCAAGACCAACAATACAATTACATGTCAGTGACAAATTTTGAAAGACAACATTCTATATATTCATAAAATAAAAAGAAAGTCGTGTGTTTTTTTTCTTTAAAAAAATAATTTTAGTCAAAAATTGTCAATTTTACCAAAATTCAGATTACCAAACACATGAATAATCAAACATTTTGAACTTAAAAAGCTAAAATATTCCATTTGTATGTGCAATTCTGACACACATTTATTAATTTTAAACTAGAATATATGATTAATGAAGATATACTTGTACAAAACGAAAACTCATCACTCTGGGTATGGTGCACCCCCCCTTTTTTAAAAAAAAATCATTTTTTTCAAAATTATAAAATTTGTTGAAAAAAATGTGGAATCTTATTGTGTTTACTTGTGAACTAAGCATTTTAAGAATTTAAGCATAACATTACTTCTATAGTTATATGTAAGATTTCTCAGAAGTTTGAAAAAAATGGTAATACGCATAACCCGTTGACGTGCCTGGGATTGATGCTGTTAGTGAAAAGAATAATATTGAACTCCAAAACCATTTAAGTCTATGTATAAAAACAAGAGGATGTGTTGTAATTGCCAATGAGACAACTCTCCGCTAGAGACCAAATGACATAGAAATGAACAACCACAGGTCATCGTACAGCCTTCAACAATGAGCATAACATGATTGTCTGTAAAACAAATCTTAATGAACAATTTAAAAAAAATTTGCCCTAGACTAAGATCTGCTAAACAAGAATGCACACCCTGAAATGTCTGGTTGGTTTTATTTATCAATGAAGATCTCTGTTATATAAAGATTTTAATACAAGTATCATATTAACTTAACATTATCAATATTCTAAGAAAATGAGGTCAGGGTAAGATGAACTATGTCAGACAGACGAAAGAGAGTGAACAGAAACGAAATATTCAGCAATTTTCCATTTTAAAGGGCATAACTCATTAACAGTACAAGTGACACCAATAAAATTCAAACTAGATCTGTATTTTATGGTAATAAGCATTGTGTATAAGTTTCAAAACATTTGGTTGTGGCTAACTTAAATTAGAGAACGGAAACAAAAAAGTCAGCAATTTTCCATTTGTAAAGGTGTATAACTCTAGAATGGACGTACTTACGAACAAGGGTACAACTTAATGCCCCTTCGCTACGGTGAGGGAATACAAATTCTATGAGTTCTATCTGAGGAAATGTATATCAACGATCTATCTTAAACTGTGCAAGACTTTGTCAATGTGTGTATGGTATATGATGGAAAAGGACAGCTTGTCTATCAATTTTTTTAAATAACCTAACTGAATTATTATTTGTATAAGGCAGAGTTATCGCATCTTTATAGTTCTCAAAACATATTCTCCTTGTGGGCCTTTAGGAAAATTTGCTGGTCTTAATAAGTATATACTGTTTTGATTCTCAAAATCTTAGGACCACCATGTGCAAAGATCATTCATGGAATTTTGCTCAATTTTATCAATTGTTATATTTACATTTGTATGCCCTGCCGTGGCAGAGGGGCATTAAGGTTTACCATTGTACGTCCCAAAGTTGGTTTCTGTTCTCTAACTTTAGTTTGCCTCAACCAAATGTTATGAAACTTATTCACATTGCTTATTACCACAAAACACAGACCAAGTTTGAATTTTGGTGGTGTCACTTTAATCGTTCTAGAGTTATGCCATTTTATATACAAATAGAAGTATTGCTGTATTTTTCGTTTCCGTTCTCTAACTTTAGTTTGTCTTTACCAAATGTTATTTAAATTATACACAATGCTTTAAACCACCAAATACAGATCAAGTTTGAATTTTGGTGGTGTCACTTTACTGTTCTAGAGCCATGCCTCTTTACAAAGGGAAAAAGTTGCTGAATTTTTCATTTCTTTTTCTTTCTTTAGTTTGCCTCAACCAAATGTTATGAAACTTTTACACAATACTTATGACCACAATACTTACATAAAGTACACATTTGGTTAGTGTCACTTTTACCGTTCTTCAGTTATGTCCGTTTATAACTTTTATGATATGCAAGCGGAGCATCATCTGTGTCCAATGGACACATTCCGCATTATTTCAAGCTCTTTTGCATAAGTTAGATTCATTATATATTAGAATAGAAAGAACGGTTCTGTAATTCTTCTTCAATTTCCATTTTGACACAGTTAAATCGACATAGTGACAAATAAGTGTTTGCATAAAGGTTTCGATACATGTCGAATTACATGGGAGGTAAATAGTAACAGCCATTATGTGTACATAATCTGACTCTGCACAATAGTATACTAGTCAACAAAAGAAATGATGCAAGGCAATGTATTAAATTTTCCATATATAATGAAATTGGAACACTGTACCAAACTTAATAACTGTCCCATTGGTCTAATTTTTACAGAGTGTTATTTTTTTATCAAAACCACTGATTTAAGACAAAAGACCGATTTTTGTTTTTATTTTTGTTATTTTAAAATAGTCTTTTTGCTAAAAATAATAATCAATATTAGAACTTAAAATTTTAAACTTAAACATGGTCTGCTTAAAATTTTGATTGCCGTCCGTCTTTGTGTCCATCTGGCTGTCCGTGTGTCTGTCTGTCTGTCTGTCTGTCCGGTCCTTGCAGCGCTCTCACATGTACAAATCTTGTCAGATTTTTACGAAACAAATACTTTAGGTTAATATAAGCAACATCTCAAACAAGTTATATATTGGTGGCCAATCGACTTTTTTAAGAGTTATTACCCTTAAAAATATTAAATTTATGGAAAGTGGCCTCATTAGCGCTCTCGAGGGTACAAGTTTCATTTTCAGTATATTTCTGATAGAACGGACGTAGTTTTTTAGTTCACCGTTCCATCACTTGGCGTCCGGTGTTAACTATTTCAAACATCTCCTCTGAATCCACTGAACCAATTCCAGCCAAACTTAAGCTGAATGATCCTTAGGATATCTAGAATAAAGTTTGTGTTTTATTTTCTATTTTGTCAAAAAACATGGCCGCCATGGCTAAAAATAGAACATAGGGGTAAAATGCAGTTTTTGGCTTATATCTCAAACACTAAAGCATTTAGAGCAAATCTGATGTAGGTAAACATGTTCATTAGGTCAAGTTCTATCAGCCCTAAAATTTTCAGATGAATCTAACAACCCATTGTTGGGTTGCTGCCACCAAATTGGTAATTATAAGGAAATTTTGCATTTTTTGCTTTTGAAGAAAATATGACAGATACAAAGATCATTTAAATGGAATTTTAAGCCACTCATTGATATATATTGAAAAGCATAAATAATCATTGATGAAAGATTTAACCAAAAATTACAGGTGATTGATTCAGGGTCTTGAGAGCTTCTTGTTTAGAATTAAAATTTAAAGACAGTCTGAGACTTAGTTTTTTTGACATAGACTGAAATAAAACTTGGACAGAGGCTAATTTTCAAGACCATGAAATAGCATCTAAAAATTTCAATTTGCACAAAACAAGTGTATTTCATGTATTTAGGGACGCAGCAATCCTTCATTCAGTCATCAGCCTTTCGGCTGTTTTCTGTTGTTTGGTTGGATTGTTGTCTCTTTGACACATTCCCCAGTTCTGAAAAAAATCTAATATCTAAAAATGGGGAAGGAGGTACTATCATTGCCCTAACCCTTTGAAGAAATTTCATGCTTCAATGCTCAAAATGTTCAGAATTTAATACCATCTTTCTTTTAATTTTTGATAAATTTTATAATTTTGAAAAAATGATTTAAAAAAGGGGGCACCATGCCCAGAGAGAAAAGTTTCATTCTCTACCAACATATCTCTATCAATAATATATTCTCATTTATAATTACTAAATTTGTGTCAGAAATGCACATATAAATGGAATGATTTAGCTTTTTAAGTTCAAAATGTTTGATTATTCATCTGTTTGGCAATCTGAATTTTGGTGAAAATTGACAATTTTGACAAAATTATTTTTTAAAGAAAAAAACACACGACTTTCTTTTCATTTTATGAATATATAGAATGTTGTCTTTCAAAATTTGTCAATGAAATGTCATGGTATTGTTGGTCTTGGGAGATAAATAGATTTAAAATTTAGGAGTTTTGAAATTTTTCATTTTCGAATTTTAACACATTTTTAAATGGTTGCTATGGAAACAAACTATTTGGTAAATTCAAAATTTTAACGTTTTTGAATAGTTTGGGGTTTTGTTTATTAACAATGTAAAACCCTAATTGTTTTTATTGATTAACTTCATTTCCATGGGACTTTTAAATTCCCTCATTTTAAATTTTCAAAGGGTCTTTTTCACATATTCAGGCAAAATGTTGTTTTGATGGTTACCATGGCAACGGGCAATATACACGGAAAATAAAGACAGAATTTTACTTATCTACCAAAGTTCTTATGATATAGGGCCAAAAAAATTACTTCTGTGACATGTCATGAATCACCCTCTGCATGATTTTTACAAAGACAGGTACTTAACAGATCTTCAAGGATATGGTTGCTGGCGACGTCGTCAGGGTAACGTCTATTAGCGACATTATTATTTAGTCCTGAACGTCATAATATAGTACAACATAGGTACTATATAAAACGAAAGTGAAAGTACATAATTAAAAAGAAATGCATTCCAGTTCTCGATATATATATTTCATTATTTATGCAACGATACTTATAAAAGATGATATTCTAACCCGATGAAATTATATCGAAAAGAAAGGCTAAAGATACCAAAGGGACATTCAATCTCAATGGTCGTGTCAATACCCTTCAAACTGCAATAATATATTCGAGTTCTTTGTGTGTTTAAAGAGCTCACTTGTACTGGCTATACTGGCACTTCATTAACAGAATAAGTTGGCAGTGTTCAAATTTACTAGGCGTTATTTCAGTGAATCATAATCACTAAACTTTAATGCAGTTAAAGTTCTTTATACTGTCTTGGCCATTGGCAATCAACAGGCGTCCATTTGTCAATCTTTGAATCGGCCTGGGATATAGTATATAAACATTATTTTAAAATACCAAATTGGGTTCGCATGATAGATGTTTAAGTCGTATAAGCACTAAAAAGTTTCCGTTTGTGAGTGTTAACAGCAAAAGGACCTAAACCGAACGGAAAAAAAATGTCAGAAGTTAGCTTTGCTTATGATAATTTTATATGACGCTGCTGTTTGACAGTACGATAGATATTTGGCTTTCTTCACGTTTTTCGATTCACAATGATTATCAATTTGTGTGTGCTACCTAATTTCTCCTTTTCCTGGTATCTTTGATTGGTTTATTTTATATAATAGTTTAACAACATTAAATTCCAAATCAGAACTAGTTTACTGATTGGATCAGCAAAAGTATAGAAACACTTTAAGTAGCCCTCTCTTTAAAGAAAATAATGTTGCATTGTCTGTATAACTTAAGAAACCGACATTTTTTTGTAACTACATGTAAATGTCATTTTTCTGACATCTGACATCTTTAAAGAACTTTAGAGATTGACTTTGCTTTACAAGTTTTGTTGATTGAAAAAAAGAATACATAGGTATTTCCCTACACATTTTGTCAACAAATGTAATACTACAAAGTACTATCTTCTGTCAAAACGGTTCAAGGGGCCTCAGTGGCCGAGTGGTCTTACAAAGCACAAAAATGTCGGCATTCACCTCAAAAGCTAACCAAACCTTTAAACAGACTTATTCGGAAAGGATATAGTTACGATACTGTTGTCAGGTCATTAAGGATTGCATATTTTGGTATTAATATTGATTCACTCATAGGGTCTTTGCATCGGAAATAAACACTATTATTCTTAAACCAGTTGTTGGCATGATACGGGTTATGTTCTTCTCATATATTTTATGATTGTATGATACTAAACCCCTTACGGGAGGATTGTACTTGATTTTCATATGATGAAGACATAATCTTTCAATCAGTTTAATTGAGGTCTGGAGCTGACATGTCAGTAACTGCTAGTAGTCCTTTGTTAATGTATGTATCATTGTCATTTTGCTTAGTTTCTTTTGTTACCTATTCTGACATCGGACTCGGACTTCTTTTAAACTGAGTTTTACTGTGCGTATTGCTATGTGTTTCTTTATTCTACATTGGCTAGAGGTATAAGGGGAAGGTTGAGATCTCACAAAACATGCATTTTTGCACCTGTCCCAAGTCAGGAGCCTCTAGCCTTTGTTAGTCTTGTATGTTTTTTAATTTTAGTTCATTTATATGTTTTGGAGTTTAGTGTAACGTCCATTTTCACTGAACTAGCACACAATTTTATTTAGGGACCAGCTGAGGACCACCTCCGGGTGCGGGATTTTCTCGCTGCGTTGGAGACCCATTGGTGGCCTTCGGCTGTTGTCCGCTCTTTGGTCGGGTTGTTGTCTCTGACATATTCCCCATTTCCATTTTCAATTTTATTAAGTAGTCGAACTACTGTAACACTAGCCTGTCAACACTGAGGTGGTGATTTCGAATTCGACATATGGTAAGTGCGTTCGACTCCAATCTTGATTGACTAGGGTTGTCAGTTTTCCTACCGAAGGTCGGTGTTTCTATCCGGCCACTCCAGCTTACTCAACCAATAAAACTGACCGCCACTAATTAGCGCAACAGTGTTGAAAAAGGCGTTAAACATCAATCAATCAATCAATCAATCAATGCTAAACAGGACTTTTTTCCAGGAAATTTATACTTTCTTTGTTGACCGATTTAACATGTTTAATTCGTTACAATTATCGTGTAGGTCAAATTGCCAAAGTTGTCTCTATTTTTTTTTTTTTTTTTTTTTTTTTGTTATATGCCATCAATAGCTCCTTAATGAAATCAGAAACCTTATTTCAATTGAATAATGACCGAAATAATGGTAATGTCTTCGGAGATAATATCTTTCAGTATAATAGTGACTGTTATTCTCAAATATTGCGTCAATCCTATATAAATCTGAGAAAGTATGTCCTTCCTGGTCCAAGATATTTTAAATGCTGACCCATTTGTCTTTCTAGTTGTCAAAGTGTCTTTCAATTCAATTATATATATGAATGTAATAATTAATAAACCAATTTGGTCATACATTCCTTAGCTTAAATTCCTTTTCTAATTCATTAAATAACTGCATGCTGAGCATTTTTTGCAACATTTAATTTAAGCTAAGCCCTTACCTAAAAGATATTTTATCCTTTATACATGTAACATATGTGCATAAAACAAGCTCTGATGCAAATATTTCAAAAATATGAAAACTGATATCTGACATGATCTTAACAGGGGCAAAAGTTTTAGTAAAATTACAATTAAAAATTGTACCTCTTAGTAAATTGTGACATTGGAAGCATTTCTCTGTTACCAGATTACTACTAGGTCATAATCTTTAAGGCTAATTATATAGTGAAACATTTTTACTGGACGTTATTGAACCATGCCTTAAGGCTAATAATATAGTGATATGAAAATTTCTTTCATATATCCAACCCACTATAGCCCAGAACAAGGTTTCATTATTTTTTAAATCATTATCAATGATGATTGTCAAATCTTTTCTTTAGCATTCTAACAGAAGTCTTTGGATATTTTCTGCTTTAATGACATGCAAATGTATATTGTCATTGCAAATCCACCGACCTGCAAGATCACCACAGTCTTATAGGTAATAAGTCATTACTTTTCCCTAGATCATGATAAAATATGGAAAGAGGGAAAAATATCAAATTCTAAGAGGTCTGCAAAGAAGAAAAACCAGTAAATCAACAACTCCATGAAAAACGAAAAGATTGACCAACCATACTAAAACCTAGTACGAAGATCCTACCATTGCCATTAGTGGCACCGGTATTTAAAAGATTAGATGTATAAAAAAATATCATCAAATGGTTAATAAACATAAAGATTTTGTATTTATGACATGCCTGATATTAAACTTGTGAATATACAAACAAGGAAATATGAGATAACTTTCCACAAGTAACCAAACGTTTATATGGATAATGATATTAATTATGGATTATTACTTTAAGTTTTCTTATTCATAGAAATGACGTTTTACCAAATAATCTCCAGAATTTCTTCTATTTTTGATGAATACGGTTTACTACCTGTCCATGTCTATATCTCTTAGATCCAATCCTTTTGGAATAATTCAAATTTTAAAGGATGGAGTTTCTTTCAAAAGATATGTTTAGATCTGCAAATAATCAATTCCTTCAAATTCAACACGTCTAGATCGTACATTATTTTCGATTCAGTATATTATTTCCAAATTAAATTATCTTGGTATAATCAAACTTTCATATCTAACTTAACTACTTTTTAATTCCAAAATTATTTGAAATTGACTTCATCAACACGATGAATATGTAAAGGTTCTTTATTTACGTGACATCAACAAAGTGACAACGATGGGATAAACAATAATCAAAAATATTGCCAACGTTTTCCTTTTCTGCTGGCTACAAATGTTGAAATGTCAGATCTTCCTAGAAATTAGTTCATCCAATACGCAGAACTTTGAATTTCCCTAGAGAGCTTCTCATCAGTAAATCCTGATGCTGTTGCGTATCTGATCTCCTTTTCAACTTCAGTTCTGATCAAATTTCCATTTGAAGCATACGTCAGCAGCTCCTTACAGAACCTTTTTAAAAATCAACACAATTATCTAGAAGAACACTACATGTATAACGTTTGGAGAAGCTTGTAAGGCGGCACATTGGGACGCAGCTTCAGAAACATCATGGAAAATACCTACCGATGAAGTACGCCTTTTTAATGTTATTTTTTATATTAACGAACGCTTCCACTTTCCGACGAATTTTATACATTCTCGCTTTCTTGTCTTCAAAACATAGTTCGATTCTCATCACATCTTGAAGTGTATCAAATAGTTGTGTCGCTGTAATATCGTGTACACAAAATGAAAGCATGGTATGAATTGTTTACACATATATATACCTTGTAAGCTGATTTCTTAGCACATGATAGTTTGCAGTTCAAAGACGACTTGTTTTGTCTTTAAAAGCTCTCACAACACCTACATCTAAATCAGAAACATTGTTAACCTTATAAGCAAACGCATCGTAACTCCGTAATACTTTTTCCAACATGTTTGTTTAATTATGGAAACAATGAGAAAAATATATCGGATTAATATGCAATGTGGGATTTTATAATTTAAAAATAGCGTATGTTAAAATTGTTGGACTTCAGGAGCAAATATTTAAAAAAGGTTGTTTTCGTCGGATGGGAACAGTTAGAGCTACTAATAGTATAATAGTTTAAATCAGATACACACGAAAAGGCACACCAAACATGGTTATTTTGTATATAAATCAGGTCGTTTAAATTGTTTTACATTTGTTGCTTTGGGGCCTTTAATAGCTATGGGTTTTACTCATTCTACGTCGTTTGGACTCTGGCGGAGAGATTTCTCATTGACTATCATACCACATATCATTATTTTTATATCAGTATTATTATTGGTTTGTTTTAAATTTGTAATTGTCGTATCTGATTTCCGTTGATGTCAACAGTATACTTGTCTTATAATAGAAAATAAACATTTTTTTTATTTACATTTTCAAAAAGGCAATACTTGTAAAATGAATATAAAAACATAAATTTCATTCACTCAACGGTACCAATTTTACTGCATCGCATTTCGACAATTAATGTCTCTTCAGTGATACTCGAGGCCACAATATTTGAAAATCCAAAATCTAATACAAACGTTGAAGAGCTGATCAACCAAAAGGACCTAAAGTATAGCAAAAACCTGACAAGGAATCAGAGCTTATTTTAAAATGATTTTTCAATAAAGTTTAAATTTGTAAAATCCTATGAAATGGCTGTCGAAAAGATGAAGTCAATACGGCCGCTATGCTAATAAGCAAAATACTCAAAATTCTGCCATTTGGATGAAGAAAATTTAGTTCTTTGATTCACATTATTCCCCCGATTCCCCCGTTGATCATCATTATAGTGAATGTTCTGTTTTATCACTAGAACTGTATTGCGGTTAAAGTTATATATACTTCTTATACAGTCTTAGCCATGAGCAACCAACAGGCGTCCTTTTGTCACTCTCTGAATCTCTGGAATATAGTATAAACACAATTTGAAAAAAAAACCAAATTGCGTAAGCATGATATATGTTTAAGTCTTACAAGTACAGTAAATACTAAAAGTTAACGTTTGTGAGTATTAACACCAAAAGGACCTAAACAGAACTGCCAATATTGTCAGACGTTAGCTTTGCTTATTGGAATTTTTATATGAGGCTAACCGTTTGATGGTACGATAAATCCAATTGATTTTTTAGGCTTTTCTCACATTTTACGAACACTAATGATTATCAATTTGTGTTTCCTACCTATTGTCTCCTTTTTATATAGCAATTTTACCAGATTAATTTCCAAATCAGAATCAGTTTACAAAAATGGGATAAGTAAACGTATAGAAACAATTAAAAGTACCACTGTCGTAAAAGAAAATAATGTTACAATGGCTATAAATCTCACAAAACTGAAAAAAAAAATTCAAAATCATCTACATGTAAATGGTCATTTTTCTGACATTTGACAACATGTAAGAACTTTAGTGAATGGTGACTTTGCTTTGCTTTTCAAAAAAAAAAAGAATACATAAGTATCTCCGTACACAAAGTTTGAACAAGTTTAATACTATCCTCTATCAAAATGGTGACTTTATTTGGAGAAGCTGCTAAGGCTACACACTGGAATTATAATTGAAATATTGTTGAAATGACCGATTAAAAAATATTTTTATATTTCCGTTTTCATTTTACTATTCTCCAGGAAATCTTATATTTTGTTGAAGCTGTTGACTTCATTACAAATTTTTGTACCTCACATTGAGAAACAAAATTTTAAGAAAGAAATCGTCGGGATTTTTTGAATGTTCAGAGTGTATATATTGATTGATTGAGTGATTGGTGTTTAACACGGTCAGTTTTTATTGGTGGAGGAAGCCGGAGTGCCCCGAGAGAACCACCGACCAAAAACTGACAATCCTAGTCAATTGAGATTGGAGTCGAACGCACTTGACAGGATAGTGATACAGTAGTTTTATTTGAATAAAATTATTGCACATATTATTATCTACAATATTCTACAATCTATTATGGAAAACATATAGTTTTTATACTATCAGGCTATCTCATTTACACAACTACACATTCTACTATTATTTACTTGAAATTTACACATAATACAAAAACAAAAGATGGTTACATGAAAAAGTCAAAAACAGCTCGGCAACTATGTCAATCACTAACAGTGAAATCGAAGTGTTCGTATGGTGCTGGAATCCATTCCACCATGCAGTTATGTGATAATGACCGTTAGAATATTCACCGAAATTTGTTAATCAGACTTTTTAAATGCTATTCAAATTCTATTATGCGAAAAATTAGTATACACAGAATCTTACACATTCACCAACATATTCTCACACAAAATGAACTTCCATCATTATTTACAGTCTTTTTTAGAAACAAAATTAATCATCTTGTCCATTCCGTCTTTTACTTCATCTGACATCAGTTTGGTTTGACGAACATCCTGAAAATCTTCAATCACTATTTTATTATATATTTCAAGTACGATCTATCACCTTCTAAAAAACTTCAAACGTTTTGCGATATGTACAAAACAATATTGCACGGCTATCTTGTGTTTTTCCAATTAGTAAATCGGATGCAGCACGACTTTGTTTCAGTACAACTTTGATTTATACATCATCAAATTTATTTACATTAATATTTTCTGAACATGTTTCTCGACGTTTTTCTATCAAATAAACAGGTTTATTTACACACTCCGTATTGTTTACACATTTCTCAGGTAAATTGTCACCTTTATCAATAATACGCTGTTCTTTATGCACGTATTCGACAGTTTCAAAATCAGCTGTATCATCTATTATTGAGGTAACAACGGGAGTTTATCTATGTCGATTTCATCAGATTTTCTTTTCTGTATTATGGAAATGTTCTCTCGATATCAAAAGAATTAGAATCCACGGAAATAATTTCATCCTTGTTTAAACTATTATTTTGAAAACTGTTATTATATTCTTTCATTCTATAGTGTCTCGTCTAACTGTAGAGTTTGGTTTTGTTCGACTACTTAGACCACTCGGCCACCGAGGCCCCTAATGGTGTAAATACATCTATTCCTCTTTATAGACACAGATGAACGACTTAAAACTACAATAAATATCAAATTTGAGGATTTTTACTTTCCTATTGTCACCTTCCAATTTCTCACCAATAACATATCCTTCTGTCCCATCGTATGATGTAAACATATCTAAATTAATACATTTACCCTCGTGTTGGTGGCATTTTGACTGGTTGTGGAATTACAAGATGGGTGCTCCATGCATAGCAAGAAACTCTCACCCTTTCGACGCACCGATCTCGATCCTTTTTGAGTTCGTCGATTCCCTCAGTTTTGTTTTTTAACTTGATTTTTCTTCTCCGGATTTTTTTTCATGGACTACAGTTAGCTACGGGTGCCTCTTATTTATTTCATATGCAATTACTAGCTCATTATTGAAATCGGAAATACCCTTTCTATTTAATACTACTGTTTGTCTTTTGGTTTATTTGAATTTTTTTTTTTTTTTTGTGCCATGGCGTTGTCAGTTTATTTTCGACTAATGAGTTTGGATGACCCTTTGGTATTTTTCTTCTCTCTTTTGTAATGGCAACAAAAACGGGTAAACTCCGTGAGAGTGGATATCTTTTAAATTAAATTCAACAGTGACTGTTATTCCAGTTATGTAAACTTCTGACCATATTCGAAGGTTTTTTTAATTGCTAATTTACCGGTGAAAGTTGTTACTCTGTGCTTTTCAATCACCATTTTGGTGAATGTGTGTTAATATTGTTTAATAATGACTATCCTATACTATTGATTGGCATACCACAGTCATTTTTTATCACTTCTCGACATCTCGACATCTTTTTATTGTGTACTTTTATATTAAGCTTCTTTACAAAAGGGATTTGCTAGAAGATATTACCTGGCTCTAAAATATGCAAAAAAAAGTAAAATTCATCAATCCTTTCCGGTTATTGTCAGTTTAATTGATAAATGAATAGGATAATACAATCTGGACTTAGTACAGAAATGACAGTTGTGATATCGCTGTTATTGTATAAACATGTTGAAATTTTTACCTGAAGTTGCCATTTTAAACATAGAGTTTGGAAATATTTAATATAAGCCAAGGCTAACCTAAAAAGATATTATAACACAAATGACATCTCTGTATAAGACACCGTGTAGCAAATTATTTATGGTAAATCATATGCCTTGAAAATGGGACTGTCTTGGCGTACGATAAAGAAAAAAGGTTTCACGTTAATTTTTCCTTAAAAATTTGAGCCCAAAAAAGTTTAGTATACACTATCGTACTATATGCAAAGACAAATATACCTTCATGACCTAATTTTCAAGATACTTCAGTTTGAAATTTGCATGTGTCATGAAAAAAAGAGTTACATTTTTTAATACTTTTCCGAAAAAGATTACACAACTTTCAAACAGAAAAACATATGTTTACCCGTTTTTTCCAAAGTTTACCTTAATTTAATATAGACCTTTACGGAAACCCTTTACATGAATTCTGTTTTCTATGATTTTATTTTGAAATCATATAACAATTGTTGATAAAAGCCGTAAACATTTTTCTTACACATACAAATACATATAGAAAAAATTCTCTAGTTAATTGTATTGCAATGTCGATACAATAGTCGTTTGCAAAAAAGACAAAACGGGGTCCATGTGCTCCTTCCTTTGGCTAGAAAAAAAAATCGTAGTTTTATAAATGCAGGAGATCCCAATTCCCCTTTTTGTGCTAAATTTCGTCCCTATGTATATTCAAACCAACATCGTCATGCAGTTATTCCCACCGTACAAAAAATGTTTTAAAAATTACTGTCATATTCGAATATATTGACGAAAAAATTACTGTCATATTCGAATATATTGACGATAGAAATGTAAACAGTTTTCATTTGCCTTGAATTTCCTCTCCCCACCCCCCAAGTAGAATTCATGAACTGAAATCTACAACATTTTCGTTTTCCGTCGCAAATACATTTAAATTTACGTAACCAACTTGATGCTTATAATTAGAAACCAACGCGATAAATTTCGATGAAATATTAGATACCCTTGCTACTGTATCGTATGCCCTTACTAGCAGCTTGTGTATCCCTAAAGCAAATATTTCAAAAAATCTAGAACTGATATCTGACAGGATAATTATGTCTTGGGAACACCTGGAGGATGTTATTTGATACATATAGCATATGTTTTACTTTTCATATTCAAGGGACCAAACATGTGGCCCTATCATACCTTCTCCTTTATCCAGATCATTTCAAATTACTTATTTAACTATATGAATGTTCTCTATATGACCATTTGACCCTGACTTTTCCGACGGACATCTATAACATTATGCTTAAGAACTTAGGTAAACCACATAACAAAACCGTAAAAGGTGGTAATTGTGGTTGTTGAGCTAGATGTCAAAGTTTTACTGAAATTACATAATGAATACACTGTACCTCTTATGACGTTCTTCCCTAGGAATGGATTACCTTAGTTGAATTTGGCAAAACATACATAATTTTGGGTCCTCGAGGCTCTTCTAATTTGTATTTGATTTGGACTTTTAACTTTTTTATTCGATCGTCACTGATGAGTCTTTTGTAGACGAAACGCGCGTCTGACGTTTAAATTATAAGCCTGGTTTCTTTGATGACTTATTTTAGTAAATTGTTACAAATTAAGCATTTTTTCTCTCGAAACGCTAGACGTTATTTGGCACTGCTTTAACTCTAAAATAACAGTGGAAATATACTACTGAACTTCATTCCACTATACTCATGATGCTTTAATGCTAATAATATTTCACAGTGGTAAGAAAATAGTCGCTTTTATATATCCGACTCACTACACTCATAATTATGTTTTATTATTTTCAAAATCTTTATCAATGATGATTATCAATTTTTTTTAAGCAGTCTTACAAAATGCTTTCGTTATCTTGTTCTCTATTAATTACATGAAAATTATAATTGCAAATTTACTGACCAGCAAGTTCACTACAATCTTATTGGTAATTAATGATTACTGTTCCCTAGGATATGATCAAAATTTACAAAGAAGAAAAAATTCTAAAAGCCCTGCAAAAAAGAGGAATAAAATAGTGGGCAAGCATAATTATGAGTTGAGAAAGGACAAACACTGTCAATTAACAACTACTTGGAAAATCAAAATATGGTGCAAACTAATCAAAACCTAGTACGAAGCCATTATTTCCGGAAAAACAAGATGAGACGCTATCGTTGCCACTAGTAGCACCGTTCTTTAAAGGTAAGCTGTTTAAAAAAACATCCTTATCAGGTTAATAAACAAATATATTTTGTTTTTACAACCAGACGTATATAAAACTTATGAATTTTTATCAGGATATCAATTATGATTAATTACAAAAAAAATTTCTATAAATTTCATGGAAAGGCGAAAAATACCAAAAGGAAAATCAAACTGATAAGTCGAAAATAAACTGAAAATGTCACGACAAGAAACGAAAAACGACCTAAAGATAAACAACAGTATACAACACACAACAAACAAAACTTTAAGACGGCAACACGAGCCCCACAACAAAACGGGGGTGATCGCAGGTTCTCTTGAAGGTTAAACATTCCTGCTCTACATGTGGCACCTGTCGTGTTGCTCATGCAAGTACAAACCCGACGATAAGTCTAATTCGGTAGATCACATTCGACTACACAGTTTGATTATGTCTACAATGATTGAAATTGACTAACACTAAGAATAAGAGCTATTTATATCTGTACAAATATGTAAAGATTATCTGTTTTCGAGACACAAACAAATTTACAACAATAGGATAAACAATGATGAACAAACTACTTTCAGTTTTATATTTTATCTGGCTATAAATGTGGAAATGTCAAATTCTCCTAGAAAAGAATTCATCCAAAACTTTGGTATTCCCTAAACAGCTAAGCTGCAGATAATTATGATGCAGTTACTGGATTATCTTTGTAAGTTCGTTTCTGATTGTCCGTCAAATCGAAGCAAAGTCCAGCAGCTGCATACACAATCTTTTTTGACCTTTAACACAACCATTAACTTAGAACAATATTATCATTCGAAGAAGCTCGTAAGGCTGCACACTGAACATATGATGAGTTTATGTACTGAAATGCAAATTCAAAAACATCGCTAAAAATACCGACTGAGTGCGACTTTTTTATGTGATATTTTTTTACGAATGTTTTCACTTTCTTGTATTCAAAACATTGTTCGATTCTCGTTACATCTATGAGTGTATTATTAGACATAACTAAGTCGGTATTATGAATTGCTCACCCAAATTTATACCATGTATACTGAAGCTAATTATAGTTTGCGATTCAAAGATCACTTGTCTTGGTTTTCAAATGTCACACAACGTCTACACCTAATTCAGAAACATTGTTAACCCGATAAGCAAGGCGATCTTAGCTCATTAACACTTTCCATCATGTTTGTGTAAATATGGGATAATACTTAAGTGTATCCGGCGGTGGTATTTCAGTTTGCAGTCTGATCTCGTATGTAGCAGTCGTTAGAATGAATGAGGCACTGTACATTTTAGTATGTAGGCTTTATGCATGCATACTGTGATCTTTTTTTTCGAAAATATAATTGTCTTTGTAAATGGGGAGGTCTAAAACGCGGAAGTGGGAAACTCAGAAGTGTGAAAATGAATATATTTTTTGCTATTTTTTAGGAACAGTTCAACCCACATAAAACATTAAAATTGATTTGTAAAGCTTTTATAAGTATTTATATATTGATATGTAGAAAGTCGTGTTAATTATTGATGTTCAACTACAGATAATAGGCCGTGTAAGGTGAAATAATGACTACTTTTTTATTTTCATAGCGGCCATTTTGGCTTTCTTTTGCGACGGGTTTAGGAATAGGATTTTACATGCTCGAAAAAAAATATGCAATGTTCAAATTCTAATGTCTCATCAACAACCCGTTTACAAGTGAATTTTTCACGTTGTTGTCTTCTTTTCACGCACAAATGAAAATTGTGAACTTTGGAAACGTTCTGCCATTTTAGTTTTTATTAAACGGAAGCGTAATCCTCTTACAATTGCAATATTAAACTAGATTTGCAATTGCCAGCAATAGCGGATGTCACCCTCGTTCCCACATTGCCAGGGTAACGGCAGCCATTCTGAAAATTCCGAAGTAAAACAGGGCATCTATACATGCTGATTAACATTTTTGTAAAGTTTCATCAAGTTTGGAGCATTCATAAATTTTGGACATTTTTACTGTTTCCATGGCAACGGTAGCTATCTTGAAAATGCCATACCCCGATTGCAAATCTCCACATGCTGGTTAACATTATGATGTAGTTCCATTACAATTGGTTTATACAATTCCGAGATATAAGCTGGACAAAAAAGTGGAAGAAAAATAATAAGAAACTAGAACTGACACCGCAGTCCGCCAATTGCCACTAAACGGCAGCCATTTCGAATGTTTTCAATCAGTGAATGTAGATATATGCATGACAACAGAAATTTCTGTTAATTTTCAGAAAGTTTGGAGCGTTTTTCAATTTTTCTCGATTGTGCTGTTTCCATGGCAACGGTGGCCATTTTGAAAATTCAAAAGTCAAATACCACATCTTCACATGGTAGTTATCATTTCTATAAAGTTTCATTAATGTTGGAGAATTTTGACATTTTTTGCATTGTTACCATGGTAACGGCAGCCATTTTGGAAATTCTAAGGTTAAATGCCACATCTACATATGCCAGTTATCATTTCTGTTAAGTTTCATGAAGTTTAGAGAACTTTGAAATTTTTGAAATTTTCGTCCAGTTTCCATGGCAACATAGTAGTTCCGATGATTCTCAAAATCATCCAGAACCTGTATATAGGGGATCTGTTTCCATGGTAACGGTGCCATCTTGAAGATGCCACAACTTATCTACATCTGCACATGGTGGTTAACATTATTGTATAGTTTCATTATAATTGGTCCATACGATTCCGGGGAAAAAGTGTGGAATAATGATAATAATAATAAACTAAACGGCAGCCATTTCCAAATTTTGAACACTGAATGCATATCTATCCTTGACAACACCATTTATATTAATTTTCAGAAAGTTTGGAGCATTTTGAACGTTTTTAACATTTTGCTGTTTCCATTGCAACAGCGGCCATTTTGAAAATTTCAAAGTCAAATTGTGCATCCACACATACATTGTACCAGGTAACATTTCTGTAAAGTTTCAGAAAGTATAAAGAATTTTAAAATTTTATATTTTTTTTTGGAATTGTTTCCATGGTAACGGCAGCCATTTTGAAAATTCCATAGACAGTTGCCACGTTGACCCATGCCATTAACATTCAGTAAAGTAACACTGGGTTTGAAATAACATTCTTTGACGAAATGCTACTTTAATGTGTTTTCCCGTAGGAGACAATGTTAAATACCCCTCCTGTTTCCAAGGCAATGGTAGCCATTTTGGAAATTCCAAATACTGTTTGCCCATCTACACATTCCAGACAACATTACCATACACTTTCATTAAGTTAGGTCTTAAAGTAAAAGATAAACAATGATTCATAAATTCGAAAAAATTTCACATTTTTGCAATTTCCATGGCAACCGAAGCCATCTTGAACATTCCAAAGTCAGGTGCGCAACTTCATATGGTGGGTCACATTATGACATACTTCTATCATTATCAGTCCATCCATTTAAAATGGACAAATTGCTGCATAAAAGTTTCTAGAATGTTCCATTAAATTTTCGAATTTCGGAGTTTCCATGGAAACGGTAACCATCTCGCAAATTTCAAAGTCAGGCGCACAACTACGTGTGGTTGTCCTCATTATGGAATAGTTCCATGAACATCGGTCCATACAATTCCGAGAACTAGTCTGGACGAATTTTTAGTTCCATGAACATCGGTACATACAATTCCGAGAACTAGTCTGGACAAATTTTTTCCACCCCAAAATAATAATAAAAAAGAATCGTACAATAACAATATGTCACCCGACCTCCGTCAGGGTGACATAAAAAATAATCGTACAATAACAATATATCACCCCAACTCCGTTTGGGGTGAAATAAAAAAAGGAACGTAGAATAACAATATGTCACCCAACTCCGTTGAGGGTGCCATAATAATCTAAATTCGTGAAAAAGCCAGATACAAAATATAAATAAATATACAAGTATTATACGAGATTATTCATGATTTGTCTGCATATAGGGAAACACCTTGGAGGTTGAATGTTTAAGGTAAATAACTTTTATCTCAACGGTATTCTTGAATTGAATTTTGTCGGCCAAAATCTTTTACACTCCTGACGATATCATGCTTTCCTTTGAGTAAACATTCCAAATTTCCGCCAAAAAATTCTTTTTTAAGCTGTTTAGATCAGAGACGTTTGAAGACTTGATTATCCGTACATTTCATATTTTCAATCTTCAACTAAGGGAAGTGATAGAATTAAAAAGTACAAGTCACGTGATACGAATCTCATAAATAAAGAACTTAGAATTTTCCATACGGGAAGCCTCTCTGTACGCGATCTGTATTTCAGAATTTTACACTTTGAATCGGATTTTTTTTAAGTAAAAACAAAACAGGTCAAAAACATTTATATGATTTTAATGAAATATTGATAATGAATAAATTGGAGTAAGTTTATTATAAAAGTACAAGACACTAGGACAAAAGGGCAAATTTGTGACCGAAAGCCTCCCTTTTATTAAAATACTGACGTCATATTTTCCACTTTTAACTCAAATTTCTACTTATCCGTACAGAACCCAGTCAGAAACCTTTTATATTTCGAATGTCATATTAATAAATACCAAGATATGAATGAACTGGCAAGAAGTTATTGGAAAAAGGAAAAATCATAGTTATCAAAAATAATCTTATTATTTTCCCTTTTGCGTAACAGTCTACAATACATACAAACCAATCCCGTCGTCTATGTCGTCGTACAATTTCTGTTATCTAAACACATGTCTGCTAGACGGAATTAACAAAAATATGCTTATTTTGATAGAAATTACGAGTCGGTCATTCCACCTAATGTATTCATTTATAAAGAAAAGTAACTATCCATTTATCAATTGTTTAGAAATCTTACAATTTGCTTTTTGACGCGCTTTTAAACTAAGAGATTATTGATCGAGATACAAGAACAACCAAAATATATACCACATATTATATATTTTTAGTATACTTGTTATGTGTTATTACCGTAATTGGCATCCTCACCAAATCTATGACTTATTACAAACGACCAAATTTCAGTTTTCCTTTTGTCAACTTCCCATTGTTGCGATATCGATGTACAAACTTTTTGTTGTTTCGACATGTAAGTAATTGTCCTAGTTAATGCAATTGCACTAACAAAGGAATACTTTATAAACTCAAACACTATTTCATCGAGGTTATGCAATTTTCACATCACAAGTGTTATGTCTGCCGTTACGAATTGTTTGATCTTTACATAATATAAGTTTCTGCACTTACTATATGCATTTGTATTGATCGATTCATTTATTTCAAGTCACCGCCTATAGCTGCTGATGAACCAAAATTTAAACTTTAATTTTGTTTTTCCAATTCATATTTAATATTCGCAATCCTTCTTTTTCGATTAAGTTAAATGAATATCTCCTTAAGGACACACAATATAAATTTATTTTATTTATCAAGAATGACGAAATAGGTTAAAATTTGAATTAAGCTTTACTTAATATTAGCATGTTGAAATGGTAATCGCTTTCATTCAATCATGGCTATTTCTCAAATTTGAATTGATAGACATTAAACGATGATCTCAGCATGTATAGATGACAGTGTGCTACATTATTTGTACCTATGTCAGATTAAGCTTCCTGTTAAAACTTCAATTTACCATGTTAAGTACATCTAATGATAAAATAACGATTGCATATTATCATAATTTATTGTTGCCTACCTGGATGCAGGTGCAAATTTTTGTATTTTTGTCATGTAATAAGACCATTTCAAAAGAAAGATTTACAGAACCTATGATATATTGTATTCTCAGTATTTACTACCAGTCATTGTAAAAACAAGAAAGTCACTGTAGGTCTCGATTTGCATTAGAGAAGAATGATAGTAACATTTTTGCTATTACAGTTTGTGTGTTACTGTGAAACTGCAAATTTGACAAGGTAACTTTTGTTGATCTTTTATTCTATTTGATAAGTTACTCTTTTTATGAAATCTTAAAAATAAGATATATTTATTTTATGTTTTTTGTATATTTATTTTATTTTGTTTTAATTTAATCTACTTTTTTTTTTTATTCTATTTTTTGGGGGTGTTTTTTTTCATTTTTTTTTCAATATTTAGCGCCGACCAATTTTCAGTTTTAAATCGATTTTCCGAGCAAAGCTTTAGTGTAAATTTAAACTAGCTGAAGCGTCATAAAACTCTCTATGTATTTGTTTTAAAAATTAAAAATGTCTTGTTTACAGAGAAGAAACTTTGCGTGAACTGTTTAGGAATTATGACTCTACAATTCCACCAACATTTAACGACGGTAAGTTATATGTTAATAGACGAAAGCACATACTTTTTGCCGAAATAGTAAACTCAATTGTTGTTTTGGATATGCATGGCTTATTCAACGCTAAGACTTTGAACAACTTCCTATATAGAAGTCTTGATTATCTATAGGGTATCTTAACCATTTTCCTTAAAACAAATTCCACGTATTCACTTTTCATGTGAAATATATATTTTCAGATACCTCTTTCAAGGTTCCTTTATAATAATAATAAAAAAAAATAACTGTCCAACGATGTTTTCGTGATAAAATGCTTTATGCTCTTTTTAACTGGTTTTTGTCTCCTCTTATAAACTATTACATGAATGATATTATTTCAAACTTAAATCTCATTTTTCATGATGTACTAATATTCCAGATGAACCAGTTAAAGCTCTCGTTCAGTTGTACATTCTAGGTATAGACTCTGTTAGTGATTCAGCAATGGTGAGTGGTTTACTTATATTCTAATCTTTGACGAATATATTGAATTGTAATTAAATTAATTCAATAATATAATTATAATATTAAAGAAAAACACGTGTCTTATATACATTATTGTGATTTCCCTTTTGCGTACCCGTCGTCTAATGTCGTCGTACAATTTCTGTTATCTAAACACATGTCTGCTAGACGGAATCAACAAACATATTCTTATTTTGATAGAAATTACGAGTCGGTCATTCCACCTAATGTATTTATTTATAAAGAAAAATAACTACCCATTTATCAATTGTTTAGAAATCTTACAATTTGCCTTTTTGACGCGCTTTTAAACTTAGATCCCTGTATTAACTCAATATGGGTATGTCCTTGCAACAGGTATGTTCATTAAAATGGTAGACATTTTGATCGACACTATATTGAAGTTTGTAGGATTGATATTTCAATGACAGTCGGTATTTAAATGGGTTATAATTGTGCTCATATAAAGCAGAATTACAAAGATTTGGTTTGCAAGTTTGACTGTACCTGTAAAAAACGTATTTCAAACGGAATAGCACATCCTAATTTTTACGGTGGTGTTGTTGTGTAAACTTGTCAATCCTTTAAATAAACTTATTCTAAAAGGTTACCAATTCAACACTGTAATTAGATCTTTGAATATTGCTTTATTGGTATAAATATTGATTTTGTTATCAATAAATTTAAATCATACTAAATAGTACTGTTAAACACATATGCACTTTTACGGTACTACAGTCTGTCAATACCTTTATTTTGGCATTCAACAAGGTCGTGTTTTTCTCTGAGTGTTAATGACGCCTTTTCACTAAATCCATTGGATGTTGGATGTGTACTGATTGATATTTTAGTCTTAGATACATGATTTTTTTATTAGTTGTTATTGGCTTTGAACTTAGTCTAGCTGTCAGTAACTGCGAGTACTCTCAGATATGTACTTAGTGTCTTTTTTGTTGTTAGGGATGAGGGATGGATAAATACCCTGCCACGGTCTGTGTTTTTGTTTGATGTTTTTCTGCTTTGTATCGATCTTAGAAAGGGGTGGCACCACCAAACTTGTTTAACCCCGCCACATTCTTTATGTGCCTGTCCCAAGTCAAGAGCCTGTAGTTCAGTGGTTGTCGTTGGTTCATGTCTGTCATATTTGTTTTTCGCAAATTGTTTTGTTATAAATTAGGCCGTTAGTTTTCTCAATTGAATTGTTTCATATTGTTCATGAGGAGACCTTTTATAGCCAACTATACTGTATGGGTTGTTCTCATTGTTGAAGGCCGTACGGTTGCCTATAATTGCTTACATCCACTTTATTTTAACTTTGGTGGATAGCTGTCTCATTGGAAATCATACCAAATCTCCTTATTGTAATAATATTACAAAATTTCTTCAATTACCGAAAAGAAAAACCATCTTTCTCACTTCTTTAATTTTAATTTCAGATATTATAAGTTATATTGTTTGCGACTGACCCCCTACGGATCCATAGAGGGTTAGTAAAATCCATAGGGGATGCGGCCGAATGCCGAATTGCCTATGGATTTTACTAACCCTTAATGGATCCGCTGGGGGTCAGAAGTGAACCGTATAAAGAATTTATCGCACACGGGACTTTTCCTGCTTAGTTATGTATAAAAATAAGCAATGATATACAATAACATTAATCGATGACGTCACCATTAATTGTTAACGTGACGCCATGTACCACATATGAAATCTACTGATCCGCCAATACGAATCAGTCCATAGGGGGTCACCACGTGACGGCGTTAAACCAATCATAACGTCATAATTTATTAGAGGTGCGATAATTAATGTTATTATACTATAAATTATCTGTTTTTTCATTGGCTTAAAGCATAGGAAATCTTCTTTGATAAAATATTATATTCACCGCGGCAAAAATCACGAGAGGTTAATATAAGATTTAGAACAGCGTCTGTGTACCTAAATATAGATATTTCAAGACAACTTCAATGACGTAGGTTTATGACGTCATGCAAATTCCCGTTTTTTCTTTTTCTTTTTGTTTTTGGTGTATTTGTTCTCTTCTTCTTTTTTCGATGTAAAAAATAAATGTTTTAGTAAACTTTATTGAATATTTCAACTCATGAAAATTAGCAACTGCAAAAGCAGATGGTTTATTTAGTATAAAAGAGGGAGCAGTTTTAAAAGTATCTTAAGCAAATACTAGAAAATGTAAGAATGATAAAAAGTCATGTCCGTTGGCCACGGTGAATATCATATCTCTGGGGTTGATAAATCATTGTATCAACCTCATAAAAGGCAATAATTGTATAATATTCCGTCACTCAAAATCCTCGAAATTGACACAGACGGACAACTTCAACTAAAATCTTTAACAAACGTGATGATTTCAAGTTCCTAATCACCCGCTTATTAACAATTTGAAAACAATATAATTGAGCTATTTTGTTTAAATGCACATGAACGTCTAATGATTTTGTCTCTTTTGAACTCCAGTACGCCAGGTAAAGATAAATTTAGCTCTTCGCCTTCGTACTATATTTGGCTTTGGTAATGTTTTTGATTTGATCATCACTAATGAGTCTTTAGTCGACGAAACACGCATCAGGCGTACAAAATGTTAAATCAGGTATCTATGATGAGTACATTTAGAAACCATGATGTGCTTAATGAAAGCATTATTACATAGTTTTCTTCTAAACACTATTACAATGATTAAGTTATGTCCCCTGCAGCATTGAAATAATATTCACAAATTTCCTTTGGATATTGCACAAAATGACGCACGTGTGTATCCTTGTTTGTGTCGTCTGTAATATTTTTACCGTAAGTGCCTCTATGTACTTTTTGGCATCCCATTGAATAAGATCACAAAGGATGGTGGTTGAAAACTGATTAAATCCCGCCCATATGAATTTACACGTCATAAGTTGAAATCTCGTAATTGGTCCCGATTTATTAATCTATATTTCGTGTTTGTTGTCCTTTAAAACATTGTTCGTGTTAATGGCATATCTTTTTAGGTATCTGTTAAATTAAACCATAATTTTCTATACACCAGCCCCATTTTTTTAGAACTTGGCATTTGATATGCACACTTGGTTACTGAATTTGAATACTAACGCATGAAGTACATATATTGTCCTGTAGATATCATTTGCGTTTTACTGTGTTCTAGGATTAATGTCTTATTGACGTATATATTTCCCAAAGTCATTCTTAGATTCGTTGTTCTTTATATTTGATATGAAAATATGATACACTTCATCGAGTTATACTAAATAAAAACTTTCGGATATATATATACAATGAATATATTCAATGAGACGTCGATCCTAGAACAGTAGTTTCGATAGTATCCATTACCTCGAGTTCACTTGGATATATAAAATGCAAGCACTCACTAAAATGTTGGTTATTGATTGACAGAACACTATCAATACATCTTAAAGTCAAATTTTAGAACTGAGCAACTTGTTTTTTGTCTACGAGGAAATTGTGTATGAATTCTGCATTATATGAGTATAAAAACAAGTCGGCAATCAGGGGCGCACAGTTAGTACATTTAAATACCGACTGTCATTGAAATATCAATCCTACAGACTTAAATATAGTGTCGATCAAAAAGTCTAGCATTTTTTGTTGACATCTTTGTTGAATTTGTTGTTTGAATTAGTGTGGTTCTTCACAAAGTAAGATTGTTCATGACTTAAAACAAGAAATGTGTACCTACGATTCCAATTTTTGTAGAAAAGTTCTTTTTAATAAGATGTAGTCGGTTTACTTGATCTGTCAATTGAGCATGTGGAGTAGTAGTAGAAAAAATCAAAAGTTTTGGTATTACCGCAAAATTGTAAAGATTGTGATTGAAGATCTTAGAATAGATCTAAAGGAAACGTCTTCCCTTTTGTTCTCGATTTTTTAAGAAAGAATGTCACGAGATATAAAAAATTAAGACCCATGAGAAGAAAACAAGTCATCAGTTCAACGCTGAATTAGGCGGACCAATAATTCAATATACCAATTGAAAGGATGGCATTACTTTTTATTATATATAAGATTTGGATAGGTTAATGCGAGGGTGATAATTTACTCTGTCACATGACTTATACTCTATTACCCCTTCACGGGGTACATAACAATCATCCGTATTTAATAAAATTGCGAGTTTTATTAAATACGGATCGGATCGGATCGGATGGTTGTTATGTAAAATACGTCATAGTTTATTACTAGTACTTTGAATTTGAAATTTAATCGACAGTAATAACAGAACATATAATGAATGAAATAAGAAAGGGTGATAGAGCAGATTGTTACACCTTGACCAAAACATTGTTTACCTTTAGCTTCGCCTCGGTTAACACTGTTTCCTCGGGGTAACAATCTGGTCTATCACATTCTTAGTTATGTGTAATTTATATAGTGTTATTATTTAAAAAGCATAAGATAAAAACATAGTACCAGTAGAAGCCGTTTGACGAATTTGTTATATATGCACTTTATTGCTACTGAAAAAAAATATTGCTATCAAACAAAATTACCAACTTAATGGTCTATCAACACAATCATACAATGTAGGTGTACATGAAATTTTATACAGATCTTGTGCTTTTTGCAATTAGCTAATACAATTAATTGCATAGATAAGAACTCTTTTTGCGAAAATGTTCAATTATGAATGCTTGTAGTGTCAAAATAATTTTACATTCCAAAATGTCAATATTTGCATAACAGAATATATTTAATCTTAAATTGTAATTTCATTGATACTTACTTTTAAATTTGAAAGCATAAAAGTGCGTTGCAATTAAAAAAAACCGTAACAAATACCGGACCAAGGTATTAATGACATATGAACTTATTACAGGAATACACTCTGTTTATGATACTGAGACAAAAATGGTATGATAAACGTCTTCAGTACAACAGAATTCCTGGTGTTCGGGCGCTTGAACTGGACCCGAAGGCAATGAATAGCGTATGGGTACCTGATCTCTATATGGTAAATGAGAAGAGAGCTAAGATCCACGATATCACGACACCAAACAAACTATTGCATATCTACAGCGATGGTCAGATTGTTTATAGTATGAGGTGACTATATTTTTTACCCCTTTACCTCATTATAAGATATTCATTTTAAGCCTACTCGACAGGTCTAGTTGATATTTTAGTATCAAAGACTTTTTATTTATTTCATGGTAAAAGAGTAATGTTGTAGGTTTTTTATAAGACTAGACAATGTTTAACTACACTTCTTCTCTCGGTTACAAGTCGAACTCTGTACTTGAGTGTACGTTTTCTCGATCGTATTTTAAACACACGGCAAGCAACTTAGCTAACCGAAAGAAATTACCAATACTGGATGGTACATGTATGTACAGTACAATTAATATGTTCTGTACAATTAGATATCCTGATGTCTACTTGAGGTGACTTAGTCCAGCGAGTGGTATTCACTTTGCGCTGAAGTGCTCCGAGAACTGGAGTCCACTAGGGATTATGTAGTGTGTTCCGTTTTCGCATTGTTTTGTTGGAAGAACGAATGTTAATAAAAATCACTGTTCATTCTAGGTTTTCTACATTTAGTACTGCTTTGGTTTTACTGTCACATCAATTATAATTCTTGGGTCAATTGGAATAATCTGGTGTTGGTTGTTTCCATCGGCTGTGTTGCAGTAAATCCCACTGAATTTGGTCCAGTTAAAAGGGTAACATGTCTTGGAGAGTAGTCCTGCTATTAGTTGAAGACAAAAACGAGCGGCTAGTATATGTACTTGTTCTATTCTCTTGTTATGAGGTGTAGGGCGGGTCTAATACTCGAGAAGCGTTTTCTAAATGTTATATACCTCTATTTGGTATTTCTGGCTACCGGAAATGTATAAAATAATTTAGCCTGTTTTATGCTATTTAATATACGGCACTGTATACCTTTCTTATGTTTGTCGGCGGCGAACAGTTAGTGTCGTCTGCCATACACTTGGTTGTCCAATGGCAGTATAATAAAGTTGAAATATAGAAAAGCGTGACTTCAATCTTATAGTTCCCCCAGACAACAAAAGGATTAAGGCCCACGACATAAGGTTGATCTTACTATGACGGTGTATATATATATATATATATATATATATATATATATATATATATATATATATATATATATATATATATATATATATATATATATATATACAACTCACAGAAATGTACACAGCCATGTATCGCCATCACTGCTGGTGATCCGATGGAGAAATCTGTTGTAGAGTTGTCACTGGTTCATATTGTGCCTTCTGTTACTGGAGTGCAACTACTTAGGTTTCTCGGTAAAAAGCCAGGTTTCTAAGAGGCATTACCAACTGTAGGGGTTGATACGCCTTGTCCGTGTTAGAAATATGTTGATGTTGAGTCGTACGCATTTCCCACTATCCAATACATCGTATGTGTGGCCATGTAGTGCGTTTGACTTCTGGTGGTGATGAAGTTGTCCTGAGTCACGGATAACTGTATATTTGTTCTGGATGGAAATCAAACTGCCATCCTTTCTCGTTCTTCCAGATAGGTAGGATCTGTTTGCAACAATAGTGCATCTTCGGTCTTTACGATACGACGGAAATGAAGAAAAAGTGTAAATGATATAATTATTTTAAAAACAAATAGTTTTACAAAAACGTTATCTCATTTACTTAAATCTTAAGTTCGATATATTCAAAGAACTGTAAATGGGCATTGCAATAGATTTTGCACACAACTAATTTAAAAATTATGTTAAATGGTTTTGGAAGAATGAGGTTTCATACACGCAATTCACATCATAGTAAAACCACAGGGACAAGGCGAGATCTTTTTAATATATGTATATATATATTGAATATAGTGTATTCAGTATATTCATGTATAAAAAATCTCGTCTTGTACCTATGAGTAAAACTTGTCTATCCATATTAAGAGATGAAACTAAAATTTGTTCAGTTTTATTAACTTTAAACGCCATTTATTTCTCGCGTTTATTGATTTCTTTTATGTAAAAAGTAAACTGTCATGATTGAATTCACTACTTGCCAATCTTTCAGATTATCCGTAACTTTATCATGTCAGATGAACCTCCTAAAGTATCCTATGGATTTCCAGATTTGTTCCGTTGATTTAGAAAGTTGTAAGTAACATAAAGTTTTAACTTGTATGAGTTTAAAAAGCCTTTGATGAAAATATTATAAGAATAAGGAGATATGGTATGATTTCCAATGACTAAAGTCCAAAGGTGTAAACAACAATAGCAACCATGCCGTACGTTGAGCTATAAATTGTCTCGGGATGACAAAAGTGGAAATCAACGGTTTGATTTATATTAAATTAGGCAAAAGTATTAACCTATACGGGCTCCTGACTTGAGGCATGTATATATAAATATCGCAGGGCTATACATGTTTGGTGGCGCTCAATTCTTCATTAACCAGGGACAGCAGTGTAACGACACAACATTAAAATAGCTACAGTTATCATGTATTAGGAAAGGTGTTATTTTATATATGTATAGGATCAAAACGTTAAAATTGCTAACAAAAATAAATAGAAATAAAAGGTTTAACGTTTATTTTGGTTTTTTGAAGTAAACAAAGATAGGACGTTGTTATTGTGGTATTATTGTGTTCTGTAATCCATCTTTGTCAGATCTAGTTCTAATTCAAAATTAGGTTTCAACAAATCTTTCGTTATGTATTGGCGGTGGGTATTATCTTTTATTTAACATTACGCCATTTAAAGAATTCTGTTCATTCACGCCATTTAAAGAATTCTGTTCATTCAACATTTGTCAAATCAATTAATTCAATTCGAAGTCTTATTTAAGAAACAGACTTCAGACGTCATAAACTATCCGTATCTAAACGTATCCCTGTGCTGTTATTTTTAGAGGTACAGTATTAGAGGTGGGGAAAAAACAATATACAAGAAAAGTATACGTAAAAGTTCATTTGCCAATTTTGTGTAATTAGAGATTTATTTGTACTTGTTGTTTCCCGTTGGAGCGACAAACATTTTCCTTTATAATGAAGAGTTAGTGAAAAGACCAAATGCATGTGTGTGTAATGTTTGTAAAGCTTAATAAACTACTGATACCTGTGATTATTCTTTATTTGAAAGTGGTTAAAAACCCCTGTATATCACTTTCAAAGTACCATGCTTTAAATGGACAGCAGCTTATTCTGTCCGGTTGAGAACCAGTCTATAATTGACAAAGGGAAACAATGTGTGCTGAAAGTGTGTCGTTACGGAATCAAATCGGTAAATGGCAAAATATTGACTATATATTGAGCGATATTTCGAACTTTGATGAAATTGTATACATATTTAGAACTCGTTGAATTGAATATAAAAATTATAAATATAAATATATACAATGAAAGTAAAAATATGCATTTTATCACTTAAGATTTTTTTTTTCTCGAAAATTATTGAAATTAATGTTATTGCTGTTAAAATTTCCGTTTTTATAGTATGAAAATATAACGGAGTTACCGGATTCGTTATTTCAGTAGAAATCAATTAATGTCTATATGTAGAAAAAGATCAAAACGTCAAAATAATCGTAACGTCGTGACGGCAAAGTCGTATTTTAAAATGTATTTTCATACACAACTCATACTTTAATGACAGTAAAAAAACGGTTGCCCTTTAATATTTCATATCGGTAAAACGGAAAGATTTACAGATATTAAACATGCTTTTAACCAAAATTCTTAGGACGGATTTTTGAGAATCACATTTTAAGTAAAAGCATGCATTTTTCGCCAATATTTACATCTGATTTTTTTTCAATTTACTGATTCTCTGGACGTATACATATATGTGCTACATTTTTTTATATTCAGATGCAGTTCAACGAGTCTTAAATGCATACAACTAGTATACATTATTGTCCTTTAAATATCCTTTTCATACTTTATTCTTAGTTTACTTGTTTGAATCATAATAGAAAATAAATGATTGCACCAGAGACGTATATATATATATATGTTGGGTTTTTTTTTACAAATTAAAACAAATTCTTTAAAAAAAAAGATGTTGAGCCTCCCAAAGAAGTTCAATATCACGAGTTTCGAGCCTTCGGTCTCATCCAAAGTCCAACTTTTAAACTAGACCATCTCTTACACTCGTTTACAGATGGTTACAGTACCGACAGGTTGATGTTGAGATGGAACAACGTACCTGTAGAATTGGCAGCCAATATGTCTTTACCGCAGTTTATACTGGATGATATCAATACTGCTATCTGTGACAGGTTGTATGCTGGCAGTAAGTATCAATTTATATAAACTGGCACGCCTTCACCTCTTTGAATTTTACTTGTATAAGTAACATTGACACTAGTCGACAATTCACCCGGATTGAATGGGAGAGAGAAATACAAGACCAAATGCAAAATTGTCTTTAAAGAGCGACACACACACACACACACACATATATATATATATATATATAGTGTAATACTGAATTTAAAAGCTCCAATATATTCAAAACATAAGATATGAATAATGCAATGGAACGTTTAAGACAACAAGGATGGTACATGTATCAGTGCACATAAATCAAAGGACAGAACTGGTCATCACTGAAAGAAGAAAAACAGAAAATTACAGTGTGCCATAAAACAAAACATAGAAAAACATGATTTACTTAGATAGGTTGAGATTCCCAAGTTGGTAAACAGTTCTTGTCTCATATATGGCACATTGAAGTCTTCCAAAATGTTGTGTTATATTTCTACTGTCAAGCATACAGTGACCTGAAAATGACAAAACGATTATAAAACAATGTATTTAACGAAAAGGGATTAGATCTGTTTTGCTATATATACTAGAGTCTATCCTAAATTGAGGTAAATTATATGGCCTTCAAATACCGTTTCGATTTCTAACATCTTGAAGAGACATTAATTGTCGAAATCCGGATATGGTGTACACATTTTGCACCTCATGTTTGCGGTATACTATCTTTTCCGCAAGTTTATTTTTCTGTTTGGTATAAAATTAATAATAAAGATCCATTTTGTTACATCTTGTGATCCGTTTTTGGCAATCGTCAATGGCAATCAGCAGGGTTTAAGAACATCCGTTGTTCGACCTGTTAGTCAAATGCGTTTTGTTTAAATATACTTTTTCACTTTTTGGTCTTTTGGAAAATGTTGTTTCATGTGCTGTATTTAGACCCTCTCCAAGAAATCTGTTTTGCATGCACACGTATAAAATTGCGGTTTTATCCAACGCAATCATAGGTTTGAACGTTGTTTTCAATTTAGACTTATTTATATTTTTCGTTTGGGCTTGTATTATATTTGCCTTCGGGTTTATATGATCCGTTCATCCTATTTCGACTCTTCAAAATCCAAGAGTCTATTCTTAATTGAGGTAAATTAAATGGCCTTCGAAATACCGTTTCGATTCCTAACATCACTGAAGAGACATTAATTGTCGAAATCCGGATATGGTGTACAAATTTTGCATCTCATGTTTGCGGTATACCATCTTTCCGCAAGTTTATTGTTTTCTGTTGGTATTAAATTAATAATAAAGATCCATTTTGTTACATCTTGTGATCCGTTTATTTGGCAATCGCCAATGGCAGTCACTAGGGTTTAAGAACATCCGTTGTTCGACCTGTTAGTCAAATGCGTTTTGTTTAAATATACTTTTCACTTTTTGGTCTTTTGGAAAATGTTGTTTGTGCTGTATTTAGACCCTCTCCAAGAAATTTGTTTTGCATGCACACGTATAAAATTGCGGTTTTATCCAACGCAATCATAGGTTTGAACGTTGTTTTCAATTTAGACTTATTTATATTTTTCGTTTGGGCTTGTATTATATTTGCCTTCGGGTTAATATGATCCGTTCATCCTATTTCGACTCTTCAAAATCCAAGAGTCTATCCTAAATTGAGGTAAATTAGATGGCCTTCCAAATACCGTTTCGATTCCTAACATCACTGAAGAGACATTAATTGTCGAAATCCGGATATAGTGTACACATTTTGCATCTCATGTTTGCGGTATACCATCTTTCCGCAAGTTTATTGTTTTCTGTTGGTATTAAATTAATAATAAAGATCCATTTTGTTACATCTTGTGATCCGTTTATTTGGCAATCGCCAATGGCAGTCACTAGGGTTTAAGAACATCCGTTGTTCGACCTGTTAGTCAAATGCGTTTTGTTAAAATATACTTTTCACTTTTTGGTCTTTTGGAAAATGTTGTTTCATGTGCTGTATTTAGACCCTCTGCCAAGAAATCTGTTTTGCATGCACACGTATAAAATTGCGGTTTTATCCAACGCAATCATAGGTTTGAACGTTGTTTTCAATTTAGACTTATTAATACTAGAATATATATATATAGTATTTTCTGTCTGTTACAGTCAAATATACTTGTATCACAGTGAAAATACACTTTACAAGAAAATATGGATACCATCTGATACAGGAGTTCATCCCAAGTGCCCTTATAGTCATGCTGTCCTGGGTGTCGTTTTGGATCAGCTTAGAAGCAGTACCAGCAAGAATATCAATTGGACTGTTGTCTGTCCTCACTATGACAACACAGAGTTCAGGGTCAAGAACAAAGTTACCAGAAGTATCGTACATTAAAGCTATAGATATTTGGATGAGTGTCTGCATGCTGTTTGTCTTTGCTGCACTGCTAGAATATGCTCTTGTTAATGTATTTGATAGGAAACAGAAGAGACGTGAAACATATGTCGACACTAATGGAGTTGGGAAAGACGTATGTACAATTACAATGGCTTATTAGAAGGATAAGGTACCAAGGGAACAATCAAATACAATAAATCGAAGAAAACTGGACAACATCATGATAAACAATCACGACGAAAATATAAACAATGATCAACAAAAACACTAAACCGAAAGTTAAAATTGTGCAACGCAAATCCCACCAAAAAATTAGGATGAACTCGGGTGCTCAAAGTATAAAACAAATTTACGAAAAGGAGAAGATGCTTAGGAGCAATATTTAGTATTAAACCTCAACTCTCATGGCCTAAAAGAAACACGACGAAATGACGAACAACAATAACAGATCACTACACAGAAAAACAAATCACATCAGACAAGGGTGAACTAAGGTTTTCCGGACGGGTAATCAGTTTCTGCTTCACAAATGGTACCCTTCTGTATTACTTATTGCAAGTAAAAATACAGTGATAAGTCGCATTTGGTAATGTCACAATCGAGAAAAACAGATGATGGTATTGTGGTAATGAGAATAAAAACACATCTTTAGAGTTTCCTCGATTTCTTTTATAGATTTAAACAAAATGCACATTTGCTCTTTATTACAATATCAGGTTTTATACTAAATGTTTTGAAACATATAAAACGTTATTGTTAAAATTATTTAAAAGGCATCGTCGAAATGCATTTTTCTTAATTTTTTTGTATGCACCGTGTGTTTACTAGGAATGTGTACCCTGTTTTTACATTTTTAGGGAAAGATTGATAAAAGACATTTTAGATGCTGCTGTTTGAAAGGAAGAGAAAGGGCCAGGATAATTGATAAGTTTTCCGTGTCTTATTTCCTGTGACTTTTACAATTTTAATATGTTTTATTGGTCTGTTTATCTGATTTGGGAACCAGTAGAAACACTTCAGCACTGAGAAAACAAATATTTACATTCAAAAGATCATTGTTGTATTGTATTTCAAACAAACTCGTGTTAATAACTATATGTCAACAGGGACAACATGACAACATCGTTGTAAATATCATGTTTACTTAAATTCAGAAGTTTGCAAAAATTGAAATAAAACATTTTATATTTCCATGTCAGACAGAGTTAAGAACATGTTTCATCTCCTCATCGTAGAATGTTTTCGTATAGCATATTTATTGTTGATAGTATTTTGTCATGCAGCAAGATACTAAGTAATGTTTTATTTTTATTTGTGGAAGATTATGCGGATATAAGAATTTTGTAATTGTTATCATTATAGAGATATTTAATGCATAATTGTATATAATCATAATAATATAGTATATAATACTTAGTATATAAACTGTTCTTGGCGGAGTTATTATTCTTACCCTTAAAAGATAGGTCCAGGCTGCCTTCCATTGAAGACGTGTCCGCGCATATTACACACCCTCTGTAGTAAATTAAAGAAACATTACGTACCTAAAGAAATATTGTGAATATTTCAATTAGTCACCAACCAAACGACAAAATAAAGAAAAACATCTTGAATTAAAAAACGGCCTTTAACGGGAAAAATATATATACAATATACTATAGTCAAGCTCTAAATCGACTGAAGTCTACAAAACCTATTCATAATTTCAGCAGAAACTATGAATGATCTGTCATAAAAATCCTAAAAGCACAAAAAAATCCATTTACATATTTAATGACAAAGACAACCATGGACCACAGAAGAGTTATTAACATGTGAGCACGCTCACAAATGTTTAAACTAGATTTATTTAGTCCTGACTCCCCCTTTTTAATGAGGGGGGCAAGGGGGTCCAATAACAGCAAAACAACAAATTGATTTGGCTTAAAACAGATAACAAGGAATGGAAAGGGATAAAAACAGATAACAGTAAATGAAAAGCAATAACAGATAACAGTAAAATGAAAATAGCTAATAACAGTTAACGGCATAGGTATTCGATTTGTTTTACGTTTTAAACATCTTTACAAGTATGTTGATTTATGTTTAATAACAAAATTTAAAAAACAACATTTGAAAGTTGACACGTAGAAAATCAATGGTTATTAATGTAATTTCATCGAAACTTTTACACTCCTTCCACTTCTGGTGGTAACAGCAATCATGAAGTCCAAAGCTAATTATTCTAATTCTTCATTAACGTCTTCTTTTCAATTTCAATCTGTTCTGTCTCTTCTTGCATCTCTATTTCCTGGTGATCTCCTTCGTTTTCCGCATTTTCTCCATTTTCTTGAGGCACAGACTGGATATTGCATTGAAATGATATTTTTTCTCCTGGTGTCACTTTAATCTTTTTGTACATGTTCAATGGCAAGGTACCAGCTTTAACTTTAGTAGTTTCTTGTCTAACTGTTCTTTGTCTGACACATTTCCCGAAGTCATTAGCCCAATTTCTCATTGTCATTTGGTCATCAGCACTCAAGCTCCTTTTTGGTGATAAGTGCTCTATCACAGGCATGTCACGCAATGTCATTCCTCCCACTTGTACTGGGTAGTAGGACTGTGTTTGAGTGTAATAAAAAGCAGACCAATTGACTACCCTCTTGACACTCTCATGCACTGTGTCGAACAAATTCCTTGCATACTGTAGACAAGTAGGAAACTGCTCCTTAAAATGGCTAGTTGCATGTAAGTTTTCTACCTGTACAGTCAATAATACCAAGAGATCAACAGGATACTCAGCATTGTACATATCAAGCACTGAAGTCAGATTTAAAAGTTCAGATTTTATCATCTCGACTGATCGGATAGTTTTATGCGCAACAGTTCCCTCTGGGCCATTTGTGTTCTTTTACTTCAATTATGCCATGCACATTTGCCTGACATACCTTCAAAACTTACAAAGAAGTTCCTCTTTTAATATACCTCTCGTGTTGAATGTTTAAGGACTTTAGTGTGCTAGAAAATGCTGCGTACAGCAACCTTAAGTGCCGAAGAAATCTTTTGAGTTTTCACTGTTGTAATCAATTTGACAGCACCGTACTGGGCATCTGTAATGAAGATATTACAATCACTCTCAATACACAGTCTCATTGGTTGACTAAACTAAGCATTTTCTGAAGGTCCTGAATCATTACCTTCTTGTCCAGTTCCTGCCAAAACTTGGACTTCACCCTGTAATTTCTTTTCACAATCCTGTCTTCTATGTCTGTAATCACTAATTTATCATCCTGCAGTGTTGAAATTCCAAATACCTCTCTGCATTCAGTTGTCTTATTTGTAATCAAACTTGTTTTTCTCTTGATGCAAGGTCATATTTGAAGACTCCGCCTTGGTCACCACCAAAGGAAACATACCTCGTATTCATCTTCACAGAAAGGGACAATATGGTGTTGCAAGCAGGAGGATAGTCAGTCAAACCATTCATTACTCCCTTCATAACCACACCATCAGACTGAAGACAGCACGTGTAAATTGTTCTACTGGTATCAGATGCTACAAAAGGCATAGTATCAGAAGCTGAAGTTAAGCAAGTTGGAATGACATCTCCTGACAGTTGTACTCAAGTCCACACCTTTTGTTTGTATTCAGTTTGTTGCTTATCAAGTTCTTTTTCAGAATATCACGTAGTTGTGTGATAGAACCAGTAACTGACATGTTTCGTTGCTTCAGGTGAGTTTCTAGTTCATCCCTCGTCATACTTTTTAATCTTAGATGGAAACATCTCAATGGAATCATCAAAACTGCATACAAAGACGATTCCGTTTGTAAAAGCAAGGCTTCTATCATCTTTGTATTGATGAAGCACACTTACATCTTCAGGTACATGTAACTTGACCTCTAGAAGTCGTGTTATCTTTTTATAGGCTGTAAATCAAGGACAAGGATTTTGCGATGATCTACACATGTTACTGCAACAGGATGAGGTACAAACCAACCTTGTTTGTAGAATTTATCTTACATTCATCAGGAACAATACTGTGTACTACACGACCAAATGTATCCAGTCTCTAAGACTGATTCTTTCGTTAGATGTAGAATGTAGTTAACGCTTGGCTGGTTAAGGGCCTTACAAATTTCACAGACATCCTTCAATTCAATACAATCAGAGCATGAAGAACAACATGTATCTGTAACAGACACAGATGGAATATGTTCTTTGGACAGTATTCGTTCTACACAGGACTGACACGTTTGATAAACAGATATTCTGACAGAAACTGGGCCTTCACCGCATTGCCAGTTTTTCCAGTCTTAGGTACGTTCATCACTGAAACAGGAAAGCTTACAGAATTGTCAACATTTGTCAAATAGGTAACATTGGCCTCACGTATGTTTATGATGATCTGTGATGTGTATAATACATGAATCCTTCTCCGAATAAGGGACCACCATATTACCAGTGGGAAGACCCCAATGTTCAATGATCTTCAACTCCTACCGAAGATTGGCTGTCAAAATGCTAACACTCCAGGTTTCAATAACAGTTAACACCAAATACATTCTCACAATAACAGATAACAAAACACAATAATACTCCTATAACAGCTAACAAGGAATAAGACAATCAGTAACAGCTAACATCAAATATATTTTCAGAAGAACAGATAACAAAGAATTAAATTGCCCCAAGACAGCATAACAGTTAAACCCTTGCCCACCTCTTTAATGTCGATCAGTTAAGGAGAAGAAACCTGTAGATACTGAAAACAAACTACACAAGAAAATTTTGCCGTCTAAAATCAATCTAATCTTAGCGGATTCACTTCAAAACAGTAACGACATGAAAGGTGCAGTTGAGTATGACTGTCCTCATCTATTTATGTATTTATAGATACATTTCAGAAGAAAAATTGTTAATTTTTTACTGATACAATCAATTTTAGAAAATAATTGAAAATATATACATTTTTGAATGTTCGTGAAACAAAAATTCTAAACAATTTATTTTACGACAATTTGGTATAAGTTCAATATACGAGGAACAACTCAGATATATTTAGTGAAATATGGAGTTTTTCCATTCAGTTCTCGATTGCGGAAATAATTTAGTTTTTGTTTTAAGGAGTTTTTTTTGGTGGGCACACCATATTTTGTCAGGGCGGATCCAGCCATTTAAAAATGGGGGTTCCCAACCCAGGATAAAGGGGGTTCCAACTATATGTCCCCATTCAAATGCATTGATCGTCGAAAAAAGGGGTTCCAACCCCGGAACCCCAGTCTGGATCCGCCACTGTTTTGTCTTGTCTAATGCAGCGGCGACTCAGAGCTTGTCATATGGTGTAGATATATTTGCTCATTGTTGTCACAATTAGTGTATGTTGTCATCCAGATGACATTGTTTTTTGTGCTGTTTCTATAAATAAGTCAATCGGGGTTTTTATCCATACATTGATAAATAGATAATACTAGGGATACAAAAAATATAGCGTTTGAGAATACATTTCTTTGCATACTAATTAGAGGCATATCAGTAATATTTATTTTAGATAATTAAACTTTCTTAGAGTCTTTTAGTTTGACAAAAGTTTCCAGTCTATATCAGAAAGAAAGATTTACTATTGTCCTAATAATTGAGGCCCGTAATAATTTGTGCAGAATTAAAGTGACGTTTTCCTATCATTTTAGTGTTAGTATCCCAAAAGCTTCCCATAATTCGCAATGATAATAAAACATGTGGTCCGATTAAAGTAAAAAAATTTAGCTGGAAAAAGTAAGCTCTACTTTGATTTACGCAGTACATTTAGGGCAAGGTATACTTTATTGGTCTGATTTACGAAATTCTGTCTGCATTTAGACAAGGATTTTAAGAAATCCATGATTTAGAACTCGTAGAACTTATTCATATTGTAATGCTAGGGTCTCTTAAAAACAAAGTAAATCTGAAGGATTTTTTTTTTCATCAATTTGTAAAACAGATCGATACAATGATGTAGCTTATTTGTATATTTCTGACAACATATATACAGTAACAAGTAACTATCTAATTTCTCCTGGATCTGTTTCATTCAGTCATGGTCAAAATCTTAAAGTTGTCAAATCCTACTGAAATTTGAATAAGAAATACTCTTGAAACATTTTCCAACAGTTTTTGTTTCCATAAATCAAAATGTAATTTAGCGCTACATATTGACGTTGACGGACTGGTGTTGTGGTATAATATTGAAAATCTTTCGTGTTTTTGTTTTGTTTTTTTTTTTTTCAATTTTTGCATTGAAGCTGAGACAACTATAACATGTGTTATATTAGTCTCAGATTGAAGGACGTTTCTAACAAAATGAATTTATATTTCATTTCGTTTGAAATTGTATTTTCCCTGTTTGCTATTTGAATGACTTATATAAAGATGGGATCTAGTATAACTAGTTCTGCAACAGTACTCACTATTTATAAAGTTTGACATAAGGTCCATGGGGCACGAGAAAAGTTTTGACGGTTAATACGGGTGGAGTTTTATGGTACTATATAAAGTTTTGAAATTAGATGTATTAATATCGAAGGTGCTCTCAGTTACGTCGAAGTTAGTCACATTGGTATATACACAGTTGCAGCTACGTTTATGATGTTCGATACAGGTTCTGATCATGATGATATGAGACAGTCAAATAGTAAAGAGAAGAAATCTAGACTTAAGTATTGTCTACTGATGGTGTTGTATCGTTGTTTTCAAGTGTTTTGACAAACGCTATAGAACAGCAGAAAGTTAATTTAATCGACCATGCATTTCGATAGACAGTTAAGTCAACTAGTGTTTCGACTCCAGATTTCGTATTTAAAAGAGAGGGAACTTGCCAATGGAGATATTCAAAAGGAGTTTAAAAATAGATCTGTGATACTGTGAATTTTAGTAAAGATTAAAATATTTCTGAAAATGTCTCTGGTGTAAAATAAATTCAATGTAAATTTACCATACATCTTTCTTTTCAAATGATAATGCCGGGCAGTCTTTCCTTTTGGATTTGTTATAAAATCTAAAGCTTTGTTAAGGTTACTAGTATTGAACAGTTTCTGTCAATCCTTGTTTTTATCAGTTGTTTCTTGGGGATAATCATGTTAACATGAAAAGCTGACAAAAAAATTAGGAAAATAATGAAAATGGTTTATATGGAATCTACAGTAGCTGTATAAGCCAATTAGAGTTCTGAATTACAAGTATTAATTTCTTATATGATTTGCATATCTACAAATACTTGAATCGGATAGGTCCGTTAGTAATTATGTATAAAATTAAGATTAAATAAAATTCTGCAAAATTACATGAAAGATCTTGGCGCATTAACATCATGGCAAAACTTTAATTTAGTTTATGAGTTAATCCCCACAGTTTATACACCAAAAGCCTCTAGAAAATAAATGTGTTTAATCCAATAGCAACATTTCTTTTATAAGCATTTTTAATAGTTTGCTGATATTTAAGAGTCATCTGGTTGTTTACATTTATTATAAATTTGTAAAGGTTGTTTCGCCTGAGATAGCTTCTGTCAGTGTACAAATGTTGAATTAGCAAAGTCCTTTTATCAGTAAGATATGAAACAAAAGTAAAAATCTTTCTTCCGATGCTTTTTCTTTATCATGAAAATGCTTCTATCCAAGTTTTCAAACATCCCACGAAGATTTAAAGGGGCATTAGCTACGAGATATAAAACAATAAAATATGATTTTTTTGTTCAATCATTAAGGTAGTTCAGGGTATAGAAAAAAAATGACAGAATTTTCTTATACTTTGCCAAAATGAAGATTTTACTATGCTTTTCAAAAAAAAATAAAAGTATGGGTCACCGCGCTATTTTTCAAGGTACGTGTCGTTCAAAATTGCCAAAATTTGCTTAGATTGTTCATGAAAAACACATTTTTGTGCATAAAAGAAATCTATAAGACAGAATTTTGAAATAAAATATGAGAAGATAGGTTTTATAATATATTCTAAGAAAATGGGAAGAAAAATGGTGTCACCGAACTCTTTTCTTGCTACAAGTAAAAATGAAAATTTCCTATATGTCCAGTATAAATTCTGTACTAAAGAGTTATATCCTTAAATGGGTTATTTGAAAAATTGATTCTAAAAACACAAATATTTGATATTTGTTAAAACGTTTTCGATAATGCAATGAATCACTAAGTTTTCTTTATATAAATAAACAATGTAAACAATAAATTGCAAATCTGTCTCCAAATTAGCAGATTTAGGCAAAGAACTAGACCGATTATGTACTGTGATTGTACAATTCAAGATGGCGGTATACCCTGAACTACCTTAATGAAAGTGAAAAGTGAAATAATAATTCGCTTTTAGCAGCTAGTCTGGTTCAATTTTGACAAAATAAATTATTAAGAAGCATCGCTGATGAATTATTCATAATTGCAAGTGAGTAATATAATTCGACCTCACTGCATCCGTATTCATGTAACCTTCAATGTAACCCCTTTGCTGGAGATAGGTTACGCACGTATTCAGCTATTAAAGGAAAAGAATGTCAACATTGAAAGTGAAAAAAGGATGAACCATTTTGTTGACTGATTCGATCTGCCAAAATACAATCCTTCCTATGATGTCTTTCTATGTTGTGATGTTACACTATTGTTTCAGATAAGGGTGAAGGTTTGGTACCATTAAAACGTTTAAACCCGCTGCAATTGTTTGCACCTGTCCTAAGTCAGGAATCTGATGTTCAGTAGTTGTCGTTTGTTGTTGTGGTTCATAAGTGTTTCTCGTTTCTCGTTTTTATATAGATTAGACCGTAGATAATAATTTTTATATAGATAGACCGTTGGTTTTCCCGTTTGAATGGTTTTACACTAGTAACTTTTGGGGCCCTTTATAGCTTGCTGTTCGGTGTGAGCCAAGGCTCCGTGTTGAAGACCGTACTTTGACCTATAATGGTTTACTTTTATACATTTTGACTTGGATGGAGAGTTGTCTCAATGGCACTCATACCACATCTTCTTATATCTAATTATACAGGTAAAACGATGAAGGATTTCGTCAGCTGTGCTAATCAATATAGTATGTGTGTCTTTCGCCAACTTGGATTGCAAAATAGCATACCACAATAGCTCTACATTTGCCGTCAAATCAGCATGATAAACATACTTTTAACCTACAATATGAAATCAAACAGACTTATGTTTATATCGGGTTATATGACCGTCGGCAGTCTTCGGAGGTCATTTCGATGCGTGGTTTATAAGATGACGTCTAGACAAAAATACACAAGAAATGTTGATACATATTATCGAGTCCATGCGTTGTTAATTGTTTATTTTAGACTTTTTGTTATTTGGATATACGTTTTAGTATGTTAGAAATTAAATATGAGAATTTGAGTCAAATCGGTGAAGAAGAATTTGACAGTAAATGCCCCTTTAACAAAGGACTTGATATATAATACTTACTGTTGACACAGATATATATCTTGCCTGTATGTGATTTTTATTGTGAATGTAAATGTTGAAATCAAAATGGCATTGTGTTAACAGGAAATCTTTGCAAAACATATACAGTCAATGAACCATGACAAAGCTATGTGACCAAATTACCTCTGTCAAAAAGGGATATACCAATGCTGATACAACTGTATAGTAAGTATACCAAATATCATTGACTTCTCCTTAAAAGTCTAGCTAGTTCCAAATAGATATAGGAAGATGTGGTGTGAGTGCCAATGAGACAACTCTCCATCCAAATAACAATTTATAAAAATAAACCATTATAGGTCAATGTACGGCCTTCAACACGGAGCCTTGGCTCACACCGAACAACAAGCTATAAAGGGCCCCAAAATTACTAGTGTAAAACCATTCAAACGGGAAAACCAACGGTCTAGTCTATATAAAAACGAGAAACGAGAAACACGTATAAATTACATAAACAAACGACAACTACTGTACATCAGATTCCTGACTTAGGACAGGTGCAAACATTTGCAGCAGGATTAAACGTTTTAATGGTACCAAACCTTCTCCTTTTTCTGAAACAATAGTATAACATCACAACATAGAAACATTTCAGATTAAAGTCATATGAAAGGATAAAGAAAATTTATCAGCGAATTAGAGTATGTGAAGACAACAATTCAACAGCAGTACATTTCTAAACATTTTGTTAAGATAAAGGATCATCTTTTAAAGAAAGTTCAATACAAGTACACATGTTTTATAGTAAAGCTTAGCCATTCAGTATATATTCCATTTTTTTAATTTAAAGTGTCATATGACTTTAATTGACTTCATCACAAACTTCAACACGAAATTATTTAAAATTTTCAAAGTCAATAGACCATGACTGAGGGTGTGGAGCAATGGATATGAGATGTAATGTTCAAACAATTTCATACCAAATACCATTGACTTACCATTCATGATTCCCCTTAAACTGGCCTAATTACAAACTTTAACAAATTTTTGAATCTGCAGCTATCGGACACAGCATGCCTTAGTCTCATCTTCTGGACGTTGTTGAGGAGTGAACAAAATAACATTTGACTGTATGTATTTGTTAACTGCAAAATTATAGTCCATTTACAAAATCCCCAAAATCCTGCAAAATACTGAAAAATGAGAAAAATATTTTCAAAATTTTGCTTCAGATGTTTTTATCATGCAAAAACTTCAAAGGTTAAAATATTCTATAAAGATTTAACAAGAAATTGTTGTATAAAACTTAAACCCAGACTGTATCTAAATGTTGACTGCAAAAAGCTATTTTTTCAGTCCATTTATATCTATCTTTAGTAAAATACGGAAATGACCAGATGAAGCATCCCATGTCGCTTATCAATGGTTTGAAAAATTACCAGATAAATGAACCCTAAAGTATCATTTAACTTAAATATTTGAAGTGTTAAGGCTAGTAGTGAGTTTAAAATAGTCATACTTTGTGACTACTATTCATTACAATGAAAAGTACCTGATTGCTCCACATATTTACATACACCATCAAGAATTGGTTGACATGCATGCAAGATCTGTACCACTTATTGTGGCTTCTATCCAATCCTCTTTTCTTGATTTTGACATCACCAAATGCAACTTATTACTAAATTTTTACTTGCAATGAGCAACATGATAAACATGTCCTGTGTAGCTTTTGCTTTAGCTTTTAGTAATGTATTACTTGCAAATTTATTTTTGATATACGTGTTGTTTCAATCAATAAGAGTATGAATATCGTTCTCCTAAAGACCCTTATTTACATTTCTAACTTTCAGTGCCTTAGTGATTAAGAAATGACATGTACTGATTGTTTTGTATTGGAGATGTCTAAGTATTCAACTCAGGCAAGAAACATTCAGCAATCTGCTGTTGCATGATGTGTGATCACCTGATAGGAGTCACCAACAGAAGTATGTAAAACTGCAGTAACATGGTTGTGGTCACTAGTGGAGTGGGAACTGCAGGTCCTTCTTTTCACTTTAGTTTGTTCCTGGTTTTGATGGAATTCATGTTGCTCCATCCTCAGTTTTCTGTATAGTGTGTGTCTTGTTGATTTTTGTTTGTTTGTTTGGCCATGGTATTGTCTGTTCAACTGTTAGTAATTTCTAACCCTTTTTGAATTCCTAAGGTTTCCTTTGTTGGCAAAGTTAAAGCATGTGAGATTTTTATTTTATTTTAATACAATAAAAACTTTTGACTCTAAAACAAAAAAGACAGTGTAAAATTCCAACTGTATTTCCAAAATAAAAAAATCAAGAATAAAAAAAACATAATACCATCACATTTACTGTATAAGATCTTTTAAAACAATAATGAACAATGTTTCTTGAAAAAATTGATTATGGTTTACTTCTATATATGTACATGCTATTTCAGTTGATATTTTATAGTGTGTCTTTCTATGTTGTGATGTTACACTATTGTTTCAGAAAAAGGGAGAAGGTTTGGTACCATTAAAACGTTTAAACCCACTGCATTTGTTTGCACCTGTCCTAAGTCAGGAATCTGATGTTCAGTAGTTGTCGTTTGTTGATGTGGTTCATAAGTGTTTCTCGTTCTCGTTTTTATATAGATACGGACGTTGGTTTTCCCATTTGAATGGTTTTACACTAGTAATTTTGGGGCCCTTTATAGCTTACTGTTCGGTGTGAGCCTAGGCTCCGTGTTGAAGACCGTGCTGACCTATAATGGTTTACATTTATAAATTTTGACTTGGATGGAGAGTTGTCTCATTGGCACTCATACCACATCTTCTTATATCTATATAAGAAGATGTGGTATGAATCTCTATCTTATATAGATATAAGAAGATGTGGTATGAGTGCCAATGAGACAACATCTTATATCTATATATAATATACTGTTTTCATATTGTATACTGTGAGTGAATCAGTTGTTCACAAAAAAGAAACAGGTGTGATAATGGCATTGTTTGGTCTTATTTATCCAAAAAATTTAGACTGATGATTTTTTGTCTAATATCAACAAAAGTTTAAATAATATCAAATAAAATAAAAGATCATGAGAAAAATAGCATATTATGTAATATTCAACATGTGGAAAAAGAAATTATTTTGAGGAATTGAAAAACGACAAAGCATCAAATACAAAAGCTCAAAAAGAATGTATTTCTTACCTGGATTTCTGCCCATTGTCAACAATGGATACTAGGCAACCCTATTAAACCTTGATGCTCTCAAAAGTTTGGGAGCCATTATGAATTGTCAGAAATTCTTCATTGTATTTTGTTATTAAATAAAATTAGGATTACCTTTTGGCTATGGTTTTAATGCCAGTCATAAGCTGACTAGATATCATAAATGTGAAATACAACCTATGTTTTCAGCAATAAGTCATTAGGGATTTTCGTAAATGAACTTTATGTTGATTTAACCCCTATTTTTATTTTCGTTTTAAGCGTGGTCATGTTTGTAGGAAGATTGGGTTATTTAACCAAAAATTCTAAAAGAGGATCTTGATGTATAATTTAATACTTTACAAAGTTTGGTAGTTATTGATCTTTCCTAAATAAATAGAAGGGTATGTTGGGTATATATCAATTAGACAAGAACCCCAGAATGCAAAAACAATTTTGAGTGGTCAGCACAAGGTTATCACAAATTGACAGATGTCTATAAAATATGCTAAGCTCAAAACCCCAAATTTCATATATTTTAAATGAATCTTTTTTTCAAATTACTATTTTAAGTAACAGTGGTGGCCATGTTTGATGCCAGATGGGGTCATCAAACACAATTCTAAAGAGGATCATAAATGTATTTTTTAATTGATATTTTGATAGAAATAAGTTCTTAACATTATTTTTCAAAATTTTTTATGGATGGTTAAAATCTTTTATATTTCTGATAATGTTGGCAGTCATGTTAGAAAGAGGATGGAATCATCAACCATAAATCTTAAAGAGAATCACAAATATATTATATAACTAAAGTATTGTAGCAACAAGTCCTAAACATGATTTTTGGAACTTTTATATGATATATTTTTCCATGTTTGTAACAAAGGAGTCCAAATTTGAAGGCAGTTGAGGTAATAGGCCATAAGTCTGAAAGAAGACTAAATAGGTTTCATTTCACACAAAAAATCATTTGATCCCTTTAATAGATGAATTTTTTTAATTTTATTTAATTGTATTTGCACAATTTTAGTTGTCAGGGTTAAATATTTATTGAAATTATCAGATTTGTGCCACTACTTTTAGTTTGCCATCATCAAATTTGTTTGATGACAATCAGGGACAATAACATGGTTGCAGCACCATTTGTAAGATTTTTAATTACCCCTACATATATCATATAACAAAAAATAATAAAACAAATGCATTTAAACAAGTACCTGTTGCAAAAGTTCTTTCTCAGAAAAACAGATGATACAAAAAATAAACATCTACTTCATAGATCCCTTGACAAACAGCACAAGAGTTGAATGTAGCAATTTAATAATTAATGTTTTATCAACCAAAATAACTGTCATTCATTTAAACAAATCATTTCAAAATTCATACTTTAGAAAATGTAGCCAAAATAAATATGCTGCTTATTATCTCCTTAAACTCATGAAAATTCACTTTGAAATGAATGAATTACAATATGTATTGATTTACAAATGAAAGAATGTAAAACAAAACTGCTGGTGTACTCTTCCATCATGTAAAAAAATAATGAACACAATACTATCATTGTGTATAGGTAGTATATTTGACGATGAATAATGAAATTAACAAGAAAAAAATTGTTCGTATGAATAGCATATCTTTTTTTCACAATTTTGAAGAATACAATTGATCTCTGCATTATGGATTCTTCAAAATATAATAAAACAAATAATAGGCATTTACAAAGTTTATGTCAAAAGATCTATTTGAGAAAATAGATGATATAACAAAATGAACAGTTACCTCATTGACCCCAAGAAAATATAGTGCATAATGTTGCAATTCAATATATATGTGGTGTATGCACCTAACATCTATCATTCATTGTGACAAATCATTACCAACTTAAAAGTCTAAAACAACATATATCCAAAATAAAATTTATCATCTCCTTGAAACCCATGAATAAGCTCTTCAATGAAGGTCAAGGAACAGTAAATGGGCTATGTCACAGATTTTGCTAAAATTTTGCATACAACCTTGGCTCGTTGAACTTTAACTGAAAATCGAAAAAATAATGCATTTATCTCTTTTATTATCTGAAATATTACTGAAATATTACAAACGTAAATTTATGTATCAACAACATAGTTTTTAAGAAAAATCTATGTATTACAAATTAAATTTGATGATTTTAAGACAAATTTAAGAAGGTTTTCGCTGATTTTATGTGCTTTCTATACAAATGTTCACCTATTTTGAAAGAATTTACTCTGTAATATTTCAGATAATAAAAGAGATAAATGCATTATTTTTCGATTTTCAGTTATAGTTCAACGAGCCGAGTTGTATGCAAAATTTTAAAATCTGTGTCATTGCCCATTTACTGTAACTTGACCTTGAGGTACTTGACATAAACATCACATAATTTATTATCTCCATAAAGTTACCTACAATAGACAGACATGGCATTTGCTATTATTGCCTAGTAAAAATAGTCCACATAACTATTTAATATTGCACAAAATAAGGTAAAAACAATGTAAAAACATTATTACAAGTAAAATGGTTTATATCAATGTCTAATTTGTTCTTTAATAATAACCATTCTCATTTTATAAATTTAAACAGTGATAAATGTAACTGTTCTGTTGCTATGGCTACCAGAGGACTAGATCCATCATCTCCTATGGCAATATGATTCACATGTTCAGCTTCTACTGTTAGTTTTGCTGCAGGTTTTGTGAGATCCAAACTTTTCATGTCTTCAATGTCTTTGATTAAATACATATATACCACTCCTGAAACCAAATTTATTACATTATATAGATAAATACAGTCAGGATACACAAGGAGATTGAGAACTAATCTTCAATCTACTTCAAAACTAGAGGTACTGCCAGCAAAGCTCATAAAATGATACACACCCTTTTACATGATTTGCAAAAATCTTTTAGAGAAATAACAAAATAGAGGGTGTGTCATGGCATTATATGATTCTAAAAGGTATTAATAAATTCTAATAAGGGGTAAAGGAGAATTAACCTTGTCACATTCTATATGTGCCTGTCCCTAGTCTTGAGCCTATAATTCAGTGGTTGTCGTTAGTTGCTGTCTGTCAAATTTTTGTTTTTCGTTTATTGTTTTGTCATAAATCAGCCCTTGATTTTTTTTAAATTGTTTCACATTTTGTCATGAAAGGACCTTTGACTATACAGTATGGGTTTTGCTCATTGTTGAAGGCCGTCGGTGACCTAAAATTGCTTAAAATCTGCTTCTTTATGACTCTGTATGTTGTTGTTGGTTGATGGTTGTTCCTTTGGCAATCATACGGAATCTAACTATTTTATTTTTCATAAACTTTCTTGTCTGGATGTATTATACAAATGTGCAAATCTTTCCAAAGAAATTTTAATATTTAATGATGTCAAAGATATCCATTGGAAGATTTCAAATTACAACATAATAGAATTTGTTTCCATATTTTGTTTACAAACCTCCTTTAGTCCCCAGTGCAAATAAAGGTCCTCTCCATGCCATACTTTCTGGCTGTTTCTGTAATAATTCATAAATATTCCACTTTCTGTGGTAACTACTTTTACAATCTGTGACTTCTAATTCACCATTGTCTGAAAACAATATAATGAAAATGGTTAATAGTGTTATTTAATGTTGTCCTTAAGCTCTTTTACTTTGGATACAAATTCAATATGCACTAATTATATATAAGATACAAATTTTGGAAGATTTATTATATGGAGGACATAATTTACTGCAGACAGGGTAACAAGATTTGACCAATATTTGGAACATTCTGGCCAAATTCAACATTTAATAATTTGAAAACATTTGATCCAATGCAATATTTTATGGTATAGTAGTCCAAAGACATGAATTCAATAGAGGAGGCCAAATGATTAGATGTTGTATGTGGTTTCAGAGGAGGAGAGGTCACACAGACCCTTTAAGGAATAAATATAATACTGTTATAGTATACAGTCTATAATAAGAAAAATTATGTAAAGCCTATAAAATTCTAATCCAATACTTAGAGATATAAATAAATGGAGATGTAAGTATGCCTCAATTAGACAGCAACCCTACAACACAAAAAAAATCAAAAGACATCAACAGGTCACCAAAATGTTATCAACAATATTTTTAGCATCTATTCAATATGTCAAGCATGAAATTGCTCCCAAATTCAGATTAGTAAATAATTTAACAGAAACTATCAATTTACCATCAACAGTTCAGCAAAGATTTAATCAGACATCGTTACATAGATTTTTTATTGTGTGTTTTACTTTTTACATATCGTCAAGATACCCAATCTTCTTAAGCTAAAATTTATAATATATCATATTATTTTTTTTTAATAAGTTGTATATTATTTATTAGCCAAACTATATATTGTGTACTAACAAGTATTAACCTTATTACTGAAATGCTATATACTAACATTAATGAAGCCGGGATAAGGTACCGATACTTTATGTATCTCTAACAAATGTAAATTTCAAATAAAGTTATATACTATAAAAAACTAGAGGCTCAAGGACCCTGTGTCGCTCACCTGATATTTTTATTTACAATTGATGCATGATAAATGCAACTGTTGTACTGTCGTTTAGTTTCAGAGATATAAGACTAAAAGTGCGTTTGAAACCTATGTTTTATTTCAGCCATGTGTGCCATGTTGGCAGGCAGGGTCATCATACACAGTGGTCCCTGGATATCCTAGTGGTGATTTAAACCAAGTTTGGTTTAATTTGACAGTAGTTTCAGGGAAATTTTGTAAAATTTATCTAACAAGAAATGCAGTGATGAGAAAGTTTGTTGTGAAGTTTTGTTGTTGCATAACACCCCAAAAAAAAAAACCAAAAGGTAATAAAAATTATTATCATTTAAGGGCAATCTTTCCTATTAATGATTTCTGCAAAATTCAGTTGATTGTGCAAGGGTTGTATAGCCAGCTGAGGTCGTTAAAACTCTCATTTGTTGTTGCAAAATTCAAGTGGTTTTGAATTGCTTTGTTGATCTTTTTGTATTCAACTTTTAAACAACAAAGTACAACAAATATGATGACTGATACTCATGACACTGAAAATATGGTCTTCATTCTTGTGAAGAAAATGGTAAGGTTTGAAATATTTCTTAAATATTAATTCAATACCAATACTTTAATTTGTATTGGATCTATCCCAGGAAATGAGAACAAGGGACACAATTAAATTCAATTTTTTCCTAAACTTCTGATAAAATATAAAATGAAGAACTATATTTTTAATGAGAATTTTATTTTTAATAGTTAATTGATAATTTGAACAATATTAATTAAGTTTTAGTTCTTGCATGGTTGATTAATTTTCTCTCAAAATTTCTGATATTCTATTAAAGTTTTAAATATAATATGAGGCAGGCATTACCTGTGAAAGGGGATGAAGTCTGTATAAATTAGTGTAGGAATTCAAGCATCATTTGCACTTGAATCTGTAGAAAATGAAGCCAAAGTACTGAAACATATCTGACATTCGACCTATTGTTCGGGATTATAGTTGTGACATCATTTTCAATGTAAAGAAAAAACACCATCATCAGGTATTAATGTGTTTTTTTTCATGTTATAGAATTATCAATTATTTTTATTGCCAGTTCATTAGTAGATTGTTTTCCATATTGATTTTCTACTGCAGTTTCAGAAAAGAAGATTACAAAAGGAAAACATTTTGTAAAACTTACCAAAATTTACCAAATTAATGAAAATTGTTAAAATTGACTATAAAGGCAATAACTCCTTAAGGGATCAACTGACCATTTTGGTCATGTTGACTTATTTGAAGATCTTACTTTGCTGAACATTATTGCTGTTTACAGTTTATCTCTATCTGTAATAATTTTCAAGATAATAACCAAAAGCGGCAAAATTTCCTTAAAATTACCAATTCAGGGCAGCAACCCAACAACCAGTTGTCCAATTCATCTGAAAATTTGCGGGCAGATAGATATTTACTTGATAAACAAGTTAATCACTGTAAGATTTGCTTTAAATGCTTTGGTTTCAGAGTTACAAGCCAAAATCTACATTTACCCCCTATGTTCTATTTTTAGCCAAGGCAGCCATCTTGGTTGGTTGGCTGGGTCACCACACATTTTTAAATTAAATACCCTAATAATGATTGTGGCTAAGTTTGGTTGAATTTGGTCCAGTAGTTTCAGAGGAGAAGATTTTGTAAAGATTACAAAATTTACAAAAATTGGTAAAAATTAATTTAAAGGGCAATAACTCCTTAAGGGTCAACTGACCATTTTGATCATGTTGACTTATTTGAAGATCTTACTTTGCTGAACATTATTGCTGTTTACAGTTTATCTCTATCTGTAATAATTTTCAAGATAATAACCAAAAGCGGCAAAATTTCCTTAAAATTACCAATTCAGGGCAGCAACCCAACAACCAGTTGTCCAATTCATCTGAAAATTTGCGGGCAGATAGATATTTACTTGATAAACAAGTTAATCACTGTAAGATTTGCTCTAAATGCTTTGGTTTCAGAGTTATAAGCCAAAATATACATTTTACCCTATGTTCTATTTTTAGCCATGGCAGCCATCTTGGTTGGTTGGCTGGGTCACCCACATATTTTTTAAACTAAATACCTAATAATGATTGTGGCTAAGTTTGGTTGAATTTGGTCCAGTAGTTTCAGAGAGAAGATTTTGTAAAGATTACAAAATTTACAAAAATTGGTAAAAATTACTTTAAAGGGCAATAACTCCTTAAGGGTCAACTGACCATTTTGATCATGATGACTTGTTTGTAGATCTTACTTTGCTGAACATTATTGCTGTTTACAATTTATCTCTATCTATAATAATTTTCAAGATAATAACCAAAACGGAAAAAATCCTTAAAATTACTAATTCAGGGCAGCAACCCAACAACCCATTGTCCGATTCATCTGAAAATTTCAGGGCAGATAGATGTTGACTTGATCAACAATTTTACCCAGTCAGATTTGCTCTAAATGCTTTGGTTTCAGAGTTATAAGCCAAAATATACATTTTACCCTATGTTCTATTTTTAGCCATGGCAGCCATCTTGGTTGGTTGGCTGGGTCACCCACATATTTTTAAACTAAATACCCTAATAATGATTGTGGCTAAGTTTGGTTGAATTTGGTCCAGTAGTTTCAGAGGAGAAGATTTTGTAAAGATTACAAAATTTACAAAAATTGGTAAAAATTACTTTAAAGGGCAATAACTCCTTAAGGGTCAACTGACCATTTTGATCATGATGACTTGTTTGTAGATCTTACTTTGCTGTACATTATTGCTGTTTACAATTTATCTCTATCTATACTAATTTTCAAGATAATAACCAAAAGCGGAAAAAATCCTTAAAATTACTAATTCAGGGCAGCAACCCAACAACCCATTGTCCGATTCATCTGAAAATTTCAGGGCAGATAGATGTTGACTTGATCAACAATTTTACCCAGTCAGATTTGCTCTAAATGCTTTGGTTTCAGAGTTATAAGCCAAAATATACATTTTACCCTATGTTCTATTTTTAGCCATGGCGGCCATCTTGGTTGGTTTGGCAGGTCACCAGAAACAATTTTCAAACTATATACCCTAATGATGATTGTGGCCAAGTTTGGTTAAATTTGGCCCAGTAGTTTCAGAGAGAAGATTTTTGTAAAGTTAACAACGACGGATGACGGACGTAAGTGATGAGAAAGCTCACTTGGCCCTTGGACCAGGTGAGCTAAAAAATACCAAACAGGAAGTTTGTGCACATGTAAAACTGTTTAACCCCACCACATTGTGTGCATGTACCAAGTCAGGCTATCTGGACCATATGACATCGTTTATTTGTTGTTTTAAAATTAGTTTAAACATATTTTATTATCGGAATCTTTGACAAAAGGATTAGACACAAGTTTTTAAACCAAGAAAGTCTTCTCAATACATCGTTGCTTGTCTTTCTTTGTGATCTAATGTTTATTTGAGAGTCAGGTGTCGGTGGCTGCTGTGGTCTGTTGAATTGTCAAATATTTTAGGTTATTCCTGTTTTCTTTTATGTTTTATCTTACCAAGAAGACAGACTAGACATTCATCTTTACATATAAAGATTTAACAGGACTAGCGAGATTTGTTACGACAACAGATTTGTTTGGTATCCCATCATTCCATGTCCATCTGTATAATTCTCCATTTTCTTCCACTACAAATACCTAGTATATCAATAAAAGAAGTTGTTAAACAAAACAATATTTATCTTTTCTTGTCTCAACCAGAAATATCTCTAAATGACTTTCAGGAATGCAATATACTTCATATATTGTGGCTGTTCTAAGTCAGGAGCCTGTAATTCAGTGTTTGTTGATTGTTGTTGTATATTATATTTGTTTTTAGTTTACTATTATGAACATAAATCAGGCCGTTATTTTTTTGCTTTAATTGTTTTCTATTCTTCTTCTTCTGGTTTGGTGTTTTAAGAGGTGGCTTTCCTGGTGCTATTTATACCTTGCTATGTGGTATAGGTTTTGCTCATTGTTGAAGGACATAGAGTGACCTAGAGTTGCTAACTTGTTTGTCATTTGGTCTCTGGTGGAGAGTTGTCTCATTGGCAATTATACTACTCTTATTTTCATATTGTCCCAAATATGCATTTAATAGGCTACATGACATTAAATAGCCATCCATCCACCCAGCTATGTTTACAGATTCTTGCATACTTTAAAAGAAATAATTTTCTCACCTTATCCTCTGTTAATGCTACATGTGCAGGATTAGAATAGTTATCAGGTGGTTCTAGTTTACTTTCCTGGGTAACTGTCAGGCTGCCTTCAGTTGATACATGCCACACGGACTGACCTTGTACAAAGCTACCATTAGCCACAGAGGTAATGTATGGACCAAAACAGCTTAAAACAAAGCAATGCAATAATATTACTGATAACTTTGTTATCTTTTAAACTTCAGTAATTAACGTATTTATACATTGATAACATTGATAATATTTAATTTCAATTAATGTCATTATAAATATTGTACTTAATCTTATTACATATTGAAATTCTTAAATTATCTAATTGTTAAGAATTTTAAATTTATATTTAATGTATGCTTTAGTATATTTCTATAATTTCATGATTAGATCTATGAAATGATTATACAGTTATAGTATTTAAGTTACATAGTTTGCATAGTTTGAGTAAGGTATCTTGAAAGTTTTGAATTAATGTTAAATAGTGTATTACAGTTATATATACATGTATGTTAGTACTAATAGTTGATGTATCAATATTTGAATTTATAAAGTTCAAATCGTAATACTATGCAATATGTGTGTATGTTCATTGAGTATGATTAGATGAAATTAAGTCATATAAATATGTACAAAGTATGCAAGTTGATAATTTAATTGATACATTTTCGAGCATAGTAGTATCGTTTAAATAGATTATTGGATTTGTAATAAAATCTAAAACTTTGTTAAAGTTACTAGTATTGAACAGTTTCTGTCAATCCTTGTTTTTATTAGTTGTTTCTTGGGGATAATTATGTTAACATGAAAAGCTGACAAAAAAAAAACTTGAAAAATAATGACAATGGCTTATATGGAATCTACAGTAGCTGTATAAGCCAATCAGAGTTCTGAATTACAAGTATAAATTTCTTACATATCAACAAATACTTGAATCGGATAGGTCCGTTAGTAATTATGTATAAAATTAAGATTAAATAAAATTCTGCAAAATTACATGAAAGATCTTGGCGCATTAACATCATGGCAAAACTTTAATTTAGTTTATGAGTTAATCCCCACAGTTTATACACCAAAAGCCTCTAGAAAATAAATGTGTTTAATCCAATAGCAACATTTCTTTTATAAGCATTTATAATAATTTGCTGATATTTAAGAATCATCTGGTTGTTTACATTTATTATAATTTTGTAAAGGTTGTTTCGCCTGAGATAGCTTCTGTCAGTGTAAAAATGTTGAATTAGCAAAAGTCCTTGTTTCAGAAAGATATGAAATAAAGAGTAAAAAATTTTTTTTCTTCCGATGCTTTTTCTTTATCATGAAAATGCTTCTATCAAGTTTTCAAACATCCCACGAAGATTTAAAGGGGCATTAGCTACGAGATATAAAAACAATAAAATATGATTTTTTTTGTTCAATCATTAAGGTAGTTCAGGGGTATAGAAAAAAAATGACAGAATTTTCTTATACTTTGCCAAAATGAAGATTTTACTATGCTTTTTTCAAAAAAATAATAAAAAGTATGGGTCACCGCGCTATTTTTCAAGGTACGTGTCGTTCAAAATTGCCAAAATTTGCTTAGATTGTTCATGAAAAAACACATTTTTGTGCATAAAAAGAAATCTATAAGACAGAATTTTGAAATAAAATATGAGAAGATAGGTTTTATAATATATTCTAAGAAAATGGAAAGAAAAAATGGTGTCACCGAACTCTTTTTCTTGCTACAAGTAAAAAATGAAAATTTCCTATATGTCCAGTATAAATTCTGTACTAAAGAGTTATATCCCCTTAAATGGGTTATTTGAAAAATTGATTCTAAAACACAAATATTTGATATTTGTTAAAACGTTTTCGATAATGCAATGAATCACTAAGTTTTCTTTATATAAATAAACAATGTAAACAATAAATTGCAAATCTGTCTCCAAATTAGCAGATTTAGGCAAAGAACTAGACCGATTATGTACTGTGATTGTACAATTCAAGATGGCGGTATACCCTGAACTACCTTAATGAAAGTGAAAAGTGAAATAATAATTCGCTTTTAGCAGCTAGTCTGGTTCAATTTTGACAAAATAAATTATTAAGAAGCATCGCTGATGAATTATTCATAATTGCAAGTGAGTAATATAATTCGACCTCACTGCATCCGTATTCATGTAACCTTCAATGTAACCCCTTTGCTGGAGATAGGTTACGCACGTATTCAGCTATTAAAGGAAAAGAATGTCAACATTGAAAGTGAAAAAAGGATGAACCATTTTGTTGACTGATTCGATCTGCCAAAATACAATCCTTCCTATGATGTCTTTCTATGTTGTGATGTTACACTATTGTTTCAGATAAGGGTGAAGGTTTGGTACCATTAAAACGTTTAAACCCGCTGCAATTGTTTGCACCTGTCCTAAGTCAGGAATCTGATGTTCAGTAGTTGTCGTTTGTTGTTGTGGTTCATAAGTGTTTCTCGTTTCTCGTTTTTATATAGATTAGACCGTAGATAATAATTTTTATATAGATAGACCGTTGGTTTCCCGTTTGAATGGTTTTACACTAGTAACTTTTGGGGCCCTTTATAGCTTGCTGTTCGGTGTGAGCCAAGGCTCCGTGTTGAAGACCGTACTTTGACCTATAATGGTTTACTTTTATACATTTTGACTTGGATGGAGAGTTGTCTCAATGGCACTCATACCACATCTTCTTATATCTAATTATACAGGTAAAACGATGAAGGATTTCGTCAGCTGTGCTAATCAATATAGTATGTGTGTCTTTCGCCAACTTGGATTGCAAAATAGCATACCACAATAGCTCTACATTTGCCGTCAAATCAGCATGATAAACATACTTTTAACCTACAATATGAAATCAAACAGACTTATGTTTATATCGGGTTATATGACCGTCGGCAGTCTTCGGAGGTCATTTCGATGCGTGGTTTATTAGATGACGTCTAGACAAAATACACACGAAATGTTGATACATATTATCGAGTCCATGCGTTGTTAATTGTTTATTTAAGACTTTTGTAATCTTGATATACGTTTTAGTATGTTAGAAATCAAATATGAGAATTTGAGTCAAATCGGTGAAGAAGAATTTGACAGTAAATGCCCCTTTAACAAAGGACTTGATATATAATACTTACTGTTGACACAGATATATATCTTGCCTGTATGTGATTTTTATTGTGAATGTAAATGTTGAAATCAAAATGGCATTGTGTTAACAGGAAATCTTTGCAAAACATATACAGTCAATGAACCATGACAAAGTTACGTGACCAAATCACCTCTGTGAAAAGGGATATACCATTGCTGATACAACTGTATAGTAAGTATACCAAATATCATTGACTTCTCCTTAAAAGTCTAGCTAGTTCCAAATAGATATAGGAAGATGTGGTGTGAGTGCCAATGAGACAACTCTCCATCCAAATAACAATTTATAAAAATAAACCATTATAGGTCAATGTACGGCCTTCAACACGGAGCCTTGGCTCACACCGAACAACAAGCTATAAAGGGCCCCAAAATTACTAGTGTAAAACCATTCAAACGGGAAAACCAACGGTCTAGTCTATATAAAAACGAGAAACGAGAAACACGTATAAATTACATAAACAAACGACAACTACTGTACATCAGATTCCTGACTTAGGACAGGTGCAAACATTTGCAGCGGGATTAAACGTTTTAATGGTACCAAACCTTCTCCCTTTTTCTGAAACAATAGTATAACATCACAACATAGAAACATTTCAGATTAAAGTCATATGAAAGGATAAAGAAAATTTATCAGCGAATTAGAGTATGTGAAGACAACAATTCAACAGCAGTACATTTCTAAACATTTTGTTAAGATAAAGGATCATCTTTTAAAAGAAAGTTCAATACAAGTACACATGTTTTATAGTAAAGCTTAGCCATTCAGTATATATTCCATTTTTTTAATTTAAAGTGTCATATGACTTTAATTGACTTCATCACAAACTTCAACACGAAATTATTTAAAATTTTCAAAGTCAATAGACCATGACTGAGGGTGTGGAGCAATGGATATGAGATGTAATGTTCAAACAATTTCATACCAAATACCATTGACTTACCATTCATGATTCCCCTTAAACTGGCCTAATTACAAACTTTAACAAATTTTTGAATCTGCAGCTATCGGACACAGCATGCCTTAGTCTCATCTTCTGGACGTTGTTGAGGAGTGAACAAAATAACATTTGACTGTATGTATTTGTTAACTGCAAAATTATAGTCCATTTACAAAATCCCAAAATCCTGCAAAAATACTGAAAATGAGAAAAATATTTTCAAAATTTTGCTTCAGATGTTTTATCATGCAAAAACTTCAAAGGTTAAAATATTCTATAAAGATTTAACAAGAAATTGTTGTATAAAACTTAAACCCAGACTGTATCTAAATGTTGACTGCAAAAAGCTATTTTTTCAGTCCATTTATATCTATCTTTAGTAAAATACGGGAAATGACCAGATGAAGCATCCCCATGTCGCTTATCAATGGTTTGAAAAATTACCAGATAAATGAACCTAAAGTATCATTTAACTTAAATATTTGAAGTGTTAAGGCTAGTAGTGAGTTTAAAATAGTCATACTTTGTGACTACTATTCATTACAATGAAAAGTACCTGATTGCTCCACATATTTACATACACCATCAAGAATTGGTTGACATGCATGCAAGATCTGTACCACTTATTGTGGCTTCTATCCAATCCTCTTTTCTTGATTTTGACATCACCAAATGCAACTTATTACTAAATTTTTACTTGCAATGAGCAACATGATAAACATGTCCTGTGTAGCTTTTGCTTTAGCTTTTAGTAATGTATTACTTGCAAATTTATTTTTGATATACGTGTTGTTTCAATCAATAAGAGTATGAATATCGTTCTCCTAAAGACCCTTATTTACATTTCTAACTTTCAGTGCCTTAGTGATTAAGAAATGACATGTACTGATTGTTTTGTATTGGAGATGTCTAAGTATTCAACTCAGGCAAGAAACATTCAGCAATCTGCTGTTGCATGATGTGTGATCACCTGATAGGAGTCACCAACAGAAGTATGTAAAACTGCAGTAACATGGTTGTGGTCACTAGTGGAGTGGGAACTGCAGGTCCTTCTTTTCACTTTAGTTTGTTCCTGGTTTTGATGGAATTCATGTTGCTCCATCCTCAGTTTTCTGTATAGTGTGTGTCTTGTTGATTTTTGTTTGTTTGTTTGGCCATGGTATTGTCTGTTCAACTGTTAGTAATTTCTAACCCTTTTTGAATTCCTAAGGTTTCCTTTGTTGGCAAAGTTAAAGCATGTGAGATTTTTATTTTATTTTAATACAATAAAAACTTTTGACTCTAAAACAAAAAAGACAGTGTAAAAATTCCAACTGTATTTCCAAAATAAAAAATCAAGAATAAAAAAAAACATAATACCATCACATTTACTGTATAAGATCTTTTAAAACAATAATGAACAATGTTTCTTGAAAAAATTGATTATGGTTTACTTCTATATATGTACATGCTATTTCAGTTGATATTTTATAGTGTGTCTTTCTATGTTGTGATGTTACACTATTGTTTCAGAAAAAGGAGAAGGTTTGGTACCATTAAAACGTTTAAACCCACTGCATTTGTTTGCACCTGTCCTAAGTCAGGAATCTGATGTTCAGTAGTTGTCGTTTGTTGATGTGGTTCATAAGTGTTTCTCGTTTCTCGTTTTTATATAGATCGGACGTTGGTTTTCCCATTTGAATGGTTTTACACTAGTAATTTTGGGGCCCTTTATAGCTTACTGTTCGGTGTGAGCCTAGGCTCCGTGTTGAAGACCGTACTTTGACCTATAATGGTTTACATTTATAAATTTTGACTTGGATGGAGAGTTGTCTCATTGGCACTCATACCACATCTTCTTATATCTATATAAGAAGATGTGGTATGAATCTCATCTTATATAGATATAAGAAGATGTGGTATGAGTGCCAATGAGACAACATCTTATATCTATATATAATATACTGTTTTCATATTGTATACTGTGAGTGAATCAGTTGTTCACAAAAAAGAAACAGGTGTGATAATGGCATTGTTTGGTCTTATTTATCCAAAAAATTTAGACTGATGATTTTTTGTCTAATATCAACAAAAGTTTAAATAATATCAAATAAAATAAAAGATCATGAGAAAAATAGCATATTATGTAATATTCAACATGTGGAAAAAGAAATTATTTTGAGGAATTGAAAACGACAAAGCATCAAATACAAAAGCTCAAAAAGAATGTATTTCTTACCTGGATTTCTGCCCATTGTCAACAATGGATACTAGGCAACCCTATTAAACCTTGATGCTCTCAAAAGTTTGGGAGCCATTATGAATTGTCAGAAATTCTTCATTGTATTTTGTTATTAAATAAGAATTAGGATTACCTTTTGGCTATGGTTTTAATGCCAGTCATAAGCTGACTAGATATCATAAATGTGAAATACAACCTATGTTTTCAGCAATAAGTCATTAGGGATTTTCGTAAATGAACTTTATGTTGATTTAACCCCTATTTTTATTTTCGTTTTAGCGTGGTCATGTTTGTAGGAAGATTGGGTTATTTAACCAAAAATTCTAAAAGAGGATCTTGATGTATAATTTAATACTTTACAAAGTTTGGTAGTTATTGATCTTTCCTAAATAAATAGAAGGGTATGTTGGGTATATATCAATTAGACAAGAACCCCAGAATGCAAAAAACAATTTTGAGTGGTCAGCACAAGGTTATCACAAATTGACAGATGTCTATAAAATATGCTAAGCTCAAAACCCCAAATTTCATATATTTTAAATGAATCTTTTTTTCAAATTACTATTTTAAGTAACAGTGGTGGCCATGTTTGATGCCAGATGGGGTCATCAAACACAATTCTAAAGAGGATCATAAATGTATTTTTAATTGATATTTTGATAGAAATAAGTTCTTAACATTATTTTTCAAAATTTTTTATGGATGGTTAAAATCTTTTTATATTTCTGATAATGTTGGCAGTCATGTTAGAAAGAGGATGGAATCATCAACCATAAATCTTAAAGAGAATCACAAATATATTATATAACTAAAGTATTGTAGCAACAAGTCCTAAACATGATTTTTGGAACTTTTATATGATATATTTTTCCATGTTTGTAACAAAGGAGTCCAAATTTGAAGGCAGTTGAGGTAATAGGCCATAAGTCTGAAAGAAGACTAAATAGGTTTCATTTCACACAAAAAATCATTTGATCCCTTTAATAGATGAATTTTTTTAATTTTATTTAATTGTATTTGCACAATTTTAGTTGTCAGGGTTAAATATTTATTGAAATTATCAGATTTGTGCCACTACTTTTAGTTTGCCATCATCAAATTTGTTTGATGACAATCAGGGACAATAACATGGTTGCAGCACCATTTGTAAGATTTTTAATTACCCCTACATATATCATATAACAAAAAATAATAAAAACAAATGCATTTAAACAAGTACCTGTTGCAAAAGTTCTTTCTCAGAAAAACAGATGATACAAAAAATAAACATCTACTTCATAGATCCCTTGACAAACAGCACAAGAGTTGAATGTAGCAATTTAATAATTAATGTTTTATCAACCAAAATAACTGTCATTCATTTAAACAAATCATTTCAAAATTCATACTTTAGAAAAATGTAGCCAAAATAAATATGCTGCTTATTATCTCCCTTAAACTCATGAAAATTCACTTTGAAATGAATGAATTACAATATGTATTGATTTACAAATGAAAGAATGTAAAACAAAACTGCTGGTGTACTCTTCCATCATGTAAAAATAATGAACACAATACTATCATTGTGTATAGGTAGTATATTTGACGATGAATAATGAAATTAACAAGAAAAAATTGTTCGTATGAATAGCATATCTTTTTTTCACAATTTTTGAAGAATACAATTGATCTCTGCATTATGGATTCTTCAAAATATAATAAAACAAATAATAGGCATTTACAAAGTTTATGTCAAAAGATCTATTTGAGAAAAATAGATGATATAACAAAATGAACAGTTACCTCATTGACCCCAAGAAAATATAGTGCATAATGTTGCAATTCAATATATATGTGGTGTATGCACCTAACATCTATCATTCATTGTGACAAATCATTACCAACTTAAAAGTCTAAAACAACATATATCCAAAATAAAATTTATCATCTCCTTGAAACCCATGAATAAGCTCTTCAATGAAGGTCAAGGAACAGTAAATGGGCTATGTCACAGATTTTGCTTAAATTTTGCATACAACCTTGGCTCGTTGAACTTTAACTGAAAATCGAAAAAATAATGCATTTATCTCTTTTATTATCTGAAATATTACTGAAATATTACAAACGTAAATTTATGTATCAACAACATAGTTTTTAAGAAAAATCTATGTATTACAAATTAAATTTGATGATTTTAAGACAAATTTAAGAAGGTTTTCGCTGATTTTATGTGCTTTCTATACAAATGTTCACCTATTTTGAAAGAATTTACTCTGTAATATTTCAGATAATAAAAGAGATAAATGCATTATTTTTCGATTTTCAGTTATAGTTCAACGAGCCGAGTTGTATGCAAAATTTTAAAATCTGTGTCATTGCCCATTTACTGTAACTTGACCTTGAGGTACTTGACATAAACATCACATAATTTATTATCTCCATAAAGTTACCTACAATAGACAGACATGGCATTTGCTATTATTGCCTAGTAAAAATAGTCCACATAACTATTTAATATTGCACAAAAATAAGGTAAAACAATGTAAAAACATTATTACAAGTAAAAATGGTTTATATCAATGTCTAATTTGTTCTTTAATAATAACCATTCTCATTTTATAAATTTAAACAGTGATAAATGTAACTGTTCTGTTGCTATGGCTACCAGAGGACTAGATCCATCATCTCCTATGGCAATATGATTCACATGTTCAGCTTCTACTGTTAGTTTTGCTGCAGGTTTTGTGAGATCCAAACTTTTCATGTCTTCAATGTCTTTGATTAAATACATATATACCACTCCTGAAACCAAATTTATTACATTATATAGATAAATACAGTCAGGATACACAAGGAGATTGAGAACTAATCTTCAATCTACTTCAAAACTAGAGGTACTGCCAGCAAAGCTCATAAAATGATACACACCTTTTTACATGATTTGCAAAAATCTTTTAGAGAAATAACAAAATAGAGGGTGTGTCATGGCATTATATGATTCTAAAAGGTATTAATAAATTCTAATAAGGGGTAAAGGAGAATTAACCTTGTCACATTCTATATGTGCCTGTCCCTAGTCTTGAGCCTATAATTCAGTGGTTGTCGTTAGTTGCTGTCTGTCATTTTGTTTTTTCGTTTATTGTTTTGTCATAAATCAGCCCTTGATTTTTTTTAAATTGTTTCACATTTTGTCATGAAAGGACCTTTGACTATACAGTATGGGTTTTGCTCATTGTTGAAGGCCGCACGGTGACCTAAAATTGCTTAAAATCTGCTTCTTTATGACTCTGTATGTTGTTGTTGGTTGATGGTTGTTCCTTTGGCAATCATACGGAATCTAACTATTTTATTTTTCATAAACTTTCTTGTCTGGATGTATTATACAAATGTGCAAATCTTTCCAAAGAAATTTTAATATTTAATGATGTCAAAGATATCCATTGGAAGATTTCAAATTACAACATAATAGAATTTGTTTCCATATTTTGTTTACAAACCTCCTTTAGTCCCCAGTGCAAATAAAGGTCCTCTCCATGCCATACTTTCTGGCTGTTTCTGTAATAATTCATAAATATTCCACTTTCTGTGGTAACTACTTTTACAATCTGTGACTTCTAATTCACCATTGTCTGAAAACAATATAATGAAAATGGTTAATAGTGTTATTTAATGTTGTCCTTAAGCTCTTTTACTTTGGATACAAATTCAATATGCACTAATTATATATAAGATACAAATTTTGGAAGATTTATTATATGGAGGACATAATTTACTGCAGACAGGGTAACAAGATTTGACCAATATTTGGAACATTCTGGCCAAATTCAACATTTAATAATTTGAAAACATTTGATCCAATGCAATATTTTATGGTATAGTAGTCCAAAGACATGAATTCAATAGAGGAGGCCAAATGATTAGATGTTGTATGTGGTTTCAGAGGAGGAGAGGTCACACAGACCCTTTAAGGAATAAATATAATACTGTTATAGTATACAGTCTATAATAAGAAAAATTATGTAAAGCCTATAAAATTCTAATCCAATACTTAGAGATATAAATAAATGGAGATGTAGTATGCCTCAATTAGACAGCAACCCTACAACACAAAAAAAATCAAAAGACATCAACAGGTCACCAAAATGTTATCAACAATATTTTTAGCATCTATTCAATATGTCAAGCATGAAATTGCTCCCAAATTCAGATTAGTAAATAATTTAACAGAAACTATCAATTTACCATCAACAGTTCAGCAAAGATTTAATCAGACATCGTTACATAGATTTTTATTGTGTGTTTTACTTTTTACATATCGTCAAGATACCCAATCTTCTTAAGCTAAAATTTATAATATATCATATTATTTTTTTTTAATAAGTTGTATATTATTTATTAGCCAAACTATATATTGTGTACTAACAAGTATTAACCTTATTACTGAAATGCTATATACTAACATTAATGAAGCCGGGATAAGGTACCGATACTTTATGTATCTCTAACAAATGTAAATTTCAAATAAAGTTATATACTATAAAAAAACTAGAGGCTCCAAGGACCCTGTGTCGCTCACCTGATATTTTTATTTACAATTGATGCATGATAAATGCAACTGTTGTACTGTCGTTTAGTTTCAGAGATATAAGACTAAAAGTGCGTTTGAAACCTATGTTTTATTTCAGCCATGTGTGCCATGTTGGCAGGCAGGGTCATCATACACAGTGGTCCCTGGATATCCTAGTGGTGATTTAAACCAAGTTTGGTTTAATTTGACAGTAGTTTCAGGAAATTTTGTAAAATTTATCTAACAAGAAATGCAGTGATGAGAAAGTTTGTTGTGAAGTTTTGTTGTTGCAACACCCCAAAAAAAAAAAAAACCAAAAGGTAATAAAAATTATTATCATTTAAGGGCAATCTTTCCTATTAATGATTTCTGCAAAATTCAGTTGATTGTGCAAGGGTTGTATAGCCAGCTGAGGTCGTTAAAACTCTCATTTGTTGTTGCAAAATTCAAGTGGTTTTGAATTGCTTTGTTGATCTTTTTTGTATTCAACTTTTAAACAACAAAGTACAACAAATATGATGACTGATACTCATGACACTGAAAATATGGTCTTCATTCTTGTGAAGAAAATGGTAAGGTTTGAAATATTTCTTAAATATTAATTCAATACCAATACTTTAATTTGTATTGGATCTATCCCAGGAAATGAGAACAAGGGACACAATTAAATTCAATTTTTTCCCTAAACTTCTGATAAAATATAAAATGAAGAACTATATTTTTAATGAGAATTTTATTTTAATAGTTAATTGATAATTTGAACAATATTAATTAAGTTTTAGTTCTTGCATGGTTGATTAATTTTCTCTCAAAATTTCTGATATTCTATTAAAGTTTTAAATATAATATGAGGCAGGCATTACCTGTGAAAGGGGATGAAGTCTGTATAAATTAGTGTAGGAATTCAAGCATCATTTGCACTTGAATCTGTAGAAAATGAAGCCAAAGTACTGAAACATATCTGACATTCGACCTATTGTTCGGGATTATAGTTGTGACATCATTTTCAATGTAAAGAAAGAAACACCATCATCAGGTATTAATGTGTTTTTTTTCATGTTATAGAATTATCAATTATTTTTATTGCCAGTTCATTAGTAGATTGTTTTCCATATTGATTTTCTACTGCAGTTTCAGAAAAGAAGATTACAAAAGGAAAACATTTTGTAAAACTTACCAAAATTTACCAAATTAATGAAAATTGTTAAAATTGACTATAAAGGGCAATAACTCCTTAAGGGATCAACTGACCATTTTGGTCATGTTGACTTATTTGAAGATCTTACTTTGCTGAACATTATTGCTGTTTACAGTTTATCTCTATCTGTAATAATTTTCAAGATAATAACCAAAACGGCAAAATTTCCTTAAAATTACCAATTCAGGGCAGCAACCCAACAACCAGTTGTCCAATTCATCTGAAAATTTGCGGGCAGATAGATATTTACTTGATAAACAAGTTAATCACTGTAAGATTTGCTTTAAATGCTTTGGTTTCAGAGTTACAAGCCAAAATCTACATTTTACCCCTATGTTCTATTTTTAGCCAAGGCAGCCATCTTGGTTGGTTGGCTGGGTCACCACACATTTTTAAATTAAATACCTAATAATGATTGTGGCTAAGTTTGGTTGAATTTGGTCCAGTAGTTTCAGAGGAGAAGATTTTGTAAAAGATTACAAAATTTACAAAAATTGGTAAAAATTAATTTAAAGGGCAATAACTCCTTAAGGGTCAACTGACCATTTTGATCATGTTGACTTATTTGAAGATCTTACTTTGCTGAACATTATTGCTGTTTACAGTTTATCTCTATCTGTAATAATTTTCAAGATAATAACCAAAACGGCAAAATTTCCTTAAAATTACCAATTCAGGGCAGCAACCCAACAACCAGTTGTCCAATTCATCTGAAAATTTGCGGGCAGATAGATATTTACTTGATAAACAAGTTAATCACTGTAAGATTTGCTCTAAATGCTTTGGTTTCAGAGTTATAAGCCAAAATATACATTTTACCCTATGTTCTATTTTTAGCCATGGCAGCCATCTTGGTTGGTTGGCTGGGTCACCACATATTTTTAAACTAAATACCCTAATAATGATTGTGGCTAAGTTTGGTTGAATTTGGTCCAGTAGTTTCAGAGGAGAAGATTTTGTAAAGATTACAAAATTTACAAAAATTGGTAAAAATTACTTTAAAGGGCAATAACTCCTTAAGGGTCAACTGACCATTTTGATCATGATGACTTGTTTGTAGATCTTACTTTGCTGAACATTATTGCTGTTTACAATTTATCTCTATCTATAATAATTTTCAAGATAATAACCAAAACGGAAAAAATCCTTAAAATTACTAATTCAGGGCAGCAACCCAACAACCCATTGTCCGATTCATCTGAAAATTTCAGGGCAGATAGATGTTGACTTGATCAACAATTTTACCCGGTCAGATTTGCTCTAAATGCTTTGGTTTCAGAGTTATAAGCCAAAATATACATTTTACCCTATGTTCTATTTTTAGCCATGGCAGCCATCTTGGTTGGTTGGCTGGGTCACCACATATTTTTAAACTAAATACCCTAATAATGATTGTGGCTAAGTTTGGTTGAATTTGGTCCAGTAGTTTCAGAGGAGAAGATTTTGTAAAAGATTACAAAATTTACAAAAATTGGTAAAAATTACTTTAAAGGGCAATAACTCCTTAAGGGGTCAACTGACCATTTTGATCATGATGACTTGTTTGTAGATCTTACTTTGCTGTACATTATTGCTGTTTACAATTTATCTCTATCTATACTAATTTTCAAGATAATAACCAAAACGGAAAAAATCCTTAAAATTACTAATTCAGGGCAGCAACCCAACAACCCATTGTCCGATTCATCTGAAAATTTCAGGGCAGATAGATGTTGACTTGATCAACAATTTTACCCGGTCAGATTTGCTCTAAATGCTTTGGTTTCAGAGTTATAAGCCAAAATATACATTTTACCCCTATGTTCTATTTTTAGCCATGGCGGCCATCTTGGTTGGTTTGGCAGGTCACCAGAAACAATTTTCAAACTATATACCCTAATGATGATTGTGGCCAAGTTTGGTTAAATTTGGCCCAGTAGTTTCAGAGGAGAAGATTTTGTAAAGTTAACAACGACGGATGACGGACGCTAAGTGATGAGAAAAGCTCACTTGGCCCTTCGGCCAGGTGAGCTAAAAATACCCAAACAGGAAGTTTGTGCACATGTAAAACTGTTTAACCCACCACATTGTGTGCATGTACCAAGTCAGGCTATCTGGACCATATGACATCGTTTATTTGTTGTTTTAAAATTAGTTTAAACATATTTTATTATCGGAATCTTTGACAAAGGATTAGACACAAGTTTTTAAACCAAGAAAGTCTTCTCAATACATCGTTGCTTGTCTTTCTTTGTGATCTAATGTTTATTTGAGAGTCAGGTGTCGGTGGCTGCTGTGGTCTGTTGAATTGTCAAATATTTTAGGTTATTCCTGTTTTTCTTTTATGTTTTATCTTACCAAGAAGACAGACTAGACATTCATCTTTACATATAAGAGATTTAACAGGACTAGCGAGATTTGTTACGACAACAGATTTGTTTGGTATCCCATCATTCCATGTCCATCTGTATAATTCTCCATTTTCTTCCACTACAAATACCTAGTATATCAATAAAAGAAGTTGTTAAACAAAACAATATTTATCTTTTCTTGTCTCAACCAGAAATATCTCTAAATGACTTTCAGGAATGCAATATACTTCATATATTGTGGCTGTTCTAAGTCAGGAGCCTGTAATTCAGTGTTTGTTGATTGTTGTTGTATATTATATTTGTTTTTAGTTTACTATTATGAACATAAATCAGGCCGTTTTTTTTTGCTTTAATTGTTTTCTATTCTTCTTCTTCTGGTTTGGTGTTTTAAGAGGTGGCTTTCCTGGTGCTATTTATACCTTGCTATGTGGTATAGGTTTTGCTCATTGTTGAAGGACATAGAGTGACCTAGAGTTGCTAACTTGTTTGTCATTTGGTCTCTGGTGGAGAGTTGTCTCATTGGCAATTATACTACTCTTATTTTCATATTGTCCCAAATATGCATTTAATAGGCTACATGACATTAAATAGCCATCCATCCACCCAGCTATGTTTACAGATTCTTGCATACTTTAAAAGAAATAATTTTCTCACCTTATCCTCTGTTAATGCTACATGTGCAGGATTAGAATAGTTATCAGGTGGTTCTAGTTTACTTTCCTGGGTAACTGTCAGGCTGCCTTCAGTTGATACATGCCACACGGACTGACCTTGTACAAAGCTACCATTAGCCACAGAGGTAATGTATGGACCAAAACAGCTTAAAACAAAGCAATGCAATAATATTACTGATAACTTTGTTATTTTATATTGTTTGTCTTATATTTTTGTTAAAGTAATATTTATAGCAACTAGTATACTATATGCTCCTGTCTTCTGACAATCACATAAGTGTGTGGCACAGTCAGTTTGTTTGTGAGTGTTCACTTTTCCTATCATGAGGCATTTATGTAAAAGAAAACAACGAAACAAATGAAATAAACTTTAACTGTGTAAGTTTTCTAGTTACGTCAGAAAAAGCTCTCTACAGCTAGCTATCAACCTGTGATCTATAAGCCCTATGTATGATTCTAATATTTAATCTGAATTTATGAAAAAAATTTCCACTTTTATCATTTTACTTAAATTTTGTTTAAAATTGATAACTATAAATTAAAGCAAGAATTGAAAATAAATCTGTAGTAAATTTTACAGCAGCACCAATAAATTGAAATTTTAATTTTCATAAATACTGTGTTAAAAAGTAGCTAGGGATGAGGAAAATTACTTTCCCATTCTCTTTTGTAAGAACTTCAAGAAAGCTTAAATTTCCAAATATTTTTTTTTTTTAAATGTTTCAATTCTTGGTAAAACTCATTTTAGAAGTGAAAATGAAATGAACAAAATTCTTCTGCAGTAAAATAATACTTATAGTCAAAATATTTGAATGCTTTTTTCTTTAAAATGTATATCAATTTGAATTTTTAACTTGAAAAATTTGTCAGGTGTGGTACTTGCAGCTTTGTTCATTTTGTCTATTCATGTAAAAATACACACCCAATAACTTTGTACCTCAATTTTGCTATGCTAGACCTAAACTTTCCTTAGAGTCCAAGGATATCATATATACTATATGAATTCAACTTTAAAAGGCCTGTTATGCACTTTTTTTAATTTTAAGTTACAACATGAAGAAACATTGATAAACTGTTGACAAGGAGATATGTCTTGCTTATATGTAATTTTGATAGTAAAATGCAAATGTTGAAATTAAAATCCTAATACCTTTACATGTTAAATATGCAAAACATTCAAAGTTTATGAACCATTGCTGAAGGTGCCAGCAAAATAATCTCCAATGAAATGAGGTATGCCAATGCTTATTTAACTGTATGTCAAAATCGTTGACCAATCTTAAGTGGTTCACCTTGAACTGATCAAATCTCAAACCTTCACATGCAAGCTATGCACAAGTTTCAAAGTAAATGAACCATGACTGAGGAGGAGGCCAATTAATCTACTTTGGAAATGTGATGTGCCAATACTAATACAACTGCATACCATGAGTATCACTGACTAACCATTAGAGGTTCATCTTAAACTTGCCTAACCATATAAATTAAGCAAATGTTTTAAAGTCAAAGACTGTGACTGAAGGCACAGGGCCAAATAATCTCCTTTCAAATGAGATGTGTCAAATGCTAATTCAACTACATACCAAATATCATTAACTTACCATTAGTATTTCCGTTTAAACTGACCTAATCACAAACTTTAAACATATTGTTGACATCACCAATGCTGAAAACAGCACATCAAGTCCTGCCTTCTTTACTTCTTTGAGGCAAACAAAATGGAAATCTTTTGGCTGGAAATGATCACCAGGTTAAATATTTTACATTATTCGATTTTCATTAAGTTGAGCAGATGACTTTTAAACTGTGTTATAAATTGAAAAATATGTTCTTATATCAAAATGGAACTGACAGCAGACATAAAATACAAAATGACAACACTAATTTGACCACTATTTGAAAATATAAAGATGTAGATAAACCATCACAAATGATATTTTTATCTATTTATAATTCATAGGAGACCATAACTTTTAGAAAAGGAATAGCAACAAAAGAGTTGGTGTTTGATTTTATCAAAGGCATAGAGTGACTTTGTTTCAAAAATAAATACAAAACATCCATTTAGTTGTGTTCCAAATATCAAAGAAGCCAATGTATCAGTGTAACTTCAGCATTAGCATCTATCAGTTAGGACTGATATGTCATTGATTTCTTACCTAACTGAGTTAATTTGTAGGTTGTAGTAATCTATCTCTGTAGAATTTGGCTTAGTCAAGTCAGATACAAACACGCCATAGTCTTGTGATCCTGTCACTATTAAGGTATGACATTTACTGGACAAAAGTTCTGATACATCTGTGCCTGAAATATATCACAATCTTAAATAAATAAAAAAACAATTTACTTTTATCAAAAATTTGTACAGGGTTCCACTGAACCCTGTGTCTTGCCTGACATTGCTGCTGTCAGTGTAAAAGTGTAATGTTGACCTAAAAGTAGGTCCATTTATTGGTCAAATACAGATTTATTTATTTTAATCAATTTTTTCTTCAAATTCTGTTTCTTTATCTTGAAGATAAGCTTCTGTCCAGGTTTCATAACAATCCATGAAGGTTTACAAATTTATCATGTCAAATCAATATAATACCAGATTGTCTGTAAATGCTAATTGCAAAAAACTAAGTCCATCTATCCGTGTAATACCACATTTAGTAAATTTGTTGATGTACTTATTTTTTTATTATAAACTTAATAGGATATCTATATTAAACTTTGTCTCCTGTCAGAAAATCATGCCCAATCACAACTAAATTTTCAATTTAACAAAATTTGGCATAATAAATATTACCTCACTTAATCATGCACATACAAATACAAATATAAATAAGGACCCAGGCAAATCACATCATGTCTTCTTTGAAATATAGATTTATTAACATGATTAATGTAATTAGAACAGTCAAAACTATAAAAATAAGAAGTTGGGGTATGATTGCCAATGAGTCAATTCTCCATTAATGAGCAAATGACTATTTTAAAAAGAAATTAGATATAGGTAAGCCTAGATATTCTATTTTCAGACCTCAATCATGAAGGCTATGATAAATGGTATTTCCATTTTATGTTTTTGATTATTGTATATGATTTTTCTTCATAATATAAGTCATAGCAAAAGGAAAAATCTCCTTAGTTAAACCTGATAAAGTAGTCAATATTAAGTATAAACTTTATTTTACCATGCAGTTATATTTACACATACTTGGTGACAGCCATGCAAGTGAACCTCCTTATCTTTTATTTTACCAGTTATATTTACATGTAGTAGTGACAGCCATGCAAGTGAACCTCCTTATATTTTATTTTACCAGTTATATTTACATGTAGTAGTGACAGCCATGCAAGTGAACCTCCTTATCTTTTATTTTACCAGTTATATTTACATGTAGTAGTGACAGCCATGCAAGTGAACCTCCTTATCTTTTATTTTACCAGTTATATTTACATGTAGTAGTGACAGCCATGCAAGTGAACCTTTTATCTTTTATTTTACCAGTTATATTTACATGTAGTAGTGACAGCCATGCGAGTGAACCTTTTATATTTTACTTTACCAGTTATATTTACAAGTAGTGGTGACAGCCATGCGATTGAACCTTCTTATACATTGTATTTCATTTTACCAGTTATATATACATGTAGTGGTGACATCCATACAAGTGAACCTTCTTATATTTTATTTTACCAGTTATACATACATGTAGTGGTGACAGCCATACAAGTGACCCTCCTCTGATGTTTATGGATAAGTTTCAAGTCAAGACCTTCCATTGCAACATTCTTCCAACAGAACACACTACCATCTTCATGTCCTGTTAACAATCTACCATCTGAAATAAAAATGATTCCTTCTTTGTTGGAATTTAATTCTATGTGTGATGAAAGAAATGATGTGATTTTAATTTAAGAATATAAAATAATACAGTACCAAAATACAAATTTTTCAAAATTACAGCTTCCCTTTAAATTACAATGGTTGTTTAATCCTACAAATGTACATTATAAATTTTAATTCTTTTTAAGTGTTAACTGAAGCCTTATCCTAAAGGCACTGAAGAACAGTTCTTTTAATTGATAAATCAATTGTCCCTGTTAAAAAAATATATATTTCAAACTATGAGTTCTACCAACAAAGCTGAAGGTTTACCTCCATCTGGACAATTTTCTGCAATTATATGACTATACACCACATATGATTTAAAAAGATAAAAACATTACTGCTTTTATCTTTTTAAATCATATGGAGTGAATGGTCATATAATAAGTAGTTACCGTACATATCAAGTTTGAGTTTTGTTCTAGTTGAACAATCAATGTTGCCACACTTTCTTCTGTTTTCATGGTTTAGCCTCAATCTTTTGATTAGATTAGATATTTAAAAGTCATATCATTAGAAATTGCAGACATGTTTAAGTTTATTTTTTTTTAATTTTGCTGAAGTTGTAGTCTCAAGAGAAAGAAAATTAATGAAATTGTTGTAAAATAGATTTTTCAGGAATTGGGTTTGGTCAGTTGTTGCTGACCAATAACCACATTCATAACATTTTAAATATATTATAAAGGCCCTTTAATGATAAGATGTAAAGTCCTAAATAAATTGGTAACAATTGAATGATTTTAATACATTTAATGCAATTAACAGCTGTTAGGGGACATTGTATTGCATGTAGTACATGTACAATATCCTCAAAATTCTTGGTATTGTAAAGTTTGTAATTCTTTGTAAGTGTGTACTGTATTGATATTGGTCTGGAGAAATATAAAGTATTGGCAGATATTGAAAGAGTACACACATTCATGTTGTAACTGATGTTTTGTCTGTGTATCAGACAACACACTTGTGAAATTCTTTAACAGCAAATTTTTCATTCATATTTACAAATAAAATTTATCAAAAGTCACCTTTAATAGCTAATGAAGTAACCATACTGTGAGCTTGATCATAATACAAATCAGCCATCTTCATCTTTGCCCATTCTATGGTAAAGGCTCTCTTATATTCAGCATAAATCTCGACAAAATATCCATGGTAACTGTTTATATGACTTTATTAAACTTATGTGATCTGTTTTCTTTTGATTATATCCCATTATTTCAGTTAACATAAACAATGGTATCTCATTTAAACAACACATTAGCCAAATACCAAAGAACTTCTCCAAATTTTCTATAAGACAAGCCCACATTTTACATGTTCTTTTGGCTCTGACCAATGATTGTCCATCCAAGCGACTGAGGATAAACATGTGAATTTCTTCTGGGATGTCTGATATAGATACCTCCATTGTATTTTCCATTATTGCCTATTAAAAATATAATAAATTGTTGACAAAGAGATATGCCTTGTCTGTATGTAATTTTGATAGTAAAATGCAAATGTTGAAATTAAAATGACACTGCTTTAACATGTAAAATATGCAAAATATTCAAAGTCAGTGAACCATGGTACAGTGTCAAATAATTTTCATAGAAATAAGATATATATATGTAGGACTCTGAACCACTATGGTACTGTGCCATGGTTTGATGCTTCAAGTGCATTTTGATCATGCTGAAGTGCAATGGTGGCATTGTGACGCTATCTTGTTGATAGCTACGCTAAAGTGTGTTGGTGGTAACGCTGAAGTGCCATGCACTACATGTACATAAACTTTATTTTCAAAGTTTTTCATTTTCACATCATGACAATGTAGAAGTCAATTTGTTTGTAAGTAGCTGCTTTTATGTTTGTTAGTAAATCATCCAGAGTATTACCGTTTAATATAAAACAGTCACGGTAAATATTCATTACATTTCCAGCAATAACTGTATTGTTGTAGCTCACATTGTAACATGTGTAAATAAGCTTGGAAAAAAATAAGCCAACATTCATACAATCGTTTAGAAATTGACCACTATACCAGTACCAAATGTTTGCATATCTAGATCATATGTCATAAAACTAACACAAACAATGAAAAACAGAGTGCAGCCACCAACAGGATGACCAATAACTTGATCAAGGAAATAAACTAGGGTACATAATTTGGGAAGGCAAAGTCAAAATGTCTTCCCTCCTGTAGGAGCTATCTAGGTGTATATTTTTAAGAAAAATATGGGTAAGAGTCTGAACAAAACAGAGAATGCTAATTCACTTTATAATCAATCTAAATAAAATTATTTCTCTGACTTGCTCCTCATTTTCGTTTGGTTGTTTATATGTCATGTGCTACATATAAACAACCTAAGGAAAATGAGGAGCAAGCGCGGAGAACTAATTTTAATAAGATTGCTTTCTAATGAAACCATTTATAACCACTAAAAATGGAGAAAAACTTACATATATATATGGGATGGGAAAAAATTCAGTCAGATAATTACTTATCACTGGATGGTTCACATGGCTGAGGATCTTTACAATTAAAATTTGTTATTGTCATAGGTAATGTACTTTGGTTACAAGGTCGAATAAAGAGTTACAAAAATGTATCATCCTGTTTTATGAATTTTCAAACAGAAACTGACCTAAAGAAGTCTATCATTTTCTGACTCAGACAAGTCTGAAATTGTAAACACATTTTATCAAAATACATGTACATTGAACATAATGCATAATCTTGTACACAAAGTCCTTTCCTCTTGTACACCCACTCGTCGTGATATTTCTTAACATTTGCCCATGTTGAATCTATTTTTAATGAAACAGGATTATCTTTTGTGTGGTTATCTCAAACATGTATTAGTGACATTTGGTTAAAGAATACAATAAGAAAATCACTTCAAGATCAGTTTCAGCAAACATGGTTTTCAAATGTGCAAGCATGTTTGTAGACATTAAATTATCAATTTTTAAGGATACTTTTGGTTTTGAGAACTATTTTGACATTTTAGAATTTCGTGATATTTACACTTTATGCAAATTTCGAACCATTAACCATAAATTACCAATTGAGATATGGAGATGGACAAATATTCAGAGATAGACAAATTTGAAAATTATGTAATTCAAAAGATCTTGTAGATGAGTTTCATTATTAATTATGAATTGTAAAGAGATGTCAGTAAAAAGAAACACATGTAGATAAAAAGTATGTATCTCGCCAAAATACACTGATGTTTAAAGAAGTTATGAATTTAACCAAAATATCTAAATTGAGAAAGCTATGTACTTTCATTAGATATATAAATTCCCATGTGTACCCTCCTGGCTAAATACAATCAGTATTATTGTAAATAGTGTATATATTATGCTCTGTGTATTCATGTATTTATGTCTGTATTAATTTATTGATGGCATGTAGTGTCTGTATACCATTGTAATTGCAAAGGTTTGACAGAATAAAGATATATATATATATATATATATATATATACAGTCAGTTTGGTGTTCAATGTTAACATTGACATTCCCTGGATGTACTAAGTACAGTCTGCACTGTTAGCCACTAGTCTGATGCCCCAGACTAGTAAAATTTTATTCTGACTATAATAATTATTTCCAAAACTTTGTTTAGACATATATAAGAAAAATGCTGGAATATTGGTCTAAGGACTTGTAGTTAGAAAAGATTTTGGTGCACACTGTAAGTAATAATGTCCAAAGACATGACATTGCATACAATCAAAATCAAGACATTACAGGGTTACACTAACGACCTAAGAACCTGGACCTGAATAGACCTGAAAATATATGGTTCTGTTTATTCAGATTTCAATCACTTTTTATTTTTCAATGGATTAGTTTGAATTTGTATGAAAGGTAAAATTAAATATGTTATTAAATTGAAAAGAAAAATAATCTGACAAAAAAATTTGTATGCCTAAATTCTGACCTGAACAGGAAATTAAGACATGAAAGGACCTACAATTTTATGGTCAGATTTATTTAAACTTCAAGAATTCTTTCATGTTTCAAAGGAAATTTCCTTCAATATAAAATGAGGAGATGTGGTATAATTGCCAATGAGACAACTATCCACCAGAGATAAAATGAAATGGTAGCAAGCAATTATAGGCCACCATACAGCCTTCAACAATGTGAATAAAATGCTCCAGGGCGCAGCTTGATACGACCGCAGAGGTCGAACCCTGAATAGTTGGGGCAAGTATGGACACAACATTCAAGCTTGATACAGCTCTGAATTTGGATTGTGATTAAATATTTGACACAGCATAGGTTTCTGACACAGAATGAATGTGGTCTAAGAACTTAAAATTTTAAATTGGACATTCACCTTTTATGGTCCAATATCCAAAATCTAAATACATGGTTAGATTCAGCATATCAAAGAACCCCAAGAGTTCAATTTTGATGAAATCAAACAAAGTTTAATTTTGGACCCTTTGACCTCAATGTGGACAAAGTTGATAACGGGCCCAAAATCAAAAATCTAAATACATGGTTAGATTCAGCATATCAAAGAACCCCATATATTCAATTTTTGTTGAAATCAAACAAAGTTTAATTTTGGACCCCGATTTGGACCAACTTGAAAACCGGCCCATAATCAAAATCTAAATACATGTTTAGATTCAGCATATCAAAGAACCCTAAGAATTCAATTTTGTTAAAATCAAACTAAGTTTAATTTTGGACCCTTTGGACCTTAATGTAGACCAATTTGAAAACAGGACCAAAAATTAAGAATCTAAATACAGGGTTAGATTCGCATATCAAAGAACCCCAATAATTCAATTTTGATGAAATCAAACAAAGTTTAATTTTGGACCCTTTTGACCTCAATGTGGACAAAGTTGATAACGGGCCCAAAATCAAAAATCTAAATACATGGTTAGATTCAGCATATCAAAGAACCCCATATATTCAATTTTGTTGAAATCAAACAAAGTTTAATTTTGGACCCGATTTGGACCAACTTGAAAACTGGGCCCATAATCAAAAATCTAAATACATGTTTAGATTCAGCATATCAAAGAACCCTAAGAATTCAATTTTGTTAAAATCAAACTAAGTTTAATTTTGGACCCTTTGGACCTTAATGTAGACCAATTTGAAAACGGGACCAAAAATTAAGAATCTAAATACACGGTTAGATTCATCATATCAAAGAACCCCAATAATTCAATTTTGATGAAATCAAACAAAGTTTAATTTTGGACCCTTTGGACCTCAATGTGGACCAATTTAAAACGGGGCCCAAAATCCAAAAACTTAATACACGGTTAGATTCAGCATATTAAAGAACCCCAAGAGTTCAAGAATAAAACCCCATTGAAATTGGTCAAGAAATAAGCAATTTATACAAAGTATCTTCTTTTGCACAATACTGTGCAATTGAATATTCTTGCAATTGCGCAATACTGTGCAATTGAATATTTCTTGCTATTGCACAATACTGTACAATTGACAATTTCTTGCTATTGCGCAATATTGTGCTATTGGATATTTCTTGCTATTGCGCAATACTGTGCAATTGAAGATTTCTTGCTATTGCGCAATACTGTGCAATTGAAAATTTCTTGCTATTGCACAATACTTATTATATAATAATTTACACATCCTGTTTGGTGTGTATCTCCTGTCATATCATTATTATTTGCTTTTAAATATAAATCAGAAATAACCAACTTAAAATGGAAAATTTTAAAGAAAAAAAAGGAAAAAGGAAAAAAAAATCCCCCAAATTTTTTCAACCCCTTATGATTCATCACCCCAAACTCAATCCCAGCCTTCCTTTGAGGTATGGTACCTTGCAGTACAATTTCAGAGAGATCCATACACTTGAACACAAGTTATTGTCTGGAAACTAGAAAATGCTTATTTTTGGCCCTTTTGGCCCCTAATTCCTAAACGTTTCAGGCAATTACCCCAAACTCAATTCCAGCTTTCCTTTGTGATATGGAACCTTGTAGTACAATTTCAGAAAGATCCATACACTAACACACAAGTTATTGTCATGAAACTAGAAAATGCTTGTTTTTGTCCCTTTTTGGCCCCTAACTCCTAAAATTTTGAGGCAATTACCCCAAAATCAATCCCAGCATTCCTTTGTGATATGGAACCTTGTGGTACAATGTCAGAGAGATCCATATACTAAAACACAAGTTATGTCTGGAAGTTACAAAATGCTTATTTTTGGCCCCTTTTGGCCCCTAATTCCTTAACTGTTGGTACCATAACCCCAAAATCAATCCCAACCTTCCTTTTGTGATATTGAACCTTATGATAAAATTTCATAGAGATCCATTCACTTAAACTAAAGTTAGAGTGCGAAACCAATGCGTCTTCGGACGACGACGACGACGACGATGACGCCAACGTCATACAGTATAGTCGACTATAAAAGGCTCCATCATGAAAAATGTGAAACAATTCAAATGAGAAAACTAATGGCCTAAATTATAACGAAATAATTTACAAAAAACAAATATAAAATACATGAACCAAAGACAACCACTGTACTACAAATGTACTACAGGCTCCTATCAGACTTCGGACAGGCACATAAAGAACATGGCTGGGTTTAACATGTTTGTGGGTGCTCAATCCTCCCCTAACTTGGGACAGTTGTGTAACAGCACAATATAAGAACAAACTGTAAAATCAGTTGCAATTGGCTAACTCAAAGATTGGTACGAGGAAAAAAAACTAACATAAAACAATAGACACAAAACACGATAATAATAAGAGTACTCAAAGTTACTGAAGGCAAGGTCAAAGCCAATAACAACTTATAAATAAATCATCTTAATCCAGACTAAATGTTGTAGAGACGATTTCTATTAATTTTATTATTTTAGTCAGGTCTCTTGACAATTAATCATTATCACTTATTGATCTGTTTATCAATAGATGTATTATTTAATCATTAGAGTATTTCGTATTAATCAGCTAGCTGTGCTTGACTGCACATTGATAACTGTTTCTATGGTGTCTTCAACCTATGCCAACATTTGACTGTGTGTAGGATCATAAATTCGCATAACTGTTCACTTAATCATGCTTATAGAAATAGGTACATGTCGTATTTAGTTATGTTTTAATTTTTCCCATTGGACTTTAAGCAACCATCATTATATTTTTCAAAACTACACTGTTAGAAGTTACAAAAACAATGCAAAATTGATAAGGACTTTCCGATTTGAATTTTCCTAGGAAATCGGTATTTTGTTATTTTACTTTTATGTGTTAATGTCATTATTAGAACATATATTCTAGCAAACCGTACAATCTGTTAAATGTATATAGGAAGGTGATTTTGAGAATGCAATGTTATAAAACAAGGTACTACTCACGAAAACAATCATAAATTGTGTGAAGATTTTGTTGCAAGATTATTATATAGGACGACATTAAAGTAGCAAAAATAAATCGGAAAACAATGTTATATATCCGGAAAATTGAATGCGGTGGATCCTTTGTTAACTTATATTTATAAAGGTCATTTATCCGTGGCGGATTGGGGGTTTGGGGCTGTTCGGGTTGGACCCCTTTTTGGACGATCAATGCATTTGAATGGGACATATGGTTGGATACCCCTTTATCCTGGGTTGGGAATCCCCTTTGAAAATGTCTGGATCCGCCCCTGTTTATCCCTCCTAACAAAAGTGCCTCCAGAATTTTGTTTTATACAATGCTATAATAAATGTTCCTATTTAAACACATACTTTAGAATATTTCTTCCATTTGTAAATAATATTACAAACTGAGGAACTTCTATGCCCGTATCTGTAGTTCAATGAACGTAAAGAAATGTTAAGTACGTCAATGATTTACGAATTCGTTACAACAAATTTCTTTCAACATTTACTAAATTCTTTAATAGGTACGAAGATTTGGTTTGGAAGTTTTACTGTACCGGAAGAAAATTATTACAAACGGGATCATGAGCGCATCCTAATTTTTACGGCGGTGATGTTGTTTACCGAGCCCGTAAATTTAGATACGATCCAGGTATTAACTTGTCGATCCTTTAAATAAATTTATTCTAAAGAGTACCAATAAAAACACTGAAATTATATCTTTGAATATTGTTTTATCGGTATAAAGATTGATGTTGTTATCAATAAGCCAGTTAAAACCAAACTAAATATTATTGTTATACCGATATGTACTTTGACGTCCTACAATCTGTCGATACCTATATTTTGGCATATATATTGCACAAGGTCATGTCAACACTGATGATAAAATCCTTGCATTCATATTCAGAACACTGAACATTCATGTGAAACTACTGTTAAATTACTTGGTATAGATGTAGAATTATCAATTAAATTTTGATGTACCGGCATAGAACTGAGTAAGATCTCCAGGAAGGAACCACAGCAACTGAATATCCTCAAACATTTAGGCACATTTTGAACAAACTGAGTAAATTAGCCATTTTTCATTCATTTATCTTGAGTAATTTCCACTTTTGCCCTTTGGCGTGGCATTAAAAAATGAAAAAGTACAGGAAAGAGCACTCCGTTTTGTATATGTGGACTTCTCTAGCTCATATGAAAATTTACTAGAAAAGCGACGATGCCTTCTAGGCAAGTCAGAAGAGTGAGAACAATGGCAATTGAAACTTTTAAAATTGTTAATTACTTATCACCTGCATGTTTACAAGACTAATAAAAGGTAAAACAATCGAAATATTTTTCAAATATAACAATATGTTGGATACTCCCGACATGTAAAACTACTACTTATGGTAAGAAAAGTTTCAAATTTGCTGTTGCTACATAGTGGAACAGACTTCCGGTCCATTTCAGGACGGAGTACAGTTTTCTCAATTCAAGAGACTTATACAGTCCGGGAGTGGCTCGGAATATCGCTGTTCTGCATGTAGATAACCTTTCATTTTATTTCACTGTGTTTATTTTTCTTTGCACTTTTATACTTATGCTTACTATCATTTATAATGCGTGTGTTGTGCTTACTTTTAAGTGTTCTTCTCTACCTTTAGTTTGTTTGCATGATTATGCTTTTATATTGTTGTATATTTTTATGTATTCGGTTAAAAGTTCTATAAAGCTTCGGTTAAAAGTTCTATAAAGCTTATGTTTTGAAGTTAAAAACTATACCTAATCTAAATAAAGCTTTCGTATGTTTTTCTCTGACTTGATGATGTCTTTACACTAAAGGGTTTGGCGCCAGCAAACATGTTTAAACCCACCACATTTCATATGTACCTTTCCCAAGTCAGGCGCCTATAATTCAGTAGTTGACGTTTGTTGCTGAATATCACATTTGTTTTTGTTTTACTGTTGTGTAGGTCACAGATGATTTATTCGTATCTTTTTGTATTTATTTATTTCACTAGCATAATCATGTTTGTTTCATATACTAGTATTATTTCATATTTTCATATATAGAATAAGACTAAGAATAAGAATATTTATTATTCCAATCAAGGGCCCTTGATGGGCAGCATGATATATATACACACAAAACAATACATTGTCATTTGTTACAGAAAAACATTATTTTTACATTGAAATGAAATATTAAAAGTTCATATAGATATAGACACGATAGAGCTACATATATTTCTTCATTTTATATAAATCGTGTACATTTAATTCCAGGCAGGACCAGAACCATAAAATCAGTTTACAATAATCATCGTCATTACGTATATTAATTTACATTTCGTCTAACATCTAGACATTTAATAATATAGTTCCTAAATATTTTAGGGCAGACAAATTTTCATTAGTAAATAACCAAACAAATTTTGCCTCATTTGAGAGATATGAAAATTAGGACAAATACTGTTCATGTCCTTGAAAAATATTTCTATATCATCTTTGTATACTGGACAACTAGTTATACAATTTTGTTCATCTTCAACCAAATTAAGGGTACATTTCTTACAAAGCCTTTATAATTGATCTCTTTCTATATATAAAGTTTTTACCGGTCTCTTTCTATTTTGAGATCATGGGCACTGATTCTGATTTTACATATGGCACTTCTCAATTTACTACTTTTTGTATCTGTTCTTTTAGTGTTTCAAAATTTTACAAAACTATTACAAAGTTTTGTTTAACTGACTTGATAAAAAGTTTACCTTTACATCCTAATTTTGAATATTCAGCTTTTTAAAATGTAATGTATGGATGAATACCAGCATTCGATATTATTTGTAAACATGTTTTTGTTACACATATAGGTATCATACAGTAAACCATCTTTCATATTTTTTTTAATTCTAAACCAATATTTCAACATTGATAATACAACTGAAAAATATAAAGGAATCTACCAAGTTCTCCTAGCACAGCTAAGTTAGAACACTTTTGTTTATAACTAAAATATACTTCATATATCTTGAATTGGATTTATCTAAAATCATTAATATAAATGTGCTGTAATAAATATTCACTTTCTTTCTGGCATGTTGCAGAGCTAGTTTTAAAACATACCTGTAATTTCACTGTCATACATTAAAATAGGTTTTATTGTACGGTCATATATATGTAATAGAGTAGAAATACTTGGATTGGAAGATGATAAAGATCTTTGCAATTTGATTACAGCTTTTAGTGACTTTTGTATAATTCTTCCTTTCCTTGCTTAAAAGTCGACTAGATATAAATTTTAAACCTAAATACTTATAACTGTTAACACATTAGTATCTTTCTCGAAATAGAAATATTCTTTTAAAAGTTTACCAGGTTTGTTAAATATAATAACTTTGGTTTTGATAGATTGACCTCTAAACACCATTTAGTACAAAATTTGGATAAACCATCAAGTCGTTTTGAAGATCTGCCTTGGAACTAGAAAAATAACAATATCATCTGCCTACATGAGGCAGTCAATTATGCGGTCATTAATATCAACAGCATCTGGACTTGCATTAAATGCATCCGGTAAATCATTTATAAAAATCTTGAAAAGGTTCGGTCTCAAAACATCCCTTGCTTTACTCCAATTTGAGAATGAAAATTTGGAGTAAGCACATAATTCACTTTTATTATACATATATATCAGGATTGCATAGAAATTACCACCTATATTTTGTTTTAATAACTTATATTTTAAACCTTGTCAAATGCTTTTTGAAATCGACAAAGCAAGCAAAAGTTTCCACCCTTCATACTGGTGTACTTATCCATTGTAGTTTTAATACAAACATGTGATCAGATGTCCTACTTTTACTTGAAAACCAATCTGACATGGATTTATGATATTATTTGTTTCTAAATATTTATCAAGCCTTTTGTTTAGTATTGAATTGAACAGTTTTCCAATACACATATTAATTTTCATACCTCTGTAGTTTTCAGGTTTAGATGGATCTTCAGCTTTAAGAATTGGACAAATATATGCTGATGACCATTTTTTGGATATATTCCTGAGGAAAATACAGGATTAAAGTTTTGAAATAATGAAGCCAAAATACTAGCACCACTCTTCAATATATACTTCATTTGGGAGGCCATCTAAACCGACTGCCTTTCCACATTTTAACTTACAAATAGTATCTAACCACAGGCACTTGTCTCAGAAAAAAAATTGCTATATACCTTATTATAACACAAGGTACTTAACTAAATTTTTGAAAATGTCACCCAGTCCCGAATTTCCGTTATTTTTCGATTTCTCGGTTGTCAAACCTACTTAAACTTATTATGCTGTAAATCTAAATTGATTTATCTACACAATGGTATATGACACGACTACCATTGTGGTCGGGATCATTCGTAGCAGGCCTCAGAAGTCGGTCAACGTGATTTTTTTTGCATACCGCTCAAGACTTGGCAACACCGAGTCCGCAGTGATTGATTTATTATAAAAATTATTAAAAAAAAAGCAAAAGGTTATGGCCATGTTTTACCTCATTCAATGCTATAAGCTGTTTGACATTCATTTTGTTATGAAACACACGTGTGCACAACGTTAGACATGTAGACACTAATGTTGAGTTATAAATTGACCAAAATTTCCCACATTTATTTTTAGCCAGACGATTGACCAATGAGAAACCGGTATATCATTACCTGCGGACTCGGTGTTGCCAAGTCTTGAGCGGTGTGCAAAAAATCACGTTGACCGACTTCTGAGGCCTGCTACGAATGATCCTGAGCACAATGGTAGTCGTGTCATATACCATTGTGTAGATAAATCAATTTAGATTTACGGCATAATAAGTTTAAGTAGGTTTGACAACCGAGAAATCGAAAATAACGGAAATTCGGGACTGGGTGACATTTTTCAAAAATTTAGTTAAGTACCTGTGTTATATTAAGGTATATAGGAATTTTTTTTCTGAGACAAGTGCCTGTGTATCTAACACCTCTTTGGAGGTTATCCTAAAATCCAGTTCATTGAACGAGTGGCTTAATTCCATGTTTTTGAGTATCTTGTCAACTTCATTAATTCTAGATTTATATTTATCTGGTATTTTATTAAGTAATTTAAAGTAGGTATACCATACATTTGTATTTACTGTTTTTCTGGACTCTCCTTATTACTAGTATCACCTTTGAGTGACTTGATTAAATTCCAGTATTCTTTTGATTATCTTCCTTAACCCATCAAGACTGTCCAATATTTTTGTTTAGATTCTCTTCTTTAGTTACCGTGATTTATTGTATTCTCTATAGCATTTGTAGTATGACCCTTTACAATTGGATCAAAGGAAATTTAGATAAGAGCTTCCCTTTAGAAATGAGTATCTCCGTTTTGTTTTAAGTCAGCATCAACGAAGTTTTTATTTCTAAGCTTTTTTGTTTACCAGACTTTTAAAGACTGTTGCTTTGTTAACAGCATTATAGCTATTATTTCATGACATTTATATTAACAGCATTCTCAATGCCCTCGGATGTATTATCAACACTTTTGTCGAGAAAATTTTTGTTACTATATTTTGCATCAGCGTGTGTTAGTGCATCACATAATTTTGACCAGCCTTGGTTGGCCAAAGGTATTTATTTACATGGGAATGTAAAATCATCATTAAAGGGAATAACTCTATTGAGAGTTAACTGACAATTTTAGTCATGTTGTCATGTTTGTAGATCTTATCCTGCTGATATTTTTTCCTTTTAAGTTTCTATTTATCTATTTTAATATTCAAGCTGATAGGCAAAAATGCATAAAATGTTAAAATTATCATTTAAGGGCAATAACTCAAATGACGAGTCGACTGAAGATTTCAGCCATTTGGCTTATTTGTAGATCTTGTCTTGCTAATCAGTAGTGTTATTTAAAGTTTCTATCTATCTATTACAGTGTTCAAGATAATATGTAAAATGAGGAAAATCGTCATTAAAGGGCAATAACTTCAATAAGGGTGGACTAACGATTTCGGTTAGATAAAATAAGGAGATGTGGTATGATTGCCAATGCGACAACTATCCACACCAAAGGTCAAATGGAGTGGGTATAAGCAATTATAGGCAACCGTACGGCCTTCAACAGTGAGAAAACCCATACCGTATAGTCGGCTATAAAAGTCCCCGATATGAAAAATATGAAACAATTCAATTGAGAAAACTAACAGCCTAATTTATAACAAAACAATTTACGAAAACAAATATGATAGACATGAACCAACGACAACCACTGAACTACAGGCTCCTGACTTGAGATAGGCACATAAAAAATGTGGCGGGGTTAAACATGTTTGTGGACGCTCAACCCTCCCCATAATTTAAGACAGTAGTGTAACAGCACAACATAAGAACGAACTATAAAAGCATTTGAAAAGGCTATATATTGACGACTTTCCCATTTTTCCCACTTTTACCTATTATCTTGAAAACTGTAATAGATAGATAGAAACTTTAAATAGCACAAATGATTAGAAGACAAGATCTACAAATAAGCCAATATGTTGACTTATTTGTAGATCTTGTCTTGCTGATCATTTTTCTTAAAAGTTCTATCTATCTATTATAGTTTTTGAATTATAAGGCACATACGAAGAAAATTGGTAAAATCGTCATTAAAGGGCAATAACTCCAATAAGGAGTAGTCTGACGATTGTGGTCATGTTGATTTATTTGTAGATCTTGTCTTACTGATCATTATTGCTTTTAAAGTTTCTATCTATCTATTATAATTGTCGAGATAATAGGCAAACATTTTTAAATAGTAAAATTCGTCATTTAAGAGCAATTACTCCTATAAGAAGTCGTCTGACAGTTTTGACGTAAATGGACAATAGGTAGAGCTCAACATTCTGAACATTTTGGCCCCAGTAAGATTTTCTCTATTCATAGCGGTTTTCGAAATAATAGTCAAAACTTGCATTTTACCCCATGTTCTATTTTTAGCCACGTCGGCCATCTTGGTTGACAGGCAGGGTCATCGGACACACTTTTAAAACTAAATACCCTAATAATGATTGTGGCTAAGTTTTGGCCTAGTAGTTTCAGATGAGAAGATTTTGTAAAGTTTACGGACGACGACGACGGACGACGGACGCTAAGTGATAAGAAAAGCTCACTTGGCCTTTCGGCCAGGTGAGCTAAAAGGATTTTGTTGTACCAGTCAACGTTACGCATGGACGAATATTTATACCTATTGGAATCCGTTATACACAGATGCAATCAAGTCAACTGGTCTGGTGGGGTTTACAGAATGGAGAATAATGGGCCAATACTGCAGAAAATGGACCAAAGAAAATAGAGAATAGAGAATAATGGGTGCTAAAATATATAAAGAATAGAGAATAATGGGTAAAATTTATAAAGAATAGAGAAAATGGCTGACAAATTCAAGAATACAGAATTGAAGGATTCCCATTAAGACCCTCATTAGTTTATAATATTTTGTTAATTCGCATGAAGGATGCACCTGCACTAAGTTGCGTATTATTGACTGACATTTAAAACCATTCATCATCTATAGGTCACCATTTATCATTCATACATTATCATTCATTGCTATTTTCTTTTTTAAACATTTTATCATTTAATTTTTTTATGATCATATCTTTGTTCTTTGTTTTGTTGTTGAAAATGAATGCTGGTGCATCTAAACTGGTACCGGGAAGGTATTGAAACCCGGATATATTTAGAAATATTGATTTTCTGAAACTACACTCAGATTATAAGATTTTGTCAGATGGGGAATACTAGGAGTTGGTAAATAGCTCTGTCAATCCAGTTTTACATAGTACACCTAACCCACTGTGAAGCATGAGTACACACCATCACAACCTCGCCCCTATTCCTAATACATTTGTCTACTCAGTTTATGTCAGATGGTCATGTAGCGAGACCGAAAGTTAGTATTGCTACACATGATCCTTTGAGGCATGATTCATTTTATCCTTGGAATAGCCATGTTTATTCTAGACCTATGATTCCTTCTATTTCATGTAAGGAGCAAAGTAAAGTTTCTTTTGACGTTTGGCGATATGAAGTCAGATGTTTGATTACAGAAGGAAATGTTTCCGATCATGATGTTTTACAGTGTATTCGTGGTTCCTCGAAATGTAACACTCGAAGCCTTTTGTTGACCACTGCCTTCTTCAGCTAACCCTATAGTCAGATTTTGAGAAGCTGGAAGGGCTATAGAAATAGAAATATAGAAATTATGCTCATGTCTTCAGCAATGATGTTTTGTAACAGGAGTTTAATATGGAATTTCAAAAGCCTGGTCCGTCAGTTGCTGATTATGGGTTAATGTTGGAAAGTAAATGACATTTGTCAGTAGATAAGGGAGCTGTTGGAAGTATTGAGAGGAACGAGATGCTGAGGTCAAAGTTTTGGTCAGGCCTCTGTGATTCTTTGTTGAAAATGCCAGTCGGTATAACTATGATACTATTCATGACTTGGATTTACTACGGAAAGAGATACGTGCTATCGAATTTGAATTAAATTAATTATAACTACAAGAATATGTCTTCATAGGACACCATGCCCCACAGCTCTATCCTATGTCCATGTTCAGTGAACCGTGAAATCAGCTTCAAAATATAATTTTTAAAGTTCATCTCAGAATGAGCATATATGTAATAAGTTTCATGTTCATGTGACCAATATACTTCTCGGTAAACTATTTTAACCACAAAACTGAGAATGTACTAATTTCAAACTATCACATTAATTTTCTATTTTCCATGAAACGTGTAATCGGGGTCAAAACCCATACTTATGCACTTCCGTCTATAGGTATCATCTCGTGATTTCAATTGTTTTCTGTCATATGTCAAGTTTAAGTATTTTCAACAATTCATGTGAAATTGTGAAAGTACTTTGTTTGAAAGATGTAAACAATTATTTCCGCACTTGTTGAGAATTCCTTTAATTAGATACATTACACCTTGCCATTAAGTCAAAATAGTCAGTTTCACATTTATAATGCCTCTGAGTAACATTTTGTTTAATATTCCCATAACAACGATATGCTACAGTACAAATTGGAATTCTGTAGGACCCAAAATCCTTCTAGTACAAATTGGAATTCCAATATCTACTAGTAGAAATTGGAATTCTGAATTATACTAATAAAACTCCGATACAAATCAGAAATTACAATACATATACTGGTAGAAATTGGAATATTTTACCTTGGCATACAAAATTCATAACGAAAAGAAAACACAATATTTTATATATATATATATAACATATTTCTACGCTGAATATACATTCCTATATAGGAATAAGTACGTACTTCTTCTTCTTAGTCCTCTTCGTGCATACTTGCACACGAGGCCATCAAGTGCGTACTTGAGTTTTATCAAATAAAAGACTGATCGTTCGATGTGTAGAACATTCATTTTGATAAAAGGCATACAAAAGAATAAAATGCACACATTTTGACATGGAAGTAATTCATTTTATTCATGGCTATCTAGTACTATTGGCTACTGACAGTAAGTATTTTTTACATCCTGATGGCATTTAATATGTATAAATTCGAAAGAGCAGTTTTAAGAAATATGTGGACATGTGGAACTTCCTACCTTTTCTAATTTTGGCGTTTATATATTTTATATGTTTATCGTATACATAGCTGATAAAAATAGTTCTCAATGGATCACACAGATCTATTCAAAATAATAAAATAACTCAGCGTCCAAGAGTAATTAATACGATCTTTACATGATTTCGTAACGACCAATTTAGAACAACACGACTAAACCGGTTATTTCACAGTTCCCTTATTTGAATTTATTAATTATTATTTCCATCCCTGAAGAATTAAATTCTATGTTCTAGCGGATTTCAATAACCTAAGTAGGTTATCAGAAGTAAACTAAATTAAGAAACTTAATTGAAAGAAAACCAAAACATGTCGGTGAATTGAAACTAAACTTAGGCACAACAATTCTAAGAGCAGAGTTTCAAATTTCATCCAATTTTCCTTCAATTTTCTAAAATCTTTTGTTAATAAAAGATCAAATCAAGAACAAACATTGAAATTTCTATAAAGGTCATATAGCAGCCAATCTTTGAAAATTATTCATTTATGAGCACTTTACGAATTATGCTTAGGGATTCCCACCCCGTCAAATATATTCAACACTTCGATCAGTGACCCAATTATAATAGGCAATATGTCTGATTATTGTGTTTACAATATTTTGTAAGATAAACCTGGCTGTTGTGTCACTTGACCGACATTTTCTTTTCAAGGCAGTAATTAGGTCTTTCCACCTTTCCGTGGAAAGACCTATTGATTTTGTTCTGATTATTAGGTCTTTCCACTTTTCTGTGGAAAGACCTATTGTATTTGTTCTGATTATTATTATTTTCTTCCGACTAATTTTGATCTCGTGTAAAATTTTTGTTTCGCAAGATTTTGCTTAGATATTTCTTAAATAGTATCATACAGTTTATGCGCTTTTTATTTTCACCTATTCTAAGCCGAACAATTTTCTTTGTAAGAGTTATCTCCCCGAACACTGTTTTCCTTGTGACTACATCTCCTCCGTAACCGTAAAAGAAAGCGACAAATTTATTTAATAAAATTGCTCGTTATATCCTTTGCATAATTTGTCTTATTTTGACCGAAGCGATACGAACACTCCATATGAGAGTTATTTCCCTTATGCATTTGATATAAGTGATATGCATTTCTATCTTGTAAACCATAAGTGATAGAGACCTAGGATCTTTTGATTTGAGGTCCTTGGTCCAAAAATGAAAATTAGGTCAAGGTCAAAGGTCAAGGTCATATTCAAAATTTTGATTTTGGCTTATTTTCACTTATTTGCAAATTATTTTTACTAAATGTTTAGTTGCGACATGTCGTAACATGTAAATTTTGATTGCAAGGGTACGTTGAACGTAAAGGGAGTTTTCTCCCTCTTGTATGTAAAAATACGCGTATGGTGATATAACTGATTAACCAAATATAATTAAGACCTATGGTCTTTTGATTTGAGGTCCTTGGTTTATGACCTTGAAATTAATCTCAAGGTCATAGCTTAATTTGACATTCTAGATTTTGACCTTTGCTTTTACCTCATATGTATACATGATAAAGCCATGAGACTTTTTGCAATAGGTTTCAAACCATTTAACCTTGAAAAATAAACCGGAAGTGACCTTGTTTAAACCGGAAGTAGCTATTTTTTGTACTTTATTAATATAAAAGTATATAGAACCAGATATTTTTGGATTCAGTGTCAAGTAAATATTCAAATAGTATCGGAAGTAACATTTTTCAAACCGGAAGTAACAAATTATCTCCCTTATTTAAAAAATATTGTATAGAAACCATATATTTTTGGAATCAGCGTACAATAAGCTATCATTTGACGATTGTAATGACATTTTAAACCTAATTTTACTACTTTCATATTAAAATACATGGTTTTTGGTGGAAAGACCTTCAATTGTTCTCTGAACAATTGGTTTTACATTATTAGGTCTTTCCACTTTTCCGTGGAAAGACCTATTGTTTTGTTCTGATTATTATTTTTTTTCTTCCGCCTACATTTTGTTCTTGTGGGGTATTGTTATTTCACAAGATGTCGCTTAGATATTACGCATATGATATCGAACAGTTTATACGCTTTTAAAACTGACACCATTGAACCAAATACTTTATGTTGTAAGAGTTATCTCCCCAAACACTGTTTTCCTTGTGTCCACTACTCCTTCGCAACCGTAAAAGATTACGACAAATTTATTCTACCAAATTGCTCGTTACGTCTTCAGGATTAGGGTGACCATTTGGACCGGAGCTATCCGGAGACTCCATATGAGAGTTATTTCCCCTTATGCATTTGATATAAGTGATATGTATTTCTAACTGGTAAACCATAAGTGATATAGGCCTAAAGTCTTTTGATTTGAGGTCCTTGGTCCAAAAATGAAAATTTGGTCAAGGTCAAAGGTCAAGGTCATATTCTAAATTTTGATTTTAGCTTTTTTCACTTCTTTTCAAAACCGTATAAGATATCGACAACATATTATTACTAAATTGTTAGTTGCGACATGTCGTAACACATACATTTTGGTTTAAAGGGTGCGCTAACATTAAATTAGAGTTTTCTCCCCTCTTGTATTTAAAAATATGCGTATGGTGATATAACTCATTAACCATATATAATTAAGACCTAGGGTCTTTTAATTTGAGGTCCTTGGTTAATGACCTTGAAATTGAGCTCAAGGTCATAGGTAAATTTGACGTTCTAGATTTTGACCTTTGCTTTACCTCATATGTATACATGGTAAAGCCATGGGACTTTTTGCATTAGGTTGCAAGCCATTTGACCTTGGAAAATCCAACCGGAAGTGACCTTGTGTAAACCGGAAGTAGCTATTTTTTGTACTTATTTAATATAAAAGCATATAGAACCATATATTTTTGGAATCAGTGTCAAGTAAACATTCAAATTATACCGGAAGTAACATTTTTCAAACCGGAAGTGACAAATTATCTCCCTTATTTAAAAAATGTATAGAAACCAAATATTTTTGGAATCAGCGTACAATAAGCTATCATTTGACGCTGGAAATGACATTTGAAACCAAATTTTAATATTTTCATATCAAAATAGATCTTTATGAGTGGAAAGACCTTCAATTGTTCTCTGAACAATTGGTTATTAATTATTATTATTATTATTATTATTATTATTATTATTATTATTATTATTATTAAGGTCTTTCCTTTCCAAAAGGAAAGACCTTGCTGTATTTCTTCTGTTTATTAGGTCTTTCCACCTTTCCGTGGAAAGACCTTTTGATTTTGTTCTGATTATTATTATTATTAGGTCTTTCCACTTTTCCGTGGAAAGACCTTTAGCTTTGTTCTGATTATTAGGTCTTTCCACTTTTCCGTGGAAAGACCTTTAGCTTTGTTCTGATTATTAGGTCTTTCCACTTTTCCGTAGAAAGACCTTTAGCTTTGTTCTGATTATTAGGTCTTTCCACTTTTACCGTGGAAAGACCTATTGTTTTTGTTCTGATTATTATTTTTTTCTTCCGCCTAAATTTTGTTCTTGCGGGGTATTGTTATTTCACAAGATGTCGCTTAGATATTACGCATATGATATCGAACAGTTTATACGCTTTTAAAACTGACACCATTGAACCAAATACTTTACGTTGTAAGAGTTATCTCCCCAAACACTGTTTTCCTTGTGTCCACTACTCCTTCGCAACCGTAAAAGATTACGACAAATTTATTCTACCAAATTGCTTGTTACGTCTTCAGGATTAGGGTGACCATTTGGACCGGAGCTATCCGGAGAATCCATATGAGAGTTATTTCCTTTATGCCTTATATAAAAGTGATATGTATTTCTAACTGGTAAACCATAAGTGATATAGGCCTAGAGTCTTTTGATTTGAGGTCCTTGGTCCAAAAAAATGAAAATTTGGTCAAGGTCAAAGGTCAAGGTCATATTCTAAATTTTGATTTTGGCTTGTTTTCACTGCTTTTCAAAAACCGTATAAGATATCGACAACATATTATTACTAAATTGTTAGTTGCGACATGTCGTAACACATACATTTTGGTTTAAAGGGTGTGCTTACATTAAATTAGAGTTTTCTCCCCTCTTGTATTTAAAAATACACGTATGGTGATATAACTCATTAACCATATATAATTAAGACCTAGGGTCTTTTAATTTGAGGTCCTTGGTTAATGACCTTGAAATTGAGCTCAAGGTCATAGGTAAATTTGACGTTCTAGATTTTGACCTTTGCTTTTACCTCATATGTATACATGATAAAGCCATGGGACTTTTTGCATTAGGTTGCAAGCCATTTGACTTTGGAAAATCCAACCGGAAGTGACCTTGTGTAAACCGGAAGTAGCTATTTTTTGTACTTATTTAATATAAAAGCATATAGAACCATATATTTTTGGAATCAGTGTCAAGTAAACATTCAAATTATACCAGAAGTAACATTTTTCAAACCGGAAGTGACAAATTATCTCCTTATTTAAAAAAAATGTATAGAAACCATATATTTTGGAATCAGCGTACAATAAGCTATCATTTGACGCTGGAAATGATATTTGAAACCAAATTTTAATTTTTTAATCAAAATAGATCTTTATTGGTGGAAAGACTTCAATTGTTCTCTGAACAATTTGTTTTAATTTTTTTCTTCCGTCTAATTTTTTCCTCCGCTGTATTGTTGTTTCCAAATATGTCGTTAGATTTTTGTATATGATATTGTACAATTAATACACTTTTGAAACTGACACCACGAAACAAAAACTTTACTTTGTAAGAGTTATCTCCCGAACACTGTTTTTCTTGTGTATACTACTTCTTCGCAACCGTAAAAGATTACGACAAATTTATTTTACCAAATTGCTCGTTATATCCTCAGGATGTTTTGTTTAATTTTGACCGAAGCCGTAATGAGATTCCATATGAGAGTTATTTTCCTTATGCATTTGATATAAGTGATATGCATATGAAACTGGTAAACCATAAGTGATAGAGACCTATGGTCATTTGATTTGAGGTCCTTGGTCCAAAAAAGAAAATTAGGTCAAGGTCAAAGGTCAAGGTCATAATCTAAATTTTGATTTTGGCTTATTTTCACTTCTTTTCAAAAATAGATAAGATATCGACAACATATTTTTACTCAATTGTTAGTTGCTACATGTCGTAATACATACATTTTGGTTGAAAGGATACGCTTACATTAAATTGAAGTTTCCTCCCCTTTATATTTAAAATAACGTGTATAGTGTCTTTCTATGTTGTGATGTTACACTATTGTTTCAGAAAAAGGGTGAAGGTTTGGTACCATTAAAACGTTTAAACCCGCTGCATTTGTTTGCACCTGTCCTAAGTCAGGAATCTGATGTTCAGTAGTTGTCGTTTGTTGATGTGGTTCGTAAGTGTTTCTCGTTTCTCGTTTTATATAGATTAGACCGTTGGTTTTCCCGTTTGAATGGTGTTACACTAGTAATTTTGGGGCCCTTTATAGCTTACTGTTCGGTGTGAGCCTAGGCTCCGTGTTGAAGACCGTACTTTGACCTATAATGGTTTACATTTATAAATATTGACTTGGATGGAGAGTTGTCTCATTGGCAGTCATACCACATCTTCTTATATCTATATAGTGATATAACTCATTAACCATATATAATTTAGACATAGGGTCTTTTGATTTGAGGTCCTTGGTTTATGACCTTGAAATTGAGCTCAAGGTCATTGGTAAATTTGACGTTTTAGATTTTGACCTTTGCTTTTACCTCATAAGTATACATGATAAAGTCAATGGGACTTTTGCATTATCATTTGACATTGGAAAGCCAACCGGAAGTGACCTTGTGTAAACCGGAAGTAGCTATTTTTGTACATATTTAATGTAAAAGTATATAGAACCATATATTTTGGAATCAGTGTCAATTGAACTATCAAATTATACCGGAGGTATCATTTTTCAAACCGAAGTCTCAAATTATCTTCCTTTTTATTTTTTTTGTATAGATACAATATATTTTGGAATTAGCGTACAATAAGCCATCATTTGACGCTTGAAATGAAATTTTAAACCGAATTTTAATATTTTATTTCAAAATAGATCTGTACTGGTGGAAAGACCTTGAATTGTTCTCTGAACAATTGGTTTTAATTTTTTTCTTCTTCCGCCTAATTGTTTTCCTCCGCTGTATTGTTGTTTTCAAATATGTCGCTTAGATTTTTGGTATATGATATTGTACAGGTAATAAATACGCTTTTGAAACTGACACAGCGAAACAAAAACTGCTCCAATTCATGTATTTTCTGAAATTAATCGATAAATGTTTTGTTAAAGTACTATACCAACAGCATTGTTTTTGTGTGTATGCAATGAATGAAGACTCGTGATCAGCGATTAGATAATAATAGTTTACCTGTAAAATGAATCAAGAAAATAGCATGCATGATCCGTTAGAACTATAAATACAACGTGCGGTCCGCTTGATTGAGAAATTAAAATCAATGACGTAGAAATCGCTCCCAAGTTCGTAAATGTTACTGAAATCCTACAATCAAATTTCTAAACATGCATTAAAATACAAATCTGTGTTCCCGTAAATATGTTTACGAAAAAATGCATGCATGATCCGACATCAATGACTTGTAAAAATAAAATCAATAGTTATCGTGTTACTCTTATCAATACACATGTGCTCTGCTCAACGGTCTCCCTTGAAAAGAAATTAATATACCAAACTCCAGATATATATATTTGAGCGTCACGTGACTTCACAAACACCACCGCGCACGGACCTAAATTTAGAATAAAAAATTCCATATCCAAATAAAAAAAGTAAAACTTCCAAGACAAAACGTTTCTCAGTTATCCTACAAGCTCAAACGAAATGCACACACAACAAATAAAAAAATAAAACATGAAGTCATATCTCCCGTCGAAAAAGAGAAAATTTATAAAATGAAGATGTAAGGATTTTTATTCATTAGGAAATCCAGGCCGTCCGTTTGGCTGTCCGGGATGTACAAATACGCAGCCACGTTCGCTCAGAATATTAACGTTAAGTCCGATGCCTCGCATAGAGAGAGTGCCATGCAAACTTTCAATCAATCAATCAATCAATCAATCAATCAATCAATCAATCAATCAATCAATCAATCAATCAATCAATCAATCAATCAATCAATCAATCAATCAATCAATCAATCAATCAACCAACCAACCAACCAACCAATCAATCTGTTTAATACGGGGTCCAAGATCTCATTTGTTTCTTTTTCGCTTGTTCCAAGAGACCCTATCCCATGTGTTTAATTACTATATCAGTCAACCAACCAACCAACCAACCAACCAACCAACCAATCAATCAATCAATCAATCAATCAATCAATTAATCAATCATGTTTCGGAGGGGAAAGACCGTTAACAATTGTTTTTAAAACAAATGATTTATATTTATTTTTTTCTTTCTTCCGACAAATTTTGTTTCGCAATATGTCGCTTAGATATTTCTTATGTTGTATCGTATAGTTTATGCGCTTTTAAATTTCACCCATTCTCAGCCGAACAATTTTCTTTGTAAGAGTTATCTCCTATTCACTGTTTATCAAGTGTGTGCATCTCCTTTGTAACAAAAAGATATCGACAAAATTCTTTTCTAATTTGTTCGTTACATCCTCAGGAATTTTTGGTTTATTTGGTTCGAAGTGATTCGATGAAATTTTATAGGAGTTATCTACCTTTACCAAATAAATTTGTCGGTATGTTTTTTAACTCATAAACCGTTAACCATATAACCCTAGAATGTTTTTATTTGAGGCCCTTATGTCCTAACTTTGAAAATGAAGTCAAGTTCAAAGGTCAAGGTCAAGTTCTCAATTTTGATATTTCCTTGTTTTGCATTTTCTCCAACACTTTCAAATATATCTATAAAAGAACAATTGCAAACTGTTTGCTTAATTATAATGAAGATATGTTAAATTTGGTCTGAAACATTCTAATGGCATCTAATAGGAGTTTGTGCCCTGAAATGTCCAATTATAAGGTTAATTGATTATTACTTCAACATGGTTCATTATAAAGCCATATGACCTTGAAAATTACAACGGAAGTGACCTTGAGAAAACCGGAAGTAGCCATTTTGTACTTTTTCATGGAAAAGTACTAGAAATCCATATATTTGTAATTTAAATACATTAACTTATCACTAAAGACAAGAAGTGACTTTTGATAAACCGGAAATGGCCAATTATCTCCTTGTTTACAGGCAAAAGTATATGTAAACTATATATTTTGGAATCAGTGTAACAGAAGCTATCATATGAGACCGGAAGTGACGTTTATTTCACCGGAAATAGCACATTATCTCCTTATTTCACTCAAAAGTATATAGAAACCATTCATTTATCGCATCAGTTTGAAGAAAATTATGATTGGATACCAATTTTAAATTTGAGTAACCCGGAACTAGCTTGTTTTCAATAACTTTGAAAATTGATGTGGAAAAACCTGAACAATTGGTTTTAATTAGGTCTTTCCACCTTTCCGTGGAAAGACCTTTTGATTTTGTTCTGATTATTATTTTTTTTTTTCTTCCACCTACTTTTTTTCCTTCGCTGTTTTTTGTTTCGCAAGATGTCGCTTAGACATATGGTTTATGATATCGAACAGTTAATACGCTTTTGAAACTGACACCGCGTAACCAAAAACTTTTCCATGTAAGAGTTACCTCCCTAACACTGTTTTTCTTGTTATTTCTTATATGTCGCTACCGTATAAGAAACCGACAATTTATTTGACCAAATTGCTCGTTATATCCTCAGGATGATTTGATCAATTTTGACCGAAGCCGTATAGAGATTCATATGAGAGTTATCTCCCTTTGTATTTGATATATGTGAAATGTATGTTTGTAGCTGGCAAACAGTTAGTGATAGAGACCTAGGATCTTTTGATTTGAGGTCCTTGGTCCATAACAATGAAAATGAGGTCAAGGTCAAATGTCAAGATCATGTCCAAAATTTTGATTTTGCTTTGTTATCACTTATTTTCAGAAATCTTATAAGAGATCGACCATATATTTTACAGAATTGTTAGTTGCGACATGTCCTAACACCTAAATTTTAGTTGAAAGGTAACGTAGACATTAAATGGGAGTTTTCTCTCTATTTTATTAAAAATTACACGTATGGTGATATAACTCATTTATCATATGTAATTAAGACCTAGGGTCTTTTCATTTGAAATCTTTGATTTATGACCTTGAAATTGAGCTCAAGGTCATAGGTAAATTTAACGTTCTAGATTTTGACCTTTGCTTTTACCTCATATGTATACATGATAAAGCCATGGGACTTTACGCAGTAGGTTGCAATCCATTTGACCTTGAAAAGCCAACCGGAAGTGACCTTGTGTAAACCGGAAGTCGCTAATTTTGTACTGAATTAATGTTAAAGTATATAGAACCATATATTTTCGGAATCAGTGTCAGGTAAACTATCAAACAATACCGAAGTGACATTTTCTAACCGGAAGTAAAACATTATCTCCTTATCTATATTTTGTATAGAAACCATATATTTTGGAATCAGCGTACAATAAGCTGTCATTTGACGCTGGAATTGACATTTAAAACCAAATTTTAATATTTTCATATCAAAATAGATCCTTACTTAATTATTATTATTTTTTCTTCCGCCTAATTTTGTTCTTGCGTAGTATTGTTGTTTCATAAGATGTCGCTTAGATATTAGAAATATGATATCGTATAGTTTATACGCTTTAAAATTGACAACTGCTAAACCGAACACTTTACGTTGTAAGAGTTATCTCCCCAAACACTGTTTTCTTTTGACCACTACTCCTTCCCAACCGTAAAAGATTACGACAAATTTATTTTACCAAATTGCTCGTTACATCTTCAGGATTAGGATATTTATTTGGACCGAAGCTTTCCGGAGACTCCATATGAGAGTTATTTCCCCTTATGCATTTTATATAAGTAATATGCATTTCTAACTGGTAAACCATAAGTGATAGAGACATAGGGTCTTTTGATTTAAGGTCCTTGGTCCAAAAAAATGAAAATTAGGTCAAGGTCAAAGGTCAAGGTCATATTATAAATTTTGATTTTGGCTTATTTTCACTTATTTCAAAAACCGTATAACATCTCAACAAATTATTTTTACTAAATTGTTAGTTGCGACATGTCATAACTTACAAATTTTGGTTGAAAAGGGTGCGTAGACAATAAATGGGAGTTTTCGCCCATCTTATATTTAGAATTATGCGTAAAGTGATATAACTCATTAACCATACATATTAAAGACCTAGGGTCTTTTGATTCGAGGTCTTTAGTTTGTGACCTTGAAATTGAGGTCAAGGTCATAGGTTAATAAGACGTTCTAGATTTTGACCTTTGCTTTAAATTCATCTTTCATACATCATAAAGCCATAGGAACTGACATTTTAGACTGATTTTTAATATTTCAATATCAAAATAGATCTTTACTGGTGGAAGACCTTCAATTGTTCTCTGAACAATTGGTTTTAATTCTCGTTAGTTTTTCTGATAAAGTCAGTAGCAAAGTTGAAATAGGCAATTAGTGTACCATATATGTCCTGTGAGTAGTATGGTGTATGAATTTTCACAAAGCATAAATTCGATAATTCGAAGGACAACAGCGCCGAATATGACGACAATGGAAAATCGCTCAAAGACCAAACTAATGACGGGAGTCCCTGGAATATATAAAAAAAAAAAACAGGACACTGTGCAATTACATATAATAAGTTTCAGAATGATGCAGTCATGTTTCATTCAATATCATGTCCATTGCTTAATTGCATATGATGTAAGTTATTTGTGTGTTAACCAATGAAAACAAGAATGGAACCTGCCAAATTGATATAGGAAGATGTGGTATGAGTGCCAATGAGACAACTCTCCATCCAAGTAACAATTTATAAAAGTGAACCATTATAGGTCAAGGTACGGCCTTCAACACGGAGCATTGGCTCACACCGAACAGCAAGCTATGAAGGGCCCCAAAATTACTAGTGTAAAACCATTCAAACGGGAAAACCAACGGTCTAATCGTCTACATGCACATGCATTATCTTCATCCATACCACAGACAACAGTGATACAGAGCTAGGTATTAAAGGTTTATTTCATATTTTGGGTTGTGGATGTCAAACATTGCACCGGTATAAAATGTCGGAAATGGGGAATGTTTTAAGTGGTTGGATAAGTTATAATGATTAACGGCGAACAAAATCATTATGAAATTCAGCGTTCTCATGTTCGATTGTGAGCTTTGAAACTTTATTAATCATTTCTTCTTCAATTTATAGTTCTGTATGAATTTAAATGTTAAACAATATGAACATTGTAAAACCACATTTCAGTTTCTTTATGAAAACAAAAGTCAATGAAGAATTCTATTTTGTTATGATTCATTACTAATTTATATAAGTGAGTCAGTTGAATATAAAAAACATATATCAATTTGAGAAATAAGTAAATAGGGAAACACTTTCGTACAAAGAAGTCCGCCTGGGTTGTGTTCATCTATCTTTCAAGCACCATGATTTGTTTTCACTAAAAGTCTGAAATGGGAAGTATATGTACTCGACTGTACTGAATTTAAGTCGACCATTCTGCATAAGTCTTACTGGAAAGTACTCGAACTCCATTTAAACCAAAACGCGACGGAACAATATTAATGTACTTGACCATAATCAGGACCATAATGTTTAATCTGAACTAGTTTTAACCTGTATAATTCTTAGTAAAACGGGATATCACATCCTAGTGTTTACGGTGATGTTTGTTTATAGAGTCAGTAAATTTAGAAATGATCCATATAAACTCGTTGATCCTTTGAAAAACTTGTTCTTAAATGTTATCAATTTAACACAGTAGTAAATATTGATTTTTATCGGTTGACGTTGATTTTGTTTATTAAAACTGAAACAAAACTAAATATACATTGCTATATGTATACAGTTATGAGAAGTCATAATCCTACATCTTATCAATGCTGTTTACTTATAGGTCGGTATTGCACAATGTCATGCATTTCTCAGACTGTTTATGACGTCTTTACGCTAAATTCGTTGGATGTATACTGATTGATACTTTAGTCTGGGAGAAAATGATTTGTTCATTAGTTGTTATTTGCTTTGACTAGCTTTCAGTAACTGCGAGTACTCGGCGCTTTGTGCTTATTTGTTTTATGTTAGTTGTTTTTGTGCGTCGTACCGATCTTTTAAGTTAATTCAATTGTAACTGATTTTTACTGTTTGTGCTTATGTAGTGCTGTTACATCACTGTCCCAGGTGAAGGGAGGGTTGAGCGTTAACAAACATGTTTAGCCTTGCCTCATTATTTATGTGCCTGTCCCGAGTCATGACTAGGAGCTTCTAGTTCAGTGGTTGTCGTTGGTTCATGTCTATCAAATTTGTTTTCGTAAATTGATTTTTATGAATCGGGCCGTTAGTTTTTCAAGTTTCAATTATTTAAATTTTTTTATTTCGGGGCCTTTCATAGCCGACTATACGGTATGGATTTTACTCATTGTTGAAGGCCGCACGGTGACATATAGTTGCTTATATCCACTTATTTGAGCTCTAGTGGATAGTTGACTCAATGGCAACCATACCACATCTCCTGATTTTTGCCATATTTCTCGACAAGGATGAAACATTTCCTGACCCATTTTCGACCTATTCTCGATATAAAATTCACCTGTTCTTAATCTGTTGCTCGCACAATTCTTAGTCATTACCGACCAATTTATTTCTATTTTACACTCTATCTTAATTGTGTAACTTACTATAAATTAAATTATTAAATTCCTCTTTGCGTTCTTTTCAGTTCTAAATAAAATGGATTAGGACTCTCAATGATTTTGTTGATGATGAAAATCAAACAAAATACACTTTCAAATAAAAAAAATTTACAAGATGTTTCTACATAATTATAATGTCTGTGTTATGGCTACTACATTAAGGTGACAGTAAATCGATCAAAAGTGAAAATCCAATTTTCGTGGATTGAGAAACAATTGTATTTTCTTGGATATTTGGTTCTTCAAAAGTTTTGTTTACAAACCTAAAGTAAATTCAAAATTCGTGTTTTACCTATACCAACCAATCCACGAAAATTGGTTACCCGCGAATAATAGTGAATCCACACTAATATAAAAACCTGATGAAATCGCATGAACTCAAATCTCCTGCTATGCTAACAGTATCTGTCATGCAAATTCAAAATCAGTCTAACTATCACAATCGGTAGTACATGTAGGACATATTCGGTATAATTACAGATCAGACGACTCGACTAATAGTATCGCTCAACCAATTCCTGACGGTGACTGTACCACTTATGTAGTGTCGATTTCAGGTTTTGTGTACGGAACACATCCCTGTTAACAACATCTACATAGTGTGATCTTGTACGAGCGTAAAGTATTAATTGAAATATGTTAACACCGTACGACGGAGCAGCTGAGAAATGGGAAGTTGACAATTGGAAAGTTTATATCATCACAGATTCTGGTTTGGAGTTGTTCATCGTGTCAACATTGAGGAAAAGATCAAGATATGAAGCGGACTTTTATTTTAGGTAGTATCGTTGATTTCAAGTTCACTGGGATATATGAGATATTAGCACTCATTGAAAGTGGGTTATTGAGTGACAATACATCATCAATATATCTAAAAGTGAAATTAAAACATTTTGCAAGATGCTTTTCTTTTGAGAAGGTTCTGTATGAACTGTGCTTCATATGAACACAAAACACAACTCGACCAGCAGAGTTGCACAATTAGTACCCATTGAATAACGACTATCTGCTGAAATATCAACCAACCAAACTGAACAAATATGTTTAGCATTTTGATGATGTTGTCTTCGGCGTACTTTTGTGGTAAAGTAAAAATTACCATGTTAACAATTGTTTAAGTTAACATTAGACTAAAAGTAAAATCACAAAACACTGAATCTTCAAGGAAAATTCAAAAGGAAAGTCCCCAATCAAATGGCAAAATAAAAAAAAAAAACAAACACATCAAACGAATGGATAACAACTGTCATATTCCTGACTTGGTACAGGCATTTTCTTATGTAGAAAATGGTGGATTGAACCTGGTTTTATAGCTAGCTAAACCTCTCACTTGTATGACAGTCGCATCAAATTCCATTATATTGACAACGATGCGTGAACAAAATAAACAGACACAATAGGTAAAATGTCAAAGATAGGGTACAGCTGTCAACATTGTGTTATCATCTTAATCACTATAAAACAAACAAATGTTAGACTAGTTATACTATAATGAATTTTTCCTTAAATTTATACTTAAAGTAAATACATTCATTCAAATTTTGAACATAATACCATTATTTTCCTCATAAACATATGCAACTATGCATTTGATTTTAAAATAAAACGCCTAGTATAAAAACTATACCATTCACTCTTTTTAAACAATGAACTTAAATTCGATTTTTCGAAAATTTTGATTGAACTGTGTTCTATATGCAGTCACGAAACAGGTGTTGTAATATAGTAAGCTATCAAATAAATGCAATAACATTACAATTTCAATTGAGATAGGAAATTACAGGTAAAACCTATGAGATTTTAAGCAGGTGAATATATTAAAATTTCTCAATCCATAATCACTAGTAAAAAGACTCGTCAAAGATAGCAGGCTTATAAAAGAAGATATCTTATATCTGTGTTAATGCTCAAAATAAATAAGAAGATTTATTTGACTAGCAAATATACGTGATTCTTTTCATTTCACGAAATGAACTAATAGTTACTGGATTTAATTTCAAATAAATGATGTTACGTCGGGTGTTCTTTAAAACTTACATGAGACCCAGTGAAAACACTTTGAAATCTGAACAGTAGGTAAGTGTCAAGTACAGTGAAAATGTAAGTGGAATTCTAAATTCGCCTTTATATGTTGTTATTCTATTTTAAAGAACGTTCCTTTGTACCATGTATGCTTAAATGGGCCAACCCTGACTTCCATTTACTGAATCATATATAATTTTACAAATTCTTAAACTTATTGCAACTGATGATTTTTTTCCGAATAGTATTTCTTACTTTCCTTAAATTTGGCCAATATGTCAAAATAGTATAAACCATGTATTTAATATCAGTTGTTCATTACCAGGAGGAGTGTGCAAACCGTATACGATGACATTTGGGGTAATAGTTAGCCTCAAAGTAACGATGTTAACGTATAGTTGTTCCGCCTAACAGAAGTTCCCTGGACACTTTGTTATAAACAATGCCATAATATCTGTTCCTTTTGGAACAAATATCATATACCCTTTCTTCCGTAAGAAACAAATACTGTAGCATTTGTTTCAGCGGAAATATTATTATAGAATATTCCTTCCACTTGGAACTTATATTATGAAGGAACTTCTATTTCATAACAACCCAACAGCCCATGAAACCAAATGACACTTTAATTTTTACTTACATGTAACATAATATTTCATTATAGAATTTTAACAGTAGTAATATTTTGACCACTCAACAGTTTTATTCATATGCATTATGCCAACTGTCTTCCGTACAGATCGTGTGGAGTATCTCATGCATGTTATTTTTGTCGGACAGATCGTCTGAATTATAGTAGGACGATAGTTAAATTCATTGGTAATATTCTTTAAAGTAGTGCTCCAAGACGTTAAACAATCTGTGAAAGCGTGTTTTATTCCGTTTGGAGACGTTTTATTTTGCTTTCAACCTCGAGTATGAATACAATGAGACAACAACCAATGACAAAACATTCCAAAAGTCATCAAGAGGACAATATACTGTCTTCATAAAAAGACAGATGTCTATTCAATATGTCAAGCTGTAAATCGTTCCAAATGTATAAAATTATGAGAAAATTTATAAGAATTTTAATTATAGGTGTTATCAAGTCTTCTAGCTCCGAAGTAATATTTTCCAAAATCGGCAGCAATGCAACACTTGTATGTCCTTGGACTGAAGACTCAGTGATTTGGTATGGTATATACGGTCATCAATACAGCTCAGGAATATCTATTCTATCTAGTTTGCCCTCATCTTTGCAAGCTAGATTAAATATCTGGGAAAAGGATGGATACAACTTAAGGATCAGAAACGTTTCAAGATATGATGAGGAAAATACATGTGCAGTAGTATCAATGGTACAACATCCATAATGATGTATTTGATGGGTAAATAATTTTCAAAATATATAAAATTACTATGGTCATCTATTAGTTTACCAAGTACTGGTAAGTAATATCAAGAAAGCTATAATTTTATTGCATTATTTACATTGCAAATTGCTGGAAAGTATTTATGGATTAAAACGCATAAACATGATAAAGAATGTAAATTATATTGCAAGAGGATAAAGATGACATATCGAATTAGTAATAATCTTAATCTTTATTATGTCAAGCGTTTATATTTATAAGATGGAATAGCATTCCATAAATTGCCTACACAAATATTATAAAGTGGCTGATTAGCATCAGGACTATAACAGTCATATACCTAGGAGACACAATTTCATTCTTTTTCTAAAGATTTGTGGTGGCAGATGACGATCTTTACCTTTAATTATGTTTAAAATATGTCTTTATTCCTTTATGCAAACCATCCTCACTACTTTTCCGACCATTTAACTTCACTCAAATGACCCTTTGTATACACCAGCATGCATAAATATAAGAAGAATAAGGACATGCATGGTCATCAACAGACCATACGGTTACTTATATATGCTAACATCTACGTCATTTGGTCTATGGCAGATGATTGTCTCATTGGCAATCATATCACGTCTTCTAATTTGGACCCAAACATATAAACCAATCACTCGACATATTGGAAAACAAAACAAACAGAGGGAAAACCTAAATACATTTACAAGGTTGAAGTTCAAGAGACAACATTAAATTAAACAATACATTAATTTTGTATTTGGCAAAAAACATCAATAAGGGCGATAATTAACAACTTCTTGCTTTAATGGTAGCATAACATTTGCTGAAATCCTGTGTTTGATCAAATTCTGAAATAGTTTTAGTCCGTAGAGCTGCGACTTCTGCAAATTCAAGAAAGGAGAAGATACGTAGATGGCAATTAAAACAAGTCGAATAAAACAAACAACACCATGGTCAAAGAAAAGTTTACAAAAGACGAACAACAGTCCACAGAAAGCTAACCATTGAGTAACAACGAACCCCAAAATAATCAAGGTTAACTGGAGTGCTCCGTCGTGTTACCAATCGCAAGTATTTGTTTGGTTGTGAGTCGCATTGGGTGATGTCACAATCGAATAGAAGTTTACAGGAACGGGACTTTGATAAATGAAACATATCAGTGTCCGTTCATCTCTCTTACAATTATCCCATAACGGTCCAACAAATGATATTGGCATCCGTATAACTTTCAAAGATATGACTTCAACTTTACCTTTACTTTAGGAATTGTTGCCTTAATACCTTCGATGAAAAAGTAATCTCACGCAAAATATAATGAAAAGAACGACCTGTAATATCAAATGGGAGATGTATTCCATATCCACGCGCTGTTTGAATGTTGCTACACAGAAGTAAATAGTTCGTAATGGGAAAATTGACCTAATCTCTTTGTCGTAAAAATTAGCAGAAAATTACCATGATTACAATGTGACATTCAAAACTCATTAATCGGAAGAAAGCTGACAGTGCCATGACAAAACCCGAAATACGACAATAAAGACAAACAAGTTCGCAAAATACTACATAGAAAACTGCAGACTGCAGACCGCGCTACATGAACCCCACTATAAACTTGGGGTAATCGCAGGCGCACCGGAAGTGTAAACAGATCCTGCTCCACTACTGGTACCCGTCATGTTGCTAATGGTAAGCATCGATGGTAAGCATCGATGAAATGAGGACGGATTGTGGAAACAACAATTTGAAGAAACATATCCGCGGCCATCTGTGACACAGATATTCGATAACGGTCAACCAAATCGTAATAGTGTCCGTAAAACGTTCGAAGGATGATTTCAACTTTACCACGTGGAATCCTTGCTTCAATAGATCCTTTTAAGCGACAACCTTCTATTAAGGAAATCATGATAGGAAACGCAAGCTCTGGAATACCTGTTCAGATGGATGATTTATACTACATGTAAAGTTTATTATAGTTAAGCGAAAATAACCCTTTTTTCGTACAAGTTTGTTCTCAGCCGACTTTCATTGTCAAATTCTACATTTCTATCTCTTTTCTACCTGTCATTCTAGAAATGAAGCACACTGGACTGTAAAAGTCAACAATTTTGAATTATTTTGCAACACGTACGCGTGTTTTGTTGTTGAAAATCTGAGCAGCTGCAGTAGTTAAAGTAAAAGGGATGAAATGAGACAAATTGATATTTCAAGAAAGATTTGGACAGATTTCTAATGAACGATATTGACTGAATTAATAGTTTCTAAACCTTTTTTCGCAAAGAAAAAGAAGAAACAGGGATTCGACTATGTCTAAAAGTGTTAATCTGAACGTTAATTCGTTTTGGCGACTACCAACTTACACTATACAAACGTCGTTTTGAATTTATAAAGACGCAAGCCCTGGATATATTTTGTACCGTATCATATTGATATATATATAAGATAGACATTTGAATATCATCCGATTGGTACTCGATAGGTGTTTTTCGTTCAATGTTTTCATGGACAGTTTTACATAATTCATTTTGAACTCATGTCAAGGCAAATTAAAAATTGCAAAAGTCAAAGGATATTTTTAAACTTATTGTGTGTTGTGTTGTGAACAGAAATCAGCAAATTAGCCCATTGAAACTTAATCTTTGCATCGGAACTAAACACATTTATTTAAAACCAGTTGTTGGCATGACACGGGTTATGCTCTTCTCATATATGTTATGATGGTATGATACTAAACCCCTAACGGGAGGGATTGTGCCTGATATTCATATGATGAAGACATAATCTTTCAATCAGTTTAATTGAGGTCTGGAGCTGGCATGTCAGTTAACTGCTAGTAGTCTGTTGTTATTTATGTATTATTGTCATTTTGTTTATTTTCTTTTGTTACATCTTCTGACATCGGACTCGGACTTCTCTTTAACTGACTTTTAATGTGCGTATTGTTATGCGTTTACTTTTCTACATTGGCTAGAGGTATAGGGGAGGTTGAGATCTCATAAACATGTTTAACCCCGCCGCATTTTGCGCCTGTCCCAAGTCAGGAGCCTCTGGCCTTTGTTAGTCTTGTATTATTTTTACTTTTAGTTTCTTGTGTATAATTTGGAGTTTAGTATGACGTCCATTATCACTGAACTAGTATATATATTTGTTTAGGGCCAGCTTAAGGACGCCTCCGGGTGCGGGCTTCTCGCTGCATTGAAGACCTATTGGTGACCTTCTGTTGTTGTCTGTTCTGTGGTCGGGTTGTTGTCTCTTTGACACATTCCCATTTCCATTCTCAATTTTATTAATGAAATTAAGTACACAAAGGGAACAATTATTATAGAATATGATTTAAAGAATTCATTACAGTTATGGATTAAAGAAGCGTTAATTCTAGAAAAGAAACCACACCAAACGAATAGGTAGTCGTCACAGCAGTGGTTCTTAATTTTATACTAACTGATACATGCACACATTCTTAAAGTCAGTAAAGATATAACTGAAAACAACGACATTTCCACACAAAAACGTACTACAATGTTAATTAATACTGGTTCTCTGTAACTATTTAAACTCTTACATAGGAGTGTGGCACACATGGTCATGGATTTTCTTCAAACTTCACACACTTACTAGTCTTGATGAAACAAACAAAAATGGCAAAATTTTGGTTGCGAAGCATATCGGTTGCCATAGCAACCGATGACCAGTTTTACCTCTTCTGGATATCTATGATTTTAAGCTGAAAATGGCTATTTTCAACATAATTTTCATAATAAATGATTAAGAGAAAGACTAATTTTTAAGATTTTATTAAATATAAGCATTTTATTAATGTAATTTAATAACTGATATTTTCATATTCATTTTCAATCATAATCACATATACCCCACTTTTTATGTGGTTTGCATTAGGTAAAAATACCCTTTTGAGGTCATTTTGGATGCTCACCATAATTTTTGCGGACACCTCAGTTAAAGTCAACCATGAATTCATAAATACCATAGTCAAATCTTATCAATGATGCGAAAAGTAATGGGAAGTATGTTTCATTTTTTGTTACCATGGATACAAAATGCTTAGTTTTCATTTTTTTTTCAGAAAAAATTTTGAAAAATTTGAAAAAAAATGTTTTAAAACCTAATTCTGCAGTGAGAAAAAATAAATAAATATACAATTTGTGGAAATTATTGTAATCATAAAATTTTAAACATATTCATTTATATAGGTATAATAGTTTTAACTCCGTTGCTATTGAAACAATTTCATGATGATACACAAGTTTAAAACAATTTTGAAAAAGTTTCAGTTAGTTTCTTAAATGTGCACAAAAGTAGGAAAACTAAAACACTTATAAAGTTTCACTGTATTCACACATGTGTATGCATAAATAAATTTGCTAGTATAGTATATCGATAATGGTGTTACCACTTGAAGGAAACAAATACAATTTCTCTAATGTGGACAAAATTGCTGATTAGGAAGAAATTTCTGTTTTCATGATCATGAAAAATATGCAAGAAAAACTAGAAAAACAAATACTAGTAAAATCATTTCAAAATTAAATATTCAATTGTGAATATTTGGGACTGGAAAGATTTTGTAAAAAGAAATGATCGATTAGTTGTGGTTTGCTTTATGTCCAGTGTCAAACATCTCATGCATATTTCAGAAGAGTACAAAATCAATAAATTTAATAGGAACATTGTAGGTTCTGTGCTAGTCTACTGACCAAAAATTAATTAAAGTCAATAATTTGATACAATTCAACACAATAAAAATAGAACCAAAAGAGTCAGACGTTGATCCTCTTAATAAATGATAAATGACCATCTAAACTTTCTATAAAGGAAAAATACCTTTATTATGAGCTGTTTATTTTCTTATTCTTTCTTTTAAACTCAATGTTGAAATGGCAAAGCATGTATAGCTTTACGTTTTGAATAATATTGTATTATTGAATGATGAGTATCTACATGAAGATAATTTTGAGGTGAAGTTATAAAAATAGAAAATTTCAAAAGGTCCTGCAATAGGGCTAGGCTGGGATGAAGGCGGACAATTCAAAATATCACTGGAAATCAGGATCAATTGGACAAGGACAGAAATTTCAATAGGTTAACTAGCGACCCCTAAAAGAATAAACACAAGGGTCCTTTAGCAAACAAAGGGCGTAACAAGCAAGGGCGGTTATAGTCGGTTACTCGATGGTCCCTGCTATCAATCCGACACATTTTTGTTTGACGTTCTGGCTGGGGAGAATTTTCGAGATTTTCAAAAATACGGTTTCCTACGAGGACCCTCGGAAAATCTGATAGTGGGTGACTGCGGGTCTTACAACGAGCAACAGGGGAAAATATTCCATCAAGACAATTTTCATATAAGGGGTCCCACTGACTGTCTTAAGAGATGGCCCGCTACATTCATGCTTCAGTGATTCCGTATGTAATCAACAAAATGTTCAAATGAAAGGAGGGCGGACCCTCAGGGCCCCTTGGATCCGCCTATGGTAGCAGCACTATATTAACATTACTAATAGGCATTGGATTATTGAAATTTGAGAAAATAACAATTATCTTCATGGATTTTAGCAGCAAATTTAAAAATATTGACAATATGATAACTCTAGATCTTTACACAGGGTAACTTTAAAAGAATTATGTACATGTACATATACTTTGATTTTCACTGAAAGCCCATTACAGAAAGAATTTTCTCAAAATTAGTATATTGTCTTTCTTTTAACAAAACAAAATACATTTTACTTTGAAACAGGAGTCAATGTTTATAAATAACATATTATACATGTGATTTTTGTCCGCGACTTTTGTCTGTGACTTTCTGTCATTCATTCTGATCGTTATCATGACCAGGAAAATGACTTTATACCTATTTATATGTAATAGGCTTTGCATCCAATTTATAGAAACACTTAGATTGAACCATTAATTTTTCAAATAAGAAAATATAAAATGCTTACAAACATATTAGCAAACGATAAATGTATGGCCTTTCGGGAACATTTAAAACTAAGACAAGGCTCTGGCAACCCTCAAGTCAAGTCCGCGAATATGTATACTTATATTTTATGAAAATATTTTAAACTACCAGGATATCGTGCATGCAGGGGCTCGGGCATACCGCAAGTAGTCCGCGAAACGTTTATTTGTTTTTATGTGTGTTACTTTATATTTGTGATCAAACATGTCAAATTATAACCAGTAACATACAACATAATTTACAACACAGTTAAATACAATATACTACTCAGTACCATAAAAAGTTTAAATAATCCAGTGCTCGTCAAAGTACCCTAAACTGTTTTTCCCAGTTTTTACCATTCAATCTTAATGTTAATTTTCATAAATTTTAAGCAAATCCTACATTTTGTCTTATAAGATATGAATAAGTTTTAGGTAGTACAACGACCAGGACACAGTAAAACGTTGGTCAGGTCATGGTTTTTACCCAAAACATATTGTTTTCTCTGTTTTTTTAATAATATTAAATAACACAGAAATTTTCATCGGTCAGGGCATTGCTGTTGTTGGTCAGGTCATTGTCAACGTTAGGAAGGTAACGTTTTCTGAATTTTTATTATTATACCCCACGCAACGAGTTGCGGAGGGTATAATGTTTTGACCTGTCCTTCCGTCAGTCCATCCGTCCGTCAGTCCTGTTTCTTGTCATCGCAACTCCTCTCAAACCACACAACAGAATTTCACGAAACCTTTTTAGATAATAAGGACATACTATGTAGTTGTGCATATCGACAGGAAATTACGATTCAATTCTTTTCTAGGAGTTACGCCCTTTGAACTTATTTACTTTAATGTACTCATGCAACAGTTTGTCATCGCAACTCCTCTGAAACCACACAACAGAATTTCATGAAACTGTGTAGGTAATAAGGATATACTATGTAGATGTGCATATTGACAGGAAATTATGATTAAATTTTCTTTTCTGATACAATTTTTTTTTCTTACACTTATTTTATTTCTCCAATGACAATGTGGGACGTGGGGTATGTGAGCGCGCTCACTAAGGTTCTTTCATTTTTCAATATTTATTCATTAATTTATATATTAAATGATCAAATTTTATTGTATTTCAAATTTAACATTAATCCTTTAAGAAATAAAAAGTTATTAGCATTTTCATTTGGTCCTGTCATTGTCAGCGTTGGTCAGGTCACGTTTTATGAAGATTTAAAAAGTTTTCTATATTTTTCTTATTTTTATGTATTGGATGGTCTAAATTTATAACAATTTAAATTTGACATCAATCCTTTTAGAAATAAAAAGTTATTAGCATTTACGTTTTGGTCCAGTCATTAGAGTAACCCACCAAAGGGAGATAATTCGTATTGTGAGGAATATTGCACGATGATCATTTTTAGAAATTAATTTCACATGTTTCTAGGTAGATTACCCGTAACTTTTTTATTTTTGACTAAAACTAGACTGAAATTAATTGTTTTGTGTTTCTTTTAATAGATGTAGCCGCATAATTTCACATCACTACACCAAATATTGTATTTTCTCAAAATCCCAACTTTCTCTGCTGTTACCATGGTAACCAACCAATATATATATCGGTTGGCATTATTTTTCTGACTAGTCTAATAGGATCTACATATCAGCCAATTTTCAGGAAGATCGGTGACTATGTGTGCCGAAAAAGTTTAAGTGGTTACAGAGAATGAGTATTAATACTACAACGATTTAACCAAAGACTCAAAACAAAAGTTTAAAAATACACTTCAAAGTTTGTAAATAAAAATACAATTGGTTAAAGATTAACAAAATTAAGTCCATGACAAACAGAAAGAAGCAAAAGTGCTTTGATTAAAATAATTCTCTTTCTTTTTCAATATAAAATATTACTTCATGTGCATTATCAGTAGACATTGCAAGATTTCATAGTACACAGTAATCTCATTCACATGCCCGCAATATCGCGGATATCTTGTAATTAATTCAAAATTTAGAGGCCACTTCAAAACAATCAAGAGATTTAAAAAATTTAACTTGTAATTAATTCAAAATTTAGAGGCCACATCAAAACAATTAAGAGATTTTAACAAATTTTAGCTATACAACCGGAATTAATTACATGATACGAGATTAAACTGCGTACTTAATCTGCAAAAACGTATGCTTTAACCTATGACCTTTTGAGATCTATAATTATCCCTAAACATCTGAAAGTATCACTTATGTTTAGCCTTATACTTTTCACACAAATAGTACATGTAGCTTGAAACCTGAACTTCCAAAAATATGTGAATAATATGACATAAATATGGTAAATTTTATCATCTGCCTAATCTTTTATACACAATGTTTTCTTTACGAATCTATACCTTGCTAGTTCAGGAAAGTATTCATCTTATTTAACAGTATTTACTATTAATTCAATTTCAGCTCCACCAACCAATGTTTCATTTCAAAATCTAGTCAAAAAGTATATTAAAGGAAATGAAGGTCAACTAATGAATATAACATGTAAAGGTATTGGTGGACACCCTCCTCCAAGTCTACTACTTTCAAAGAATGGCAACATTTTAGCTACATCAGATAACGGAACACTTGTATACACATTTCAACCGTCGAGGATAGATGATATGAGTAATTTCACCTGTACGGCCAATCATTCAGAATTAAAGGAGCCCTTAAGTGTTGAATCAGTCTTAAAACTTAATCGTAAGTTTTAATGATGTAATTTTGTATGCAGTAACTTGAAGTTAACTTGTATATTTTCTAATATTCTAATGCAATAATTTGAAAATTTGCATAAATAGTTCTCCAGCTGCCTCAAGGGTAAATAATTGTGATAGACAGAGATAGATTAATGGGAAAACTCCGATACTGCTTCCTCAGAATGGAAAAGAATAATATATGTTTTAATGCGGAACAAAATGTCAAATTTCGTTAGAGTTTCATCTAATCGAAAAGTGGTTATTAACAACTAAATTTGACAACAAAAGCTAAAAGCAACTAAACTTTACGCCGTTGTCAGCTTTCTATTGTTACGTAGCAATAGCCAGAAGTGTAAACATTTCAGCTGATACGATATTTCATGTCTTATGTTGCAATTAGGATTGCTTTAACGCAACACAAGAGCACTTTTGCTTACTAGGCGGCTACTAAATCATGATTCCTATTCATTAAAATGAAATCATCTCTTTGGAAATTTAAGTAACAATAATACGTTTGGGTGACCATTACGACATACATGTCAAAGATAAAATGCTAGATAGTCACCAACATTCGATTATTACGTATTTGCCGTGAGCAAAATGACGGCTATCACAAAATTAGCATGAACTGTATATCAGTTCTGCATCATCTGTGTGCTCAACACTTTATATCAATATTTTATGAGAGAATGGTTATAAGAGTGAAGTATTTTATTTATATTTTCTATTCGTATCTTACCTTTTCTTTTTTGTCTATACTGCATTGTAGCTTTATTAAAACTTTGATATTATCAGATTTTAATAATTTAATGGATTATTCTATTTAATGGTTATAAGAGTGAAGTATTTTATTTATATTTTTCTATTCGTATCTTACCTTTTCTTTTTTGTCTATACTGCATTGTAGCTTTATTAAAAACTTTGATATTATCAGATTTTAATAATTTAATGGATTATTCTATTTACAGTTAAGTTTACAGTTAAGCTCAACAAGTTCAACAAGTCTAATCTGAATGCAAAGTCTGCCTAATATAACATATGCGACTTTGTCCATTACTGTTCACTGACCTTAGATAAAACAAAATACATAACATAAACACCTTTTTTGCGATTCAGGTTATCTCTTTTATGTATTATAAATGACTGTATTCTGAAACTTTGTATGGTGTATGTTGCTTAACATCTTTTCAGTTAAAACAGAAAGTATAAGAATGAAAAGTATTCCCACTTTATACGAATTTGATGTTATAAATGCATCGTGCCTTGCGACTGGTGGTAGACCTCCAACATCTTTTAAATGGAATTTGCTTGGTGAATACTACAACAGTTCTTACGAAGATATCGAAAATGTCTACCCGACTGATACTTACAATGTGAAGTCATTTTTAAGCTTGCAGATCTCAGGACTTTTCATAAACGTAAACTTGCTTGCATAGCTTTTGACAGCATTGAAAAGGCCGGAATCATCAGAAGCCAAACTCTAGAAATATATTGTAAGCATATTTCAATATGGAAATATTTTTTCCTTGATAAAATCTTATAATATTAGAAAATTTTAAACGAAAGTTTTCATTATTATATGTTAAGCAACACATAAAGACGGTGTATACTCTTTTGAGTTTGTTGGTGAAGCAGTGTAAGTTAGGGCCGTAACTGGGAGGTATATACTCGATACGAGGGTACTGCTGGAGTGTTGCTACACTAAGAAATAATGTATATGAAAACCATATTATAAAAGTAATTGCAGAACCTATTAAAACTGAGAATCTTTTGATTCAAATGAACATGTTATCGAACAAATGTAATACGAGTTATATTCCATTGTTAGGGAATGCAATATGAAAAATCCACAGGCAGCTGAAGCAACTAAAATGAAGGTTAATCATTTTTACCAAATTCTATATCCAGATAACATAAATGGATAAGATCGGATACTTTAGCGTAAAACATTATTTATCTGTTGCACCGATATCTATGATCGGTAACAGTAAAATTCGAAACTCCTGTTATACGTTGTTATCATGTTTATAAAATAGCTATACACCTTTGATCATTCAAAAGTCAGTTTATCCCATTTATACAAAAGGGTTGATCAGTTTGGCTTGCCAATGAGACAACTATCCACCGGAGATTAAATGACGTGCATGTCAACAGCTATAGGCCATCGCATGTCCTTCAACAATGAACAAAACCATACCGTATGGACGTATAATAAGCTATAAATGACCCCGGCATGCTCTTTTCATTGTCCATATTTAGAATACATCGTTGTTGTTTACTGACCAAAGTGACTGAGTTAGTGTAAATGTATTGACACCAGCTTGTGTATTCATAGTATACCGGTAGCTAAAATTAGTTTTTGACGAATTGCTTTATTAAAAGATTAATGTGAATAGTTTGGGTGTTATTAAGAAGAACTAAAATGATTATGGAATATGAATGATGGAGAAATTTAATTTTAAGATTACACAAAAATAATTGCAATTGTATAATATCAAGGTATCCTACCTGACAATTTTCTTACTTTATAAAACACAAAACTGCAACAACCTGTCAAATTTAGTTCAGCTGTCAAGTTTGGTCTGGCCATGACCTGTCCAAAGGACTAGAACAGTCATAAAGAACAATTTGAAGGTTTACCACGATCACGTCAACTTGATTAAATGCTCTAAACATTTGTTGTAAACTTGCAGAGCAGTCAAAATGACTCTTCAGAATTAAATTTTGAACTAAATTATATTTTACGTGTATTATTACGTATCATTAGGTATTTCATTCACACCCTGCATTCGTTTCGTTACCGATCTCAGAAAGTATATAATTGTTTACCAAAAGGTAAGCAATTAACATAATTATACTACATTATTCTATTATGCAAGAATTCTTGTTAACATTGAACTAATAGATATATCAATGAATGTCTATTCTTGCACTGAAACAGAGGATATATTGTCCTAATCATTTTTTTTTTTTATTAATTTTTTTTTCTTCTTCATGGATTGACAGGCATTTACATATATTCATCTATAGTGGCACATATTGTATAATATAAGTGATGTGTCATCTGCATATTGAGACAAAATAAACTCTGTATCATATATCGTTATACCCTTTATCTCATAAAATTTCTAACTAGAATGCCAAGTATTCCTGCACATAGCAAGAAAAGGTAAGGAGATAAGGTGTCTCCTTATCTACAACCTCTTTCTACTCGAAACAAATCTGACAGACAACAATTTTGAGTGACTGTTGAAGAAATAGTATTATAAAATGTTTTATCCAATTCATGATGGATTCACCAAAATTAAAATACTCAAGTGTTTCAAATAAAATGACCATGAGATAGAGTCGAATGCTTTTTCAAAATCAATCAGGAGTAATATACCAGGGATGTCATTTACCTCTGTGAAATGTAAAATATCATATAAAAGTTCTCTCCAATACATCGCCCTGGGATAAAGCCTGTCTGGTCAGAAATAATTAGTTTGTTAAGTACTGACTTTATCTAGATGCTAATTTATATGTTGAATTCAAAGGGATAATTGGATGCCAATTTTTTATAAACTGACTTGATTTACCTTCCTTTGGAATACATGTGATAACCCCCTGCTTCTGTGTGACAGACATTTCCCCTATTTGGTACGCATCATTTATTGACCTGAAGACAAATTTTCCGATGTCTATCCAAAACACTTTGAAAAATTCTGCAGTGAAGCCATCTGACCCAGGGCTTTTATTATTTTTCATCCTTTTCAATGCTTGTGTTAGTTCAGTAAAGGTAATATTACCTTCTAATGATTCTTTTTCATTATCTTTTAATTTAGGTGATTGAAATGGTATTTCCCTGATAAATTGATTTCTTTTATACACTCTTGTCTTCTGTAAAGCTTCTCATAAAATATTTTGTTTGATTCAAGATTCCTTTTGATTTTCTTCTACAGTGTTATCATCAGTAATGTTTTTTTTAATAGTTTTATTTACAAAATTTTGGGTTTCTAGATTACAAAAATAGTTAGTTGGTCTCTCTCCTTCTTCAATCCACTGTGTTCTTGACCGAACATATTGACCTTTAACCTTGTTTTGCCGCAAAATTCTAAGTTCACATTTTTCATCTCTATTACATTTATATTGTCCTCAGTGTTTGTATTTTGTTCTAGTTTTTGTATTTCTTCTGTAAGCTTGTTTTCCTGTTTTACCCTTTCCCTTTTTATATATGTTGAATATGAAAAAGTCTTACCTCTGATCTCATTGAGAAGGGTCTCAAATAATTGCTCACTGATTTTAAATTGAATATCAATAATATTGTGTAAAGCATCCCTGCTATACACTAGCACTGCATATTGCTCAACTGTGTTTATGATATTTTTTTAAATTAATTTTTCATATTCAGGATCTTGAAGGAGAGAGTTGTTGAATTTCCAGAGGCCTCTGCCTTTTATAAACTCATTTATCTTTAAAGTCAGAATGACTGGTGAATGGTCTGATCTGTAGCTATTGCCAATGTTTATTTCACATATGTCATCTATAAGGCTATCAGAAATCAAAAGAAATCTAACCATGATTGTTTAAATGGATTTTTCTTCTCCATGTAAATCGTTTAAGATCTGGGCATCTCTCACTCTAAATGGATCAACAAGATTCTCATATTCTATAATATTGTCCTAATCATAATAACCAATCGAGCGACGACTGTTTAATAATGGAAATGAATTAATATTATGTATAGTACAATAGAAACAAAACAAGACATGCACATCTTTTTTTTACTTGTTGGATCTTTATTTCAACATAACGTGTATCTAGCTAAAAGTTATGTTCGTAGAAATTATATTTAAAATTGCAGATAATGTATTTTGTTTTAACATTTACATCTACAGATCCGCCATCCATACATATCATATACCAGAATATGACTGTAGACGATAATGTCATGCAACTCATTTGCCAACCTCATGGCAACCCAATCATCTATAAATTTTACCAATGGGAACACCATTCAACATATGGCGAGAAAATTAGAACTTTTGACAGTGGTTTAGATGGAAGTTTGAACATTCTCCTATTGGAAAGAACACAAAGATATCAAGACACTGGAATATATAAATGTTATGCTGAAAATGGAATATCTGACAAGAAAGGAAATAAGATTCAGTCAGGATCAGTTTTCTTTGTGAATAATGGTAAGAAATAAATAAGCTTTTCTAAATTTATTCAATACTTTTCCTAAAATATATTGAGTTAACATCATCAAATAATTGTATTTTTAATATTCATCTTGGCTTATTTCACAATAAAATTCTCGAGAAAACATATTCATAAATTATTAACATTCAAGAGTATAAACCTACAATCAATTTTAGTCATAAAATATGTTGCCTAGAAAAGAGTCCTGAATGAAAACAATGTTCTTCCTCTCGACTAGTCATTATTTTGCATGGAACACACTTTAATCATGCAGTCACATAGAAAACTCCTATACTCAGATTTAAGATTTTACTAAACACTCAAGTATCACACTAATTTAACTCATGATGGAAATATGATGCTTGTACCTTACGATCAGGACATTTACGTGCTAAATTTATATTGGTGTTATGGGTGAACACAAGAAACATGAGACACGGTGTACCAAGATAACGGCAAAACGGACGATTTTACGCTCATTATTGTTAATTTTCCTTTTTGGACTGTGATATTTCCTTTGCCCCTTCTTACGGTTTGTAAATTTTCTTTCTTGTTCGTTATGTCCTTTAATTAGTGGTTTAGATTTCAATGAAGCATGTATAACTGTTAAATAATTAAATCAGATATTTTACCACAAATTACTTAGAACGTTACTGAATTCTTTCATATATATACACATTTGGTTTGACTGTACCTGTTCAAACATTATTACAAACGGAATATCATATTCTAATGTTTACAGTGATGTTGCTCATAGAGACTAAAATTTAGGTACGACCCATGTAAAGTTATTCTTATTCTTTGAATAAACATATTCTTAAAGTCATATGATACTTTAAATCTTTAAAAAGTTGAATATGTTATATATACGTGACCGCAATAAACGTTCAACACAGAATCATTGAGCACGTGAAAATAAGCGAAATGATAGACATGCAATAGAGCATTTTTTTCTATATTTTCCATGCGTTTCTATTTGTTAATTTAACTTTGTAATAACAGTTGTTAAATGATTTGGTGTATTAAATATTGTCCTTTCAGAATCAATTACCACTATCTAACTTCCACAATTGTTTACCTTTTCTTTTACGGGTTTTCCTCCCACTTGCTGTGTGGTTACCGAAGAACTAACGTGAGTTCGACAATAAAACAAAAGATTAATTTCAGGCAAAAATTTCACAGAAGGAAATATTTTGTGGATTATATGTTATTAATTCGTAATAAATGAAAACTTCGTACACAGAGGGCTTAGTTTAATATATATACATGCATAGCTTCAATAATTCCTTAACATTATAATTTCAAGAAATTGCTTCATATGGCTATAAATGTTATCAATTTAACACTGTAGTAAGATCTTTGTATATTATCTTTAACAGTACTTACATTGATTTTTGTTGTTGAAATAAAATAATAAATATTTATTGCTTTAGAGTTATTACGGGTTCGAGTTGCTGTTGCTTTAGTTTTAAGTGTTGTTCTTTGTGCTTTTTAAATTTCACAATGTCTGTGTTGTGTATGCCTATGCCGGTAACCGTTTTGTTTATCCTTCGTCATGAAAAGCGTGTTTCAATTTCAAATTGGTCATATTTCAGGGTTAGAAAATTAAACATGACCGATACTTTACGAATATGGTGTTAGATAAGAATAAATTGAATATCCTTTTGGTATCTTTCGCCTGTCTTTTTAAGTTGAAAGAAAACTTTCTTTGCTCACTTAAAACTACGGGAAACTCATTTAATTTAAATTGATATGCTTAAAGAAAGTGTATTCGTTTCATTCAAACATAGTCATGTCTAAGAAGGTGATAATGACTGAAAGTATGCACCAATCGCTCACGCAGTTATCATATGTATAATAAGCGTTATGCAGAGCCTGTGTTGGACTGTACATTCACCAACATGTAAGTGCAATTACATGTAACACTATGTAATTGATATTCCTTTCGTTCCAAACCTGACAATAAGGCGTAATGAAAGAAAAAAATATTACTAATTGATCACAATATTTATAAATATTTTACTTTCAAAATTTTAAATAATTAACAGGAATTTCCTATTTTCCAAACATTTGTTCAGAGAGGGCCACGATTTGCTTCCATGATAACAAATAGATATAAAAAAGTAAGTGATAAATTCGTTAAGCACAAAAAACATTATCTTGAGGAATTTAAAACTGTTCGGTATATTCCAGGAAAGCCAAAAGTTTCAACTATCAATCCATCAAATCAGTTTTGCAAACTTGGAAGTGTCGGATCACTGGTTGTAAAATATCTGAGCTGGCCACCACCAACTAATTTTACTTGGTTCAAATATGAAGATAGTCGACATATCAAGCTTCAAGCTTCAGAAAATATACAATCATAGAAACAGAAGCAGTTATTATTGATTACTTCCATGATAGGAAAATACATATAGATGGTTACATCGGAATACTTCACATAAATGAAGTTTCTCTGACAGATTTTACAAACTATACCGTTCTAATTCAAAATGAATACGGACTTGAAGTATTCACTATTTTCTTTAAGGACACCAGCAAGTATGAAGGTATGTTTGCTTTATTTCATTTTTACATTTTACCAGCAATATGCAAGTTTTAAGTTTTTTTTATATATATATATAAATGACCGCTTGATATAAATACACAGAACCCGATCATTTCGTTAAAATGTCAAGGACAATTAGAAATAGAATTTATGAATTATATGAACTCTTAACAACTACAAATTACGTTGTAGTCCACATTCTCAGGTTCTGTTGAATGATATCCATGCAACTTTTATTCCTTACCATGACATCCCTGAAAATGATGAAAACCTCTAGTATTACCAACACTGATGCTTAACCACTGCTTATTTTTACATATGTAAAGTGTACTGGCTGGGTCCTTTTTATATATATCTTAAATAAATATTCTGCTCTCCAACTTTGTAAATTAACTGTGTGCAATATTATAGTTTATATCCATTCTGAACTCATTGTAACTTTGTTTTTTCAACTTTCAATACAACTCCTTTACCACCAGAACAGCAGACTTCAAATACATCAAGTACTGCTGCGCTTTCTTCTCTTTTATGTTTGCCATTCGACATGCAAGATAAGTAAATCACTTTCATATTGGCCAAAATGATGTTCACCTTTTATAAAACTTTATTCTACATATTTTACAATAGGTTTTGAGATGGAATTCTATCAAATATTAAAAACCTCTTTCCATTTCAATACAATCTTAATTAAAATTGTGCCATAGCTTAAGCTGTACCTTGTCCTATACATATAGTTCTACTTTCATGCACATGTAATTTTTTACACCAAGGGTTGACATATCCGATATCTCCCAGCAACAGATAAACCCATGCGTTCGTTTGCCTGTGCAGGATGTGCAAATACGCAGCCACGTCTTATCGAAATGGGGATATAAAATGCAATGCCACGAATTATGAAAATTTAACAACTTGTTCAACAAGTTTTGGATGGTTTGGCAGGATGTCTAGTACAAGAAAATGTCATTCTCTATTCAATACACTATCTTTGTCAAATCACAATCTATATTTTGTAATATCTTCCTACTGGATGTGTTTTAATATCTTCCCATCATACTGTATGCATGTGCTCTTTGGAATTGAAGCTAAATGACCAATTTAAATACTAGTACTCTATTTTTGTCTGTTGTTCGTCATGTACAGTATTTCATTCTTCTTCAGTATGGTCAAATTTTGTTGTGCCATTTTGTATAACAAATTTAGTTATATTATTAATTCTCCTTGCAACTGGTTTATTCTTGTCTGTTTTAGCATATACGGTACAACTGGTATATGTGTTGAAAACGCGGAATTCCTGAGTATCTACTTTAATTCTGTTTTAAGTCCTGTTGTTGTTTTCTCGTTGTTTTATTAATCAAAGTACTAGGCATTTAGGGTTTTCTCGCTGGAATCTACCACATACTATCGTACTCTTCATTTACATTATATATACTTTTATCGAATGGTTGCATTGGCCGATTTCTTAAGTTTTGTTTAGTTCCATTTGCTTGTTTTACTAATTTACTAATTAAAGTACCTAGCACATCAAACAACCTTACAACATATAAGTTCTCATATTTAAGGAAGACATACTTGCCCAAGTCTCTGTTGTTCACTTTTACATTTAGACATTTTTTTTTTTTTTTTGTACCTAGCTGATTATGGTGTTCAGTCACAATTGAAGCGCGTTACGAGTTAAAGATAAAATGCCGAGTGTTGACTGAAAAGAGTTATAGAAGCCAGTAAAAGTAATAAGATGGACTGTTATAATTCTTACTCCTGGATGATTTATTTTCCCAGCAAAATGCTATAAAGGTGACCGCCAGCGGAAAGCCTGTACATAAATATAAGCGTTATACCGACTAACTAAAGTTTATAGTTCATCGAATTGAGTCAGTTACTGAGGTACCAACCAGATTTCTTATGATGATTTCTTATTTTCCTTTAACAGATTCTCGAACCAATAGTGACACCAGGTTGTTTTATGGAGGTCCTGCTGTGATATTGACAGTTTTTTCACAACTGGGGTTTTTATTGTATTATTTCTTTGGAAAAAAGACGTACATGTAAGTGTTACAAAAATTAATAGCCTATCAATCAGACATAATAAAATAATATATCATAAGAATCTAAATGCTATACTGATGCAATCTGCGTTTCAATCAGGAATAAAATGTTTTGAGGTACATGTCTTGCAGTAAAAATCTTTTGTTTTGTTTTGTTAAACATGTTTCAAAGTAATTGATGTGTTTGATCCTGATGTTATGGAAAAATCTTGCACAACACTAAACTCTATATAAACTGATACATTATGATAATGTTTATTTTAAATTTTATTCCTGTTCATTGCCGATCAAGAATATAAAGTGTGCGGTAACCAATTCAGATACAATCAAAATTTTACAAATGGAAATATTTGATAAGAAATAAAATAACAAAAATACTGAACTCAGGAAAATTCAAAACGAAAAGTCCCTTAACATATGGCAAAATCGAAAGCTCAAACACATCAAACGAATGAATAACAACTGTCATATTCCTGACTTGGTACAGGCATTTCCTTATGTAGAAAATGGTGGATTAAACCTGTTTTTATAGCTAGCTTAACCTCTCACTTGTATGACAGTCGCATAAAACTCCATTATATTGACAACAATGTGTGAGTAAAACAAACAGACATAAAAGGTACAGATGTCAGAAATTGGGCTACAGCAGTCAACAATGTGTTATACTCTAAATCACTATAAAACAAACAACTATGCCAACAAAGAAAAACAAAAAGGCATGTAGACACTCTACAGACAAAGCACATAATATAATATAATGTATTAAAACGCACTTTTAAACGACACTAAAAATATATGCTGGATTCAACAGTGCGATGTTCAAAATAAACAATGAGTGTTTGCGCTGAGTTGTGATGATGATTACGCTTTAGTTCGATGTTAACATTCTTTAACGGCAAATACTTGTGTGTGATGGTTCTGTTCGCTGAAGTACATGTACTTTGGTCTGCAATAGTATAAGCAAAGTAAAAGCAATATTAAAAATTATTATTAAAAACCAATCCAAGGTACATAAAAAGGGGAAGTCCATAAAACTTGACAAAATCAAACGTTAGACTATATCAACCAACGGAATGAATGGAAAACAACTGTCGTATTCCTTACTTGGTACAGTTATATGTAGTCTTGACGTGGTTAACAACAGCTGAGGAGCCAAATAATTCACTGTCTTCTGTGGTACTTTATGAAATACAGAAAATGCAAATAAAGTATTCTACATGCTTTCCAAAGGAGTCGGACCAATTAAGTCCACAAATTGTACCCCAAATTTAGTGCACATTTGAAATTTTCAATATTGGATTGAAGTTTCATCAACATGTCGAAGATAAAAGTGTTCAGATAATAAAACAATTTTATTATTTAAAAGACTTCACATAAATGCAGAATGATGAAATTGTTTCATTTTTTCGTATCTTCCTATTTTTGTCAACTTTAGATTATTTCTTTATTGGAAAAATATGCTTACATATAAGAACCAACTATATATCTGGTACATTATGTTATAAGTTATAAAAAAACAACAACTATACAAGGCTTGTAATTGTGTACGCCAGACGCGCGTTTTGTCTACAAAAGACGCTCGAATCTAAACAAATTTAAAAGGGTAAATTAAGTTCGGAAATGTAGAGCATTGTGGCACCAAACGTTTTGAAAGGTTTTACCAACTACAGCTAATGGTAATCTATTCCTCGGGTTGAAAATCCTAAGTATTTCGTACGCTCGTCTGGCGTACAAAATTTTAATCTTGGTATCTATAATGAGTTTGTTTACCGACCATATCAACCAACGGAACGGTCTTAATGTTGATTAGTACAGGCATTTTCCGGTGGATTAAACCTGATTGAATAGCTACCTAACCTTCCCACTTGTATGACAGTTCTTTACAGTTCCATTTTATTGAAAACAAATTATGAGCAATCTAACCATTCATTATTGGTTAACATGAAAATTATTGGGAACATTCCAAAACATACATTTAATATATACAACACAACTAAATTAAATAATTCAAACGAACATAGAATTGAATCTATCAAAGACGCCAACAAAAAGTGTTTGTAGTTGATAGCTTGTTATAGTAAACCATAATGACATATACACACTTTCCTGATACATTACTTATTAAGTAAAATATAATACGAGGGTATACAAAATAAATAAATACTTTAAAAATTTCATGACCCTGATTCGCCCCTCTCGATCTACCCTTATCTTGAACGCCCAAAGCAGAAGAACCCTAAAACAGCATTATGACATACCTTCTGCTCAATTGTATGGAGATGTCATATTTCAATAGGTTATGCTCCTGCATGTTCACACTATACGAACTGCACTAGCATGCATGCCTATCAGGACACACTCGGTATCGCTCCGTTTGGGGTTCATGTGATTCCTTACGTATTTGTTTGTCTCCTTGATCTCTCTTCTTAATTGATTTATGAGATCTGAACACAAGTAAACTACTGTTGCCTATATTTGATCCTGTTTCATGCTACATTTCGAGACTATAATTAATTTCTTCTGACAACGCGTATCCGGTTTATTTTGATGCCATTAAAATGAAAAAGTTGACCGCAGTAACATATAAATTTCAATCAAAATTATTAGGACGGATTTTCGATAAATCAATATTAAAGCGAAATAAATCAAATTGATTGTATCTCTGGAATTATAAATGTTCTTGTATCATGTTTTCCATATTCATATGCTGTTCATAGAGTTTTGAATGCATACACAATGTTATCAAAATCCGCGATATAGCTTGTTTAAATATGTAATGTATACTTTGTCTCTAATCCACAACGTAATAAAACAAGTTATTTTTAACGTTGGTAAATGTTTTTATGTAGATTATATTTTGCACAAGTCTTATTTAGAAGAATGTAGTGTATATCCAAGTTACACTATAAAAACGAAGTGCATCACAAGTTAACATTGAAACGTTAATATAAGTAATACATTAACAACTATTTTAACTTATTTTGAATGGATGTTGTTTTTAAATAATACATTTTAAATAGTTTTGATTTGTAAAAGATGTGTATTAGTAATAAAAGGTGGTTAAAATTATGGACTCGATGAAAGTGTGCCGTTAAATACTTATTTTAAAACTGTTACGTTGGGGCATGATAACACAATCGGTTGACATTTTGTTGTCAAAAGGTAATTGTTCTTTTCTAGTATGTCTTGCATCAAGATACCCATATAATCTGATGTCGGTGGTTATATCTTCGTTTTCTATGTTCGTTCTTTTTATTGATTCTTTGGGAGGGTGCTGTCTACTTTGTTGTTCCTTTCATAAGTCAATTGAGTCATTATGATTTGTTATGCATATAATACTCTAAAAAATTGGTAGCATTTTACGAAAATCAAACCGATCACTACAGAAATAATAAACGAAGATCAAAGTGGGACTAAAAATTTGAATGATATTGAACATTGATTAGAGGATTCTTCGATCAATTGGACGTCTTTTTTAATACATGAAGTCAAATTGGACGTTGATTAGATGGATAACATATTTGACCTTCGTTTGGGAATGTCACGTCAGATTCGCAGTCGATTCGAGGAACGAACGTCAATAAGTTGGAAAGCATTTCATAAAATAAGCATATATACAAATGAAGTAACAATAAATTAAATTATCAGGTTGATAATGAGTGTTTACGTTACTGTAGGTTTTAAAGACGACCACAAAGATCCACAAAATATTCAGAGAAGTGCGGATGTATCTTATGACGGAAATGCAGTAAAGTTACACTACTGTAAGTATAACGCACTAGAATATCTTTTGGCTGGCACTCCTTCTTGAATGAATGGGATTATTTCCGTTGTTGGGTTTCTTTCTCATTGACGTTTGTACATATCTTCTCGTGATTATTCGACTTAGAGATAAAACGAATAAGAATACCATGATCTTATTGTACCTCTCATAATAACATCTTTCTTTTGAAATTCAATTGTTATGCTGTCGTACAATGTATTAGGGTATTTTGAGATCCTGCACTGACCCCAAAACTGTTCTGTAACCAAAATGTTGAATTTGGCTGGTAATGCAAAACATCTTTTAGAAACATCAATATGTAAGATATATACTCAATTAAATGAAGATTTTTATGTAAATTGTGTGAGTCAGAGGAGCAGTTTACACATTAATAACCTCTTGAAAAATGTGTTTAATCCTTTTAATTCTCGACCCAAACATTTATATCTTCATTTTTAATTTCAACCGCAATTTTCGCACAAATGAAAGCGAAATATGAAGTCTAAAGTGTTTTCTGCATGTTTTCTATGACTTTACCTCCTAAGAAGGAAGTGGAATATGTAAAGTCGTTGTCTTAGTGCTACCTCATAACTGCCGAATTCTTGTTCAGTTCCCCAGTTCTGTAGTTTAGCAACAGCTGGTGACAGACTTTTATCGAAAACATGTTTTATTCGACAAGGTTCGTCTCTATACTATAAGAATTTTAGAAATAACGAAAGATCTTTTGGACGTCAACAGTTACTTTAATTGTATATATATATGTGTGTTCAGTAGGACTTGAATGGACCGCAATTATAGGGTAATATATATCAAACATAATCAGATAAAAGAAGACTGTATTGTTTTCCAGCGATGCTAAAATTTCTTTACAATCGTTGTCCTGAAACTAAATGATGCCTCATATTTTGACTTACATCTACAAATTGACAACGAAGGTCAAAGAGAAGAGTTCAGCTTCCCAATTGTGAATTTACCAGTTATATATAGCAACATTCCATTTCTGTGTAGCAACATTGAATTTCCACTAGCGCCTACATATGGAGTACAAATCTCCCAGTTGTAGAGATATTCCAGAGCCTGCATTTCCTATTGTGATTAATTGATAGAAGATTGCTGCTTGCAAGTAAATTATTGAACAAAGGGCTCCACGTTTTAAATATGCTATCACAAGTTGGTTGACCGTTATGAAATATCTGTTTCGCAGATGATAACGGATATATTCGTAATCGCTATCCCATCCTTCTTTCCTCGAATCGAATTAGACTTATCAATTAGTTTGTACTTACATTTGAAACACGACTGATGCCATATGTGAAGCAGGATTTGCTTATCCTTGCTAACCAATCGCGGATCAATCCCGGTGTTGTGGTTGGGTTTGTGTTGCTTGTTTTTAGTTTTCTATATTGTATGGTGTAAACTGTTGTTTGTCTTTTTTTTGCCATGGCGTTGTCAGTTCACAAATAATACAAGATGGTCTTGAATAATGATTCGAGATGCTGAAGTTGTGTATCTTTTATTTTACTTTAATTTGTTTCCTCGTTATTTGTCTTCGTGCTATTATGTTTATTTTGATTGTATGACTTTTGCCGTGATTCGATATTGATGCATCCCGCCGTTGGTTTGTTTTACTTTGAACATTCCTGGTGAGGTGGGTCCTGCGGTGCGATTCGGACACAAAAGGTTTTACAGTGTTGGTTCTATTTTGTTTAGCCTTGTATTTATGTTTTACTTAAATTTTACTTTTATGGAGAAAGTATACTATATACAGTATGTACTATCAACGACAAAACTTTTCATCAACGCCCTTGTCAGTTTACTATCAACGACACAGACTTATTTTGTTTGCGTCATTGTCAAATTTACTATCTACTACAACACCTTTTTGTTGGCGTCTTCGTTAGATTTATTTGTATGTTTGTAAGAATTTATTAGTCAGTTGTGTTGTATGTTTACACAGTTTTGGCTGCTTGATACCAATTATTGTCTTATTTACCTATTATGTCTGTTAGGGTTGCTCACTTCTGTTTGTCAATATAACAAAACCATAAAGAACTGTCATACAAGCTGGAGGTTTAGCTAGCTATAAAACTAGGTTTAACCCACCATTTTCTTTGGAGAATGCCTGTACCAAGTCAGGAATATGGTAGTGTTTTTCACTTGTTCCGTTGATTGATAGCGTTTGATTTTGTCAGCTTTCATGGACTTCCCTTTTGGGATTTGCTTTGGAGTTCGGTATTTTGTTATTCTTTTTCGTCATCGATTTATGAGTTTGAATATCTCATTGGTATCTTCCACCACTCCCTCGGTAAATTGCTCTTTCTTCAAATTTCGTTTTAGGATAGGAACGAAGAATGCTTTGTTTTCTATTGTTTGATAAGGGTTAAAGTAGTGTTCCGGTCGATAAGAGCTAAAAGGAAATGATAAAATGTCCGTGCCGACAACACAAGTTTCAGGATTCTTCTTCATCATGGACACGCGTGCCCATCGCCTTAGAAGTTAAAATTGAGTTCTTTTCCGAGCCCAAAACCTCAAAGTTAGTTTTTGTCCTGGAGACGTTGCATTCTTAGTTTAGTAAAATACATAATTTTACTAACTTGGATTTTCAAACAAAATTGTTTCATTTTAATTATCCATGGAATTTAGCTTTGGTTTTGAGCAGATGGTACTGTCGGTGACTAATAACTGTAGTCCATAAAATCGATAATGACCTCAGTATTTATATAAATAAGATAAGTATACATATTAATGTACGCGTAGAACATGTTTCGGGAATAACTATCATAAAGTACTTCGTGAACAAAAGTTAGAAAATCCAACATTATCTAACGCAAGAAGCATAATTTCAAATAAATGAATTGATTTCACTTTCAATCTGTAAACGCAGGAATTTGTCATCAATTCCCAAAATGAAAAAGTTGCTGTGATTTTTCTATAACCAATTGATACGCTCATAAAGTCAAAGAGGAGCTTGAATGAAAATTCGTATATTTGCATACATGTATTTGAAAAATATCCTGATAGTTCGGGGCAAATTAAGAAGCTAAGACTTGTTATATTCCTATATTGCTTTTCTGAATTCATTCAGTGTTTCAAAATGAGTTTTACAGGACCAAATACATTTGTTCGATTTCTCGGAAGGTAAAGGAGCAAACAGGCAATTTTTATGTTGTGTTTATCTATATGTTACCTATCACTTGGCGCTATTATACATCTTTTACCTAGTTTACTACAAATATAGTAAACCAAATGTGTGTTTAGTTGTCTCGAACAGAATTCAGGTAAGTTTAGGTGTTCGGATTTGTAGATTATTCGTTATGGTGTCATTTTACACGTAGTTTCATTGACAGTAGCGCCAATGTTTCGTGTATGAATTAATGAAAACAAATTCAATTAATAAATTCATATATATCTATATATATTTATAAATGAGAAAATTGATAAAAGATAATAACGGTTTCAATTCATCACATTTACTAGCGCTTTCACTGCTTTCACACACCTCCAGGTAATGTGTCTTGTATACATAAGTGTTATAAAAATTGATTGACGTTAGCAATAGTATGACGTTAACAAATACAAGGAGACTACTAATGTCATTTTGAAATTTGAGTAAACTCTTTAAAATGTTATTTAAGTAAAATCAAAACATCATTTATCATTTAATCCCGGCTTGAGAATGTTTATCAATAATTCTTCTTTCTTCTTCCGGAGAAAATCATTTTGACGATTGACCATATACAATGGGAATATTTTAAATCGTCCATTAGAACAACGATGGAAATTGTCGTTAGCCCGGATGATTGTTAACTCTTCATGGTTGGTTTGCTGTCTATGAACAGTCATTCTAGTCCGCAGTTCTTTTTTTTTTTTTTTTTTGTCTCTCCAATATAGAAATCCTTACAATTTAAACTTATGGGAGAATAAATTTAACAAGACATGTTTTGTTTAACTGTGAAATGCTATCCATTTTAAAATAAATTGAATTTTCTTCTATTAAATTTGGACACGCGTTTCGGTACATTTTCTAACAATAGGCAGAGTTTCATTAAAGTCTAACCTTGGAGATGTTAAATATCGTTTTAGAGTTTTTGACTGTCTTTTACTGTTGATAATTTTCTGTTTTGTAAGACTTTGTCCATCTTTTCACTTTTGTATAAATGATTTTCAATTTGTCGCATGAAACTAAATATATGATAATTATTATATGTTGTGACAAACGGGATAATTTTGTCTAACTTGTTTGATGATTCTTCCATTGGTTCGGATCGCCGTGATTCCGTAATGATTGGTCCTTTTTATATAATATAATATATATAAATTAGATAACGTGAAATATTGCCACTAATATGTTTTTCTTGTTTTAAATTTCTTATTATTTCTTTTTAATATTGAAGTATCAACATCATTTGTGACATTAATTTATCATCGTAATTGACAGTATTTACATGTTGTTAAACAGTATTATCGACTCCCTCGAAAAAGAATTAACAAAATGGGCAATGAAAAGAAACGCAATCAGAGGCAGATGATGGATCAATTTATAGTGAAGATTACGCTTATCCAGATGCGGCAATTGGTATGTTATATCATATTGCAATCATTTGTATTGAATTAAATCCATTGAATTATAATTTTAGAATGAAGACATGCATACTCTTTCCAAATGGGTTAAGGTCGTTAATACAAATAAGAATTAAAAATCGAATGGGTCCATGTACACACATGCTGTATCTATCTTCAAAGACTCAAACACCTGCCTAACCTATATGACAAACTTATTGTTGTCCCCGCAGATAAAGCCACGAATAACATTGTAAATATGTGGAAATCCCATTATTAAAGTAAACTGCATGAAAACTGAATTAGTATAGACAATTCCGTTAGAATCTCACCATATACCTAAAAGGAAATCGCGAATAGTCAAAGGTAAGATGTATTTTGGCTTTTATATTTCAACCATGTATTGTTAGGTCCGTCAAATACTCCTCGAAAACGTTTCCCAGATTATTAACATCTATTTTATACGCAATCAATACGTCAAAGTTGCGATGAAACTACCTATTTTAGAGTCAGTATGATTCAGACATGGATATCAAAACTTAAAACGGGAGCCCTTATACACACAATATTGTTAAAATCTCATAAATATATCGAGAATATGCAAAATCAAGATAAAAAGCGCACCTTTATGAAATGCATGAAACTTCTTATGGCGCGATATAGGATCACCGACATGGTAAGCGTCTCCTTTATGCACCAATAGCTAAGAAAATCCATAGTCAAAATTTCACAATAGGATACATGTGAAGGACAGAATCGGATAATGATAAGATAAAACTACTTTTATGGTAGCTAAATGTCAAAATGTTAATACCGAAAGGAGTGAAGGACGGATTTGGGAATATTTAGTTATATCCAATTAATATATTTACTATGAATGCACTTTTGTTAGGCAATACTTATAATAATTTGTGCGTATATAACTGAATTTTTGGATGGTTTGTCTCCTGAAACATCTTTATTTTTGACGTCAAAATAGGATAAAGCATCCACAACCTCGGACTCCTTGAAAGGATGAGAGCCCATGTGCTTATGGTACATAGTTCTTTTCGAATGCGCAGATACAGATATCAAGATTGCAAATAAGACAGTCATGCTTTGTTTGAAACCATTTTGATACAAATAATAGGTTCAATAGGACTGACATAATCAAAATGCTTGATTTTTTTATCTTGACAGCATGTTTATGGCGTATTAGGAACTAAATTTTCATTAGACAATCAACATTTTATAGGAACAAGCTTTCCTCCATTCTGGTTGACTTGTTTCTCTTTTTCCTGTGACGCAAACGTAAATAGTTTCTAAAACAAAAAGGAAAAAGCTTGCATTATTTATAACACCATGTTACGCTTTATAAATGATGTCCTGGTGGCTATGTTGACCGCATAATCCCGCTTCATATCCTTACCTGCATCTAGAAATTGACAATTAGGTCAAATGAGAACTAAAGTTTACAACAAAAGAAATAATTACAATATTTCCATTGTGAATTTTCCATTTCTGCGGAACAACATTCGAGTAGCGGCTGTGTATGAACAATATGGTATACAGCAACAAACGACCAACACTTAATTACCGACTCCTGACTTGGGACATACTTATGCAGAATGAGGCGGGACGTAAATTTTCAGAGTGAATAAGCACCTATGACTGTCTTTGTTTTTCCGTCTTCTTTCCTTTTGACCATGTTTTGTCTGTATTATTTGATTTATGATTTTAATTGTCCATTGGTGTTTTCCTTCTTGAGGTGTAAGGAGTTGATACTTTTATCAGAGCTTACAATTATACGTCTAACATTGTTACAACTTTATGACAGACGGTCTTTGTTTGTGTTTAGGTTTATTGGAGACTACAAGTGGGGTCGAAAGGAAAGATCGGAGGCGGTCGATATAGTTCGTTGTACTGTCCATTTTTTCTCTCATAATTCTTGTTATGTATTTTATAAATAATTCAAAATTATAATGATTGACGAAATCTTGTTAGGTTGGCGACTTTCGTTTAAAACTTATTAAGTGAGCAAACAGAGATCGGTTATATTGTGACAGCATTTATCAGTTTCTTTTCGTTTTGGGTGACACCAGAATAATATTGAGAGATGCATTCTGTATAACATGTATAAATAAACTCATCATAGATACCAGGATTAAATTTGTGTACGCCAGACGCGCGTTTCGTCTACAAACAACTCATCAGTGACGCTCGAATCAAAAAAGTTACAAACGCCAAATAAAGTACAAAGTTGAAGAGCATTGAGGACCCAAAATTCCGAAAGATTTTGTCAATTACAGATAAGGTAATCTATTCTGGGGTAAAAAAGTCCTTAGTTTTTCAAAAGATTCAAAGTTTTATAAACAGTAAATTTATAATTATGATCATATCAATGATACTCCATGTCAACACATAAGTGCTGACTACTGGGCTGGTGATACCCTAGGAGAGGAAACCTCCCTCAGCAATGGCATCGAATCAGTGGTTGCAAATAAACTCCTCATATATAACAAGTTTAAAATTGTGCACGCCAGACGCGCGTTTCATCTACAAAAGAATCATCAGTGACGCTCGAATCAACAAAGTTAAGTAAGAAGTTGAATAGCATTGAGAACCACACAATTCCGAAAGGTTTTGCCAAATACAGCTAAGAATACAGAAGCATTTTAAATGTGCGTTTAATGCCTTTCAATGCTTATCATCAAAATGACATCTTGCTGATCAATGAATTCAATTGTAGGTAAATACAATAAGTAATTTACGAACATGTTACGAATTTGAGGATAAATTAAGAAAGGAAAAAGTAAATTCATGCAAATATATATATATTTGTAACAAATTCAATTATGGAGTTCCGAATATTTGTTCGATTTTCCACCATAAAATATTTACATATTCAAGATGAAATTCATAACCAAATTGAGTTTTACATGAATAAAAGCAAGCTCTTATTGGTTCATGTTAAATATTGACATCAGTATTATATCAATGATTGTACTTTTCACAGAAACAACAATACGTCGGAACCCGTCGCTTTCACTTGATACTGACGTCGTACCTAAACCACCAATTCCATTTCGTCGAACTCATGATAACAATGATGTAAATAGAATGCGTGTGCCTTCTCCGGTTCTTGATTACACAAATGATGTTCCTCGTTCTGATGACTCGGGTAATCATAATACTTTCTATACTTCAAAATCGACCATAATTATTTTACATATTTTGTTTTTAAATTTGACATTTAACATAAGTTATATTGATGAACATTTTAAAATTCCAGATTTAAAGCAGACAAACATGAGCAGTAGAAATTGTAAGTTGACAGGCTGTTGTTTTTCGTAAATTGTTTTGTTATAAATTAGGCCGTTATTTTTTCAATTGAATTGTTTCATACTTTGTTTCATGTCGAGGCCTAAACGGTATGGATTTATTTCATTGTTAAAGGGCGTACGGTTGCCTATAATTGCTTACATCCACTTCACTGGTACTCTGGGGATAGTTGTCTCATTGGCAATCATACCACATCTTCTTATTTTATAAAGCTCGAATTTGGGATATGAACATACATGTAGTTTTACGTTTGCTTTTGGCAAAACTCACCTTGAACATATATTGGTTTCAGATTATACTGATACAGCAGGACCTACACCCCCATTGCCATATCGTTCACCAGAAGATAACACTAATGCTAAAATGCCACTCCCAGCTCTTCAAAGGCCTAAAGGCTTTGATATAAGTTTTGATACTGAATGTGGTAAGTATATAGCAAGATGATATGCATATTTGATTTATTTCTATTCTATATCATGACCAACGTAATAAGTTGTTTGAATCTTGAATAGAAAATGTTGAAACGTAGTCTGTAATGTTTTTTAAATCCTTCTGAGCCAACCAATGGTATATAGTTATCATATTTCCTGTCAAAATATGGTATCACATTTTAATTTAACGGAAAAGATTCAAAAGGTTGTAAACTAATATAGGATCCATATAAACTGATTGTTCCTTTCAAAAACATACTCCTGAAAGTTATCAATTTAAGTAAGATATTTTAATAATTTCTTTATCATTACGTACATTGATTTTATTTTTAATACTTTATTCCATAACTTAACATGTATTGTTATCCTGTTCTTTACACTTATGATGCTTCATCATGTTAATAATTATAATTTGGTATTGTGCATACTTATGCCTAATTTGCAATAATGGAGGAGCTGATACAATTAATCAAAGTACTGAAGTACTGAACATCGGTTGACCGCAAAATCACATCTCTATGCCTGAAAGTTAGGTTAAGGTACATAGATATATTTTTTCTGAGACAAGTTCGTGTTTGTTATCAGTATACTCTGGTTTGTTGTTATATATTAAATTAATATTTGTATAACAGTTATATATAATTTTCATCCATTTGTATATTATTCTATTCTACTATTCTAATGACAGTGCAGTGCAAGTGCATGGTGGACACTCTTCTGTAATAATTCGTAACACCAATAATGGCATTGAACAAGTGGTAGATTAAGAATAACGATACGAATAAACTGTTCCAGATGCGGACTTGGAACCAGCTTTCAATTACTGCGATTACTCTTTGATCAGTATTTTGTTGTCCTTGTCTTTTCGTTAGGCGTTTTGAGTACCGATTTGACGAGTCATGCCTTTAACAACTGATTTTACATTGTGTTCTTTAGCCGTCCTGTTACGCAATTTTTGGCGAATCTGGGAGGCTTGAGCACTTAGTAATATGTTTCACTTTCTATATTATGTATGTGATCAGTCCAAGAAAGGAGCCTGCAGTCCAATGATTGTTGTGTGTAGCCAACAGTCACATGTTTCGATGTTTTACTTGCATCGGGCCTTAAGTTTTCCTTTTATAACTGACTAAACGGTATATAATGTTCTTCGCACTGTTGAAGGTCGTTTGAAAACCATTTTTGTTTATCGGAAGGTACAAGACCTTTAAGATGAATATTCAGGGTAAACATCCCACGGTCTTAAATTATAGATTCCAGTTACTGACGTTGTGAATTAGGTTTTTTTACTTTTGCAGTTTTCCTTTCATTTATCCTTGTCGGTTGTGAACCCGAGTATTTAATTGTTACTTTTGTACTCTATCGGAACAGTGTTTATATGTCAGAGATGTTTTACTATAATATATTTATTATATGTGTAACACTCCCAAACGTGTCCATCCTCCAAACGTGTTCGATCCCCACCAAACGTGTCTATTTCGCTCAAACGTGTCCTTTAAATCACAAATCGCACACACGTGTCCGATTTCAAATCCCTCAAACATGTACGATAATTGTTATTTGCCAAAACGTGCCCAGTTTAAAACCCAAGAACGTCTCAAAACTTTTAGCGCTTATATGTCCTCAGTGACGCTAATAACGTTTACGGTAATTCAGTGATGGGAAACACGATTGAAGACGTCAGGTTTCGATTGGATTCCAGAACATCTGAGGAAAGGTGTAGTGATCCGTTTTTACAAATGTTCAAGATATGATATACTATGCGCAGTGGCTTCTGTTTTAAATAAACAGACACCAGATTAGAAAAGAATGGCACAATGAAAGGTTTGTTTTACATGCAGCGGTTTTATTAATTTTCTAATCAATATGATCATTGTTGTTTTAAATTTGAGATGGAGATACTTCAGAATTAAGAAATCTAATACATTTTGTTTTTAAGTTTTCCAAGAGCAACACTATTAAATAAGTTGTCATTTATGAGCATTAGTATGTTCAACGCCGGTTGTTTATATTAAGCATAATTGCAAGCTTGATTTGCAACACATAATTAGCTTTTGACTGTTGATTGCTTAATGTCCAGTTACAAATCTTTCATGAACATTTAGAGCAAACATCAAAATTGCAATTTACTAGTTTTGTACAGTTTAATTCATCGTTTACTAAGTGAATTTTGTGTACTTGTGGACACGTTTATGAGTGTTACATATGTTATTATGAATTACAAAAACGGTTTCTGTTGGCGTCTTTGTTTTATTTATATACAGTCCTTGACGATTGTATTTGTTTGTTTGTTTTTATTCTTTAATTAAGTTATGAGATATATCTACGATGCATGTTCGCACAATTTTACTTGCTAAATCCCAAATATTGTCTGGTGAACCAATTATGTCTGTTTGGGTTGCTCACACTATTTTTGTAAACAAACGGAACTATAGTCGACTGTCATATCAACAGAGTTATTAGCTAGCAGTAAAACCAGGTTTAATCCACTTCTTTCTTCTGAAAATACCTGTACAAAGTCAGGAATATGAATGTTGTTTTCCAGACGTTCCGTTGGTTGATATATGGTTTTGGTAGTTTTATGGATTACCCTTTTAAATTTACCTTAGTATTAAGTATTTTGTTACTACATTTTTACATCTTTGTATTTTGGTCTTTTAATTGAAAGTTGTTCATTTCAGATCATTCAATCAAATTTCCTAATAACATTACACAAAGTTCATAAAGATTATATTCTATTCTATTTTGAAATAAATGGAGGATATGTCCATGGGACACAGATGATGCCCTGCTTGCATTTAACGTTATAAAAGGATATAACTCAAGAACTGTAAACGTGACGCCACCCAAATTCAACTTGGTCTGTGTTTTGTGGTAATAAGCATTATGTATAAGTTTCATAACATTTGGTTGAAGCAAACTAAAGTTAGAGAACGGAAACCAATTTTGGGACGCACGTACTGGTGGACGGACGTAAAGACGGACCAGGGTAACACGTAATGCCCCCTACGCTGCGGTGGGGCATAAAAATATCAACACTTACATGAGCCATTTGTTGTGCCGAAATATTTCGTATATTTATTTAGTACTTTCTTTATTGGTATTTCTGTAAAATGTTTAATTTTACACTGTTCAATAAACATCGTAAATTCCAGACTATCCGATATTATATTTGATCGTATTAACAGATATTTCAGCCCAAAAGATGGCCTTTGTCAGTGTCATTTTTTTTCTCTCAAAACACAGTAATACAGTGTATATTTATAATTACAGTCAACATTCAATCTGGTTAGACGTTGGTGGGTTTGAAAAAACAAAAGGTTACAAAATTGAAATTACAATACTTGTAATTAACTTTATAACGCAAAAAATACTATAAAAATATCAATGTTTAAGCTTGGTGTTTATCGGAGGTTGATATACAATTTTAGCAGTTTATCTTAAAATATGTGGCGTTCGATCTTTATGTGCTGCGTTAATGATTTATTTCTTTGATATATCATTTAGTCCGTATAGGTAATGACAACTTTTCTGGTGAAATCAAAACCCTCTCACTATCTCGCTCTGTTTTTTCTACTAATCTTTTCGATTGTTTATGTGAATATTTTGCTTTTGTGTTCAATCACTTTTGTAATGTGATATCCCGTAAAGGAAAAAAAAAACGATAACTAGAACTGTCCTCAAAGCGGGACTAATACCCCGTACAAGCGCTGTGAAATTCAGTATTGAGACAATGACATTTTGAGATTTAGGCTTTTAACCATTCATTTTATGTAATCATTACCTCTGTACCTGTGTTAAGTTGCCACAAGGTTACTGATAGGTCAATTTGACGGAATAATACTCACACCAGAACAAAGTCTGAAGTATGTATACTGTAAATTCAGAAATGAATGTACTAAATTAATATTGCGAATTTCTAATGACCGTCCCAAAGGTGAGTTTTGATAACAATGTTAAAGATCGATTATTTTTGTGGGGTCAGAGGTCTAACCGCAATGCTCTAATCTTACTGACAAATCATCTTCCCATAATGCGTCTGCAAACTTAGTTTGATTTAGTGTGATTAACTTAAGTTACCCAGAGAACAGTTATTCTCCGAACACAAATATCTATCATAGGGATCAAAAGAATGTCAAATTGACTTGATTTTGGTATTGGACACATCCCTATCCCATGTGCTTCTGTATACAAAGTTTTGTCAATCTAAGTGATACACAACTTATGCACTGGAAACAAATCAGACAATGTTTCACCCTCAAAACAATAGATGGGCACTGAATGTTAAACTTTTAGTTTCAACAAATTTCTAGTATGACTTTAAGATATAAAAATATGATACATATTGTTATTGGTGTTTTGGTATTTTTATTTAATTTACAATTTAACTTTATCATGTTTATATGATGCTTTTGGAAGAAAATATAACAAGAGAATGTGTTGTCTTTGAAGAGCGAAATCATTTAACAAGTGTCTGTTTCTGTTTTTGGCTACCATTTTAATTTGTTTAAAACTTATAAATGTTTTATTTTATAAACTATGTAGTGTCCTTGGTTGTGATTTGGCTATAATTTTGATAGAACATAAAATAAAGAGATGTGGTATGATTGCCAATGAGACAACTATCCACACCAAAGTTCAAATAAAGTGAATGTGAGCAATTATAGGCAACCATACGGCCTTTAACAATGAGAAAAACCCATACCGTATAGTCGATTATAAAAGGACCCGACATGCAAAATATGAAACAATTAAAATGAGAAAACTAACGGCCTAATTTATGACAAAACAATTTACGAAAAACATATATGACAGACATGAACCAACGACAATCACTTAACTACTGGCACCTGAATTGGGACAGGCACATACAGAATGTAGCGGGATTTAACATGGTTGAAGGCTCCAACACTCCCCCTAACCTGGGACAGCGTTGTAACAGTACAACATAAAAACTATATTTTTGAATATCCTATTGGATGTATCATTTTCCTCAACCGCATGTCTCAATATATTAATATTAATTCTATTGCACATTGACATATAAAATACATTTAGTCTTTATCCTTATTATTAAATAGTTATTCGTAAAGTTCATGATCACCTGAAAACAATTGGAGCAAGTTCATTAGCAGCAGATAACGAAGGATACGACCCCGAAGAAGAGATTGGTAAGCTAATCATATATTTTGAAAGAAATTCTGATTACTTGAAAACATTTTCTAGCTATATAATACCACAAATATGTGAGGCAACAGTAGTGTATGGTGTACAAAATTATAAGCCTGGTATTTTGATGAGTTTTACCGATGTTTAAATCCAATTAACCCATTAAGCAGATACAAATCAAGCTAAACATAAACTGATGGAACAGCATGAACACCAAAAGGAGCAAGA
>CM029597.1:26518712-26608334 GCA_017311375.1 Mytilus coruscus | reverse complement strand
TAATCATTCCATACACTAGATATGTATAGTTTCGCGTATAGAATCTGAGAACCTAGCCTAACCACAAAACATAACATTGACCAAGGAAATATGAAATATATATTAAGAAAATCGTAAGATACCAGATATAAGATTTACCTTGGTGTCTTACCTATGACCCAATCTTGGATGCTAGATATTGGATCCATCATTTTCCAGAAAAATACTGCTTTACTGGTTTCTTAGGTATAAAACCACTTTTAAGACATTAAAACTTGAATTCACCATATTGCAGATATCTATTGTTTACTAGTCCCACCTTTAAACTAATCATTAAGATATTAGATAGATATTGAATCCACTATTTCAGATATCTACTTCTTCCTGATTTCTTACCAATATTCAAATCATAAGATATTAGATATTTGATCAAACAATTTTCATGATATCAACCGTTTTTCTAATGTCTCACGTATAAGTCATTTTAAATATAAAAGATATTGGATTTACAATATTTCAGATATCTACTATTTACTAGTTTTATCTTTAGGACCAAAACATGATATTATATCATGTCAATATCTTGATCCATCATTTCCTCCCCCACCGAAAACCATGCAAAATTTAAAAAATCGATAGAATGCTATTTATGAAACCTACTTTTGCATATGCTGTTTTTTAATGAAGTTAAGGTCACTGGTTCCCGAAAAGGTGAAGCTAGAAATTCATGAAATGAACTTTATTTTAAACATCGTTCTTAGTTTAATAAAATATAAAAAATCCACCCATGGCAAATAAGTAGAAACAACTTAATTTTTCAGTTGAAATATGGCTATAAAGGTCCTTCCCCCCTTTTTTCAAATATCAATTACAAGTAAAATTAGGCAGAAATTAATGATAACTACACTGCAAATGTTTAATATTGCATAAATAAAATATTATATTTCTAAAAAATGTTTTCAAATGCAAATTTCATAAATTAAACAAGATTTGATACAATTTACATATATAGTTCAATAAGAGTTATTTCCCCTTTAGGAAATCTCCTTCAGAGAAAGGAAAAGGGTATTTGTTATGATGGCATTTGCACACACTTGCAATTTTGCAAATTATGGTAATTCTGATTGTTCAGCTAACAATACCTTTATCCATCTGTATAATTGTAACAGAGATACCTCAAACCATCTTTCAAGTTTACAATGCTCAGAAAAAAATCCTGACAAATGCTTGCAATTTTATGTTATTCCTGAGGCATTACTGATTTTATACAGAAGTGGATTTTTTTCTATCGACCACACAACCTTACAATTAAAAATTTGTCAAGCACATAGAGACTTATTAGGTATACACTGGAGGAGGAATAAACAAAGCTGTTGCTATCCCAATCACAACGAGAAAAGCAAGGCAAAACCAGATCGTGGTACAACTCCATCTCTCTCTAAACAGTACTGGCTGAAAACACGTCAGACCATCCCAGTAGGATCAGGTAAGCATGAAATATGAATCAGTATTATACTATATGTGAACATTTGTCTCATTTTGTAGTAGGGATTAGCCTACAGAATGTTTAAAATCTCAATTAAATAATTACATAAGACTAATCCCATGACTATCTACATGTACATGCATGAACATACATGTATGTAGTTGCCATTTCTGAAGTATTGTAAACAAATGCAGTCATTTAATTGTTTCTGTAAAATGCATTTTAACTGGAAGATACTCAAACAGTTTGAAGCTTGATATATTGTATAGACAGAAGCATATTTATTGGCACCAGGGGCCAGGCTTCACCTGTGGATTACATACATGTATATTATAAGTGCATTGATTTTTTCAAGGACATGTATCACTCTTAGTGTTTGCTTGACTCCCTCCCCCCTTTCAAAATCCACAATCGGCACCTGCCAGCTGCCTGGTTGACAGAAATGTTTGCATTAATTTTAGCCATTGTTAGCCCATCTTTTCTTTTCCTGAATTTGGACTCATTATTATGAAAACTTTAACAGTTAGTCTCTCAATCTATAGAAATGTATGTTTAGGATGATGAATGCTCAATGTCCCTTCTTAAAATTCTGTTGTTTATCCTGATAACTAAGTGAAAGCGTGCATGTACATGTAAATGTCAGTAAAATGTAAAAAAGAAGGAAGTGCTAGGTTGTAATTCCCATTTTTTTTTAAATCAAAGCCAGCTAGTGATGAACATCAAGACATTCAAGTAACACATATACTAATAGATAACTATAAAATGTTGTGAAGATGCCAAGGGGAATCCGAGTACAATGTGTATTGAATAAAATATTAATAGATAACCAAAGTCAATATTTATGGGTAAGCATGAGAATGTTGCGCTTTTGTCAGAACATGTGATTTGTAATTAGATAAGGGAGCTACAATTTGATTTTTATGGAGTGGGGGGGGGGGGGGCTTAGTTGTAATCTCGGCCCTCCTGCCTTTTTATTTTTTCTCTATTCGGTCCTGCCTTTTTTTTATTAGTTTATCTTGACTTTTTTTACATACATGTCATTTGTCATCCTGCCTTTTTTTTTTTTTGCCAAGTTGCTCATACGCCTTTTTTTTACTCAAAACTCCTGTTTTGCCTTTTTTTCAAATTTCATCCTAGCCCCCCATAAAAATCAAATGGTAGCTCCCTAAATGTGTTTTGTATTGATCAATGTTCCATCAGGCATGGATAATAACAATTCTTATATGTACATGTAAATGCAATAAAGGTGAACTTAAAACACAAACTTTTTCTGTAAGTTGTAAATGGCCAATAATGAGAGTAAGCTTAAAGTTCCTTTTTTGCTTTATTGGTCTTGATTATAGACTAGTTAAAACAAAAACAGATGAATATAGGGGCCACTAAGTGGCAGGGCCTAGAAATCAATTGTTTTACCCAACCCTGAGTCATTTTTTTTTTTTTTGTACCGTGGACCAGTGAGCAAGGAAATATATTTATTCACTCTTTTTTGTTTTAGGATTATGCAAGCAGTGTGTCACAGAGCTGAGAAAAGATTTATGTAGTGTAGACATAAATTTTGAGAAAGAAATAGGTAAGTTTGAACTTTCAAATTATTTATTTCCTTAGATCTTTGTAAATGAAATTGCACATTTTATATGTAATTTCTATAGCATAAAACAATAATAAAAAATCAACTCTTTCAGAATGTAGAAACTAAACCAATACAAAAGCTATTATTTTTTTAAGTGTTCCCAAAATGATCTGTGGCATGGACATTAGTCTTTAGCATTACCTTTTGCTCAACATTGAAGCAGGATAAAGATTACTTTTTATTTGTATACTCTACTTATAATAAAAAAATTATTATTCAATATTTGGCTGAATTTGCAAGATAAATAGATTAAGAAGAGCACTTTATGCTTTTCCTTTGTTGAAGACTGTATGTTGACCACTAGAAGTCATTTTAAAAAGTTGTTGGGTTGCTGTCTCATTGATTTAAAGAAAACACTCCGTATTGATGTTTGTCTTATGTTGAATACTCATATATGTCACTGTCTAGACCTAGTATAAAAATTGAATTGTAGTTAAGAAAACATTACACAAAAAAAATCATTGTCAGTTCAAACTACATGTACATACCAACAATAGAATGTACATGTATCATATGCAGGGTGTCCGGACAGATGGGGACGTTAAATCCGATGCTCTTTGCATGTTAAGAACCCTTGCAACAACTCTTTGAGGGGTCCGTAGGTGGTCTGTTGGAAGGCAAAATTTCTGTCCCTATCCAATTTACCCTCATTTTTCAGTGGCAGTCCAAATTTCTTCCACCATCATACCGGATGGCCTCTATTATTACAAGACCTACCTATTGTATTTATTGTTAACTTGTTCTCGTCCTGAACATACATGAAATATTTGCCACTGGACATTAAGCAACCATCAATCAATCAATCATACGCAGGGCAATTAAGGCAATATTGCTAATTCATTGTCATCATTTTCAACATTAACACACCACTTCGTATAATCAATTATGTGTCAGAAAAAGCCACTATTTGCCTTCATGCATCTTAACTCATGTTACTTTATATTTATAGAGTATTTCAGTTATAATAAAACTTATTGTATCATTTTCTTTTATAGAAATCTTTTACCAAGTCCAAGAAAGTTCAGTTGACTTAAAAGGCATAAGAACAGGTTGCCTAACTGGTAAGTTACTTTACTTGTACAAATAAAGTCTCCTGTTACCCCACTTCCACGTTGAGCAAGCGGTAATATGAATATTTATATTTCCTAACCAGTTCATTTTGGGGTCCTCTTCGCGGTCCACGTTTCAACTATGTCGATTTCTTTGAGTAATTATATTAGAAACAATGATTTTGATTTTAATAACTAAAGTTTCGAGTGTTAGGAGTAATTTCAGGATAAACACAATATAAGTACATTGTGGGAAAATATAAGATTTAGTTGTACTCGCTATGAAACAGGAGAAAAGCTCGGCGGTCCCTCGCTTTTCGTCCTGTTTCTAAAGCTCATTCAAATAGATTTTATATTTTCCAACAACATACATATATTGTATATATATATATATATATATATATATATAGAAGTCTATAAAAGGACCAACCAGCAAATTTACTATGTACCGGATCGTCTAGAATAGACGATACTGTGCAGATAAGGAAAAATTATATAAGTCTAAAATTTGCACAACGATACTAATATAAGATGGTATTATACGAAGATGTTGTTATTAAATCGTGTTGACAAATATTTCGGCTTAACAAATAGCCTTCTTCAGTGTCAATGAGTTTAACAATACTGATTGTAGGTTAAAATAGATCAATAATACAGGTAAGTTTTAATCTATTGATTTTAATCCATAATCTCGAACATCATAATATAAACAAAACTCGATACTCTAATATACGTGACTGTGTATATTTACATTCCAAAATGAGTGAAAACAAAACAAAAAAACAAAAAAACAAAAACATATATATGTGTGTGTGTGTGTGTGTGTGTGTGTGTGTGGTATCAACATACATATACAATATATGTACAATTTATTTGTATAAGCTTTAGAAACTGTATAAAAGGTTATACCCTTTATTAATGAAAAATTGCAAAATTTTTAATTTCCGTTCTCTTAAGTTTGTCTCAATCAAATGTTATGAAACTTATACACAATGTTTATTACCACAAAATACAGATCAAGTTTGAATTTTAGTGGGGTCACTCTAACCATTATCAAGTTATGCCCCTTTATAAATGGAAAAAAATGCAATTGTTTTAGTTTCTGTTCTCTAACAAGTTGTCTCAACCAAATGTTATGAATCTTATACACAATACTTATAACCACAAAACACGGATCAAGTTGAATTGGATGGCTTCACTTTAACCATTATTTAGTTATGCCCCTTTATAAATCGCAAAAATTACAAACTTATTAGTTTCCGTTCTGTAACATAAGTTTCCCCCGACCAAACATTATGAAACCTATACACTAATTACCACAAAACTCAGATCAAGTACAAATTTGAGTAGCGTCACTTTTATCGTTCCTGACTTATGTCCCTTTATAATATTGTATGCAAGCGGGGGCATCATTTGTGTCCATGGGGACACATTCTCCATTTATTTTAACTACTTTCAATGAAAAATAACACAATATTTGAAATGAAAAATGCATGACCTTAATATGTACATTGAAAAACAGTAATCATTAAAGTAATTGTATGTAAGAAATAATTTCATCTGAATTAATTTTTTTTAGCAGCAGAAGACAATGACTGCCAAGATATGGAATTAGAAAATGATGCATGTATTTCTTCGCACTGCACAGGTACTTATATAGTTGTTCTCTCGCATTTCCTGAAGTATCATTACATATAATAGATGGTTCTTAAAGAGGACAGAGTTTTTCAGCTACAAATTCATCTAGGGGCCACAGCCTTGAGGTAAGATGTAGACAAGAAATTTCCTTAAGTTATAAATTTCATTTATAATTTTTTTATCACTATTTTCCATAGCAATGTCAGTGACATAAGGTTATGACATTACACATTTTCCTTCTGTTCGACTGAGAAAATCCAATATCACACAAGTAACTTGATTTGGAAAATTATCACAAATAAGTTTTCTAATTATCATAAGTTTACATTGATAGTATCTTTATTTACAAGCTCTTTAAACAACATCACTTTAAAAAAAAATGTTATATCCCATTCGGTTAATATTTCAATGAATAATTTGAGAATGGAAATAGGGAAAACGTCAAAGAGACAACCCGACCAAAGAGCAGAAAACAGTGCAATGACACCAATAGATATTCAACAAAGCGAGAAAATCCCACACCTGTAGGTCTTTATATACGCCCGTTTACGGGACGTATTATGGTATACCGTTGTCTGTCCGTCCATCTGTTCGTCTGTCCGTCCGTCGTCAACATGTCGGACATTAACTCAAAAACGCTTTAACCAATTTGCATAAAACTTTGGTGAATTGTTCATATCTATTGACGTGAGCTCCCTTTCGATTTTTACAAATTTTAGATTTTACGTTTCCGAGTTATGGGGTTTTATTCACCTTGGTTTTCGCACTCTAACTTTAGTGTTAGTGAATGGATCTCTATGAAATTTTACCATAAGGTTCAATACCACAAAAGGAAGGTTGGGATTGATTTTGGGGGTTATGGTACCAACAGTTAAGGAATTAGGGGCCAAAAAGGGGCCAAAAATAAGCATTTTTGTAACTTCCAGACATAACTTGTGTGTTAGTGTATGGATCCTTCTGACATTGTACCTAAAGGTTCCATATCACAAAGGGAATGCTGGGATTGATTTTGGGGGTAATTGCCTCCAAATTTTAGGAATTAGGGGCCAAAAAAGGGGCAAAAAACAAGCATTTTTCTAGTTTCATGACAATAACTTGTGTGTAAGTGTATGGATCTTTCTGAAATTGTACTACAAGGTTCCATATCACAAAGGGAAAGCTGGAATTGGGTTTGGGGGTAATTGCCCAAAACGTTTAGGAATAAGGGGCCAAAAAGGGGCCAAAAATAAGCATTTTTCTAGTTTCCAGACAATAACTTGTGTTCAAGTGTATGGATCTCTCTGAAATTGTACTGCAAGGTACCATACCTCAAAGGAAAGGCTGGGATTGGTTTTGGGGGTAACTGCCTCAAAATTTTAGGAATTAGGGGCCAAGAAGGGGCAAAAAAAAACATTTTTTTAGTTTCAGGACAATAACTTGTGTGTAAGTGTATGGATCTTTATAAAATTGAATACAAGGTTCCATATCACAAAGGGAAAGCTGGGGTTGAGTTTGGGGGTATTTCCCCTAAACGTTTAGGAATTTGGGGCCAAAAAGGGGCCAAAAATCAAGCATTTTTCTAGTTTCCAGACAATAACTTGTGTTCAAGTGTACGGATCTCTCTGAAATTGTACTGCAAGGTACCATACCACAAAGGGAAGGCTGGGATTGAGTTTGGGGGTGATGAATCATAAGGGGGTTCAAAAAATTTGAGGGGGAATTTTTTTTTCATTTTTTTTCTTTAAAATTTTCCATTTTAAATTGGTTATTTCTGATTTATATATAAAAGCAAATAATAATGATATGGTTTGAATAGGTAAATTAAAATTTTTTAAGTTCTTAGACCACATTCATTCTGTGTCAGAAACCTATGCTGTGTCAAATATTTAATCACAATCCAAATTCAGTGCTGTATCAAGCTTGAATGTTGTGTCCGTACTTGCCCCAACTGTTCAGGGTTCGACCTCTGTGGTCGTATCAAGCTGCGCCCAGCGGAGCATTTTTTTAATTCTTTGTATAAATTGCTTTTTTCTTGACAAATTTCAAAGGGGTTTAAATCATTGTCTAGAATTCTACATGTTCTTTAATCTGCTAAATCTAACTTTGTTTCAAAATTTTGGGAATTTGTGCCCTGTTCTTAAATTGGTTCACATTGAGGTCCAAAATTAAATTGTTTTTCATTTCATCAAAAAATTATTTATTGGGGTTCTTTCCTATGTAGAATCTAAACCAGTATTTAGATTTTTTATTTTGAGTCCGGTTTTTAAATTGGTCCACATTTAGGTCCAAAGGGTCCAAAATTATATATTGATGGATTTCAACTATTATTCAATTCTTTGGGTTTTATGATATGCTGATACTGGACGTGTCTTAAGATTTTTGATTGTAGGCCCAGTTTCACATTGGTCCAAATTAAGATCCAAAAGGTCCAAAATTAATCTTAATATAATCGACTTTAACAAAAATCAAATTACGATATATCTCTGTTCTCTGGTCTCCTGATGATCATGAACAACCAGACTTTCAAAATTATAAGATTAAGAGAGCTCAGAGCCAATTTATACCAATTCCTTGACTTTGATCAACACATACACAGTTAATAAATTACTTTACCAAATATGTATTTACACTTTTAAACATACTTTCAGGTAGTTTTAAATGATCTTTCGTCCCAGTTTTCCCAGCAATCAGATTATACACAAGCAAGCATGCAAGACTGGATAGATGCTCAACTGACTTCAAAAGAAAGGCTTAATTCGGCTATGAAAATTCTGTCAAAAGATTATGAACCATTAAAACATCAGCTGTGTCTGTCATGATCCAGCATAAGTAAAAGCTCAAAGTCTTATTACCAAAAGAAAGCACAAGAAGCCATCTTCCTTATTTTGAACATAATAGCTCCTGGACAAGAAACTGTATTGTTGAATTCCATCCAAACAAAAAAGACTGAAATTGATTCAACAAATAAGTGTATTATTGAAGCTTACAACAAAGTTGCCAATAGCAGGACACAAACACAGATTTTATCTCTGATAGTAAACAACTTCACAAAATCAGAACTTCAGAATATGATCCCAGGAGTCACAGTTTCACGTGTTGATGCTGCAAGAAAGCATGCTATGGTAACAGGCCCTGGTAACATCCTTAATCCACCAAAGATATATCGAATGAAATTAACAAGACCAAAGATTGCTCATTTCATTGACTATATACTTAATCCGTTATATTCCAGTATTGTTGGATTCGGCCAAACTGTTCTGAAGCTTTCAACAAATGAAACGTTAACAATTCCAAAAGTAGTCAGGAATTTAATACATGCTAGAATTATTAACAGTTATCAGACATACTGCCTTGAGACTGGATTTTCTTCCTTCAGCAAAGCTTCATTATATTATGTATATAGAATCCTAAAAGTTTGTAATGCTTCTAAGCAAAAGGCACTTCAGGGACTAGACAATACCTCTGCTGCTGGTATGGGTGCCATTGACAACTTGACCAAGGTTGTCACGAAATTAGAGGCATATGGATTGCGACATGAAGATGTCAATAAGCTGAAAGAAATGCTTCAACTTGTCAACCAGTTCCTCAAGTTTGAGTACAAACTACACCTTAGAAAGAATGACCAATGTGCAGACCATTGTTCACCTTTTGCTCTAAGTGATTCTGTCGATCACAACTTTGCTACAAAATGCAATCATTCACACACCCAATCCTGTGAAAAATGTAAACTTGTAGACTCTTGTGTGAACATTGTTGAGAAGGCATTCAGTAATTTAGACATTCCAAAAACATTATCTGATGAAATAAGTTATGAACTTGAAAATGGAGCACGGAATGTATTGGAATGGAAAAGACATCTACTGAGAACAGTTCACCAAAATGGAGCCAGGAACGATGTTTTAAGTGATCTTAAGGACAATCAGGGACTGCTTATAATGGACTGGGGTATGAAATTCTTGCCATTCATCTATAGAGAAACACAGTCAGACTTTTTTGGCAAAAAAGGCATCAGTTGGCATTTTTCCTGCCTTGTTCTTTGTTTACCAATAGACAGAGAAAAACTTGATCTTTTTTGTTATGTACATATTTTAGAGGATGGATCACAGGGTTGGTTCTCTATTGCCAATATACTTGTTCACCTTCTTCATGAATTCAAAAGTGGAAAACCCTTATTAGAAGAATTATTCCTGAAAAGTGACAATGCTGCTTGCTAACATTGCACAAATCTGATTTCATTCATACAACAATGTAACAAAGACTTTCCTATCAAAATCAAGCAGTACAACTTCAGTGAGGCTCAGGCCGGAAAAGATTTATGTGACAGCAAGACCGGCAGTTGTAGACTGCATATATAAGTATGCCAATGAAGGACATGACATTTTAAATAGTAATGATATGAAAACAGCATTGGAAAGTCACAGAGGTGTAAAAGGGACACAAACTTGTGACTCTGTATTTATGTATCTCTTTATACCTTGAACGACAAAATTATTTTATGTCTACCTGTGCGAATTTCAAACGCGCGATTTTACGCCAGTACTTAAAACCTTCCATCCTTTATAGGTGGATTTTACATAGATAAATAAAATCGTATGATATAAGCATAATGAGGATGTTAAATTTGATGTATGCCCCTGTTTGTGCTTCTTCGTAACATTTGTTTGTTTTTATAGTAATTAAGATGATAACACAATGTTGACTGCTGTAACCCTATTTTTGAAATTTTACCAATTGTGTCTGTTTGTTTTGTTCACGCATCGTTGTCAATATAATGGAATTTGATACGACTGTCATACAAGTGAGAGGTTTGGCTAGCCATAAAACCAGGTTCAATCCACCATTTTCTACATAAGAAAATGCCTGTACCAAGTCAGGAATATGACAGTTGTTATCCATTCGTTTGATGTGTTTGAACTTTTGATTTTGCCATTTGATTGAGGACTTTCCTTTTTGAATTTTCCTCGGAGTTCAGTATTTTTGTGATTTTACTTTTTTGTATAGTTTCTGTAAATCAAGAAGTAGAACCTAAGATTAGAACTAAGATTCCAGGAATCAGTAGTTTCAACAATTTCACCTCTTTGGATGATGGAATTATTGTCAAGAAAGTATACAATGTTGGTAGTGGAAAGAAGATAGGTAATGGAACACTTACAGATAAAAACCTTGAAGTAGAAAGAGTTTACAACCTGAAGGTAATTTAGAGTCCTGTTAAATACTGATATATTAGATTACATAGAAATTAACAACTATAGGTCGCTGTACAGCCTTCATCAATGAGCTAAACCCATACCACAGGCAGCTATAAAATGTCCCAGAATTAAGTTCACTACGCCCACAGTTAAGGTCATACATGTAGTAAAAACATAAAATTCCATCATTTAGAGTTAAGCAAGATACAAATTTAAGAATTTGATGAATGTGTACTTTAAATAGATTTCTTGTACAGGCTGTATATATAAAGGGCAACTGGGTTTACACTGGGAAAGCCATTTGGTTAATACGCCTGCTTATTATCTAAAAATATGGACTATGGTTAAAAGATAACCAGTAATCTCTAAATATATATGTTTGACAAAGAATTAGATGTTTGACAGGGAATTAGATGTCCGTCTTTAACTTTAGCTGTTTGCTGTATTTTTAGACGTTTACCATAATCCCTCTCATACTCTTAGATAATATTAATGATGTCCCTTTAATAACTCGCTTGAACGATAACGTGTGTATTAATTAACGTTAGCTATAGTATTGAAATGTTCCAGTTAAATTAATGCACATGATATATCTAGTTTGACGGGAATTAACTTTTCGTCCGACAAAACTGATGTGTATTGAGTTGTCAATAAAAGAACCAGTGATGCGTGAGCGAGCGACGGTTATAAAATCATTGTTGTAAGGAGATGAATACATAAACAATGTTTACAGAATCTGTTAAAACTAACCATCTTATTTCCCTTCGTATAAACGATGTTTTTGTTGAAAATATACTAATAGTTACCTGTGAATTAAGACAGACACAGATAATATAGATCTATGAGTTAGATGGTTATAAATATTTTTTCTTGGAAGCTTTTATCAATGTTGCAGGTTTCGAACTAAGGGGAAAGATCGACATACAAATACGAAACGCTTTTAAGCATGGCTTTCCTGATGAATTAAATATCGAATTTTTCATTGGTCAATAATACACATCTATTTAAATACAACCAATGGACAAGATGAATACACGTGGTAACTTTGTAATACACAACTACAAATTTATGAATGGAAGTGGTTTAATCAAATTAAAGGTTCAAATTGACAAATGTGTTTAACTGAGTTTTATTTCTATTTTTTGTCACTTGTCAATAGCCTATATTCATTCTACAACAAAGGATGCCGTTATAATCGATAAGTACATGTATGTTTCAGCTGGGAACAGTATCATGTTCCTGGTTCCAGGTTATAAATATTAGGGACTAATAAAATGTTTTTGATTACAGGTACATGTATATTGTTTGGTATGAACACACTTAACAGGCACGTGATATTTATTATTGTTTTAATATGATGACCCTACTAGAATTTATACATAAAATGCCTTTCTGGTAATATTACGATCTAATTTTAAAATATATAGTTTTTATTTTAAAGTCAGAGTCAAATAGATGTATGCTATTTTTTGTTGTATATAAGTAATTTAATCACATGCCAGTCAATTTGAAAAGTATAAGATTGTTACGAACATCAGAGTTTTACTGGGACAACCTTTAAATTAATTGTTTTACTTGAGATAATTGTTTCGTAAGAAGTTTATGATTAACATATTTTACCACTAATTGAAAAGGGGGCAGGAAGAAATTTGAAAAATAAGCAGGACCACCAGCATTAATTATCGAGGGGGTGGACGGGTACAGGAACATGAGAATGAGGGATCGGGAAGTGGGTGTCAGATGGACGAAAGCAGTAGGGTGCGGAAATGGTTACTAGGTTTGTTCTTTACTCTCTTCTTAATTTTCGGTTATTGAATCCAAATAATAAGTATATACATAGAATACGTAAATACATATGGTGCACAGAATGTATAGAGTTCAATTTGCAAAGACCACATTTCATATAAAATATTTGTATAGGTATGTTCCTTCCACACAAAGATCATTACATTCTTTCTGCAACAGTCATTTTGACTTAAAGACTTTTAAGTTGCTGCATATTTATACCTGCCACAAGGGCCACACAACGTGGGAACAGGTTTCGGAAATTCCAATCAAAACGAAGATGTCCAAGGATGACCATTAGTTATGAGCCTGTTGTTTCGTACTTTGGTTTACTTTGTTGTATTGTACATATCATGACCGACTCTAAATAAAATTTACTTACTTACTTACCTGGTGTAGTTTATAGGTGTGTTTACCTTTGTGGTTTTGAATATAAATAAGGCCGTTGGTTTTCCCGTTTGTATGGTTTACACTGGTCATTTTGAGCTCTTTGTAGCTTGCCCTTCGGTGTGAGCCAAGGCTCCGTATTTAAGGTCGTATTTCTCGAGGGGAGGGCATTTTCTTGGTAGGGTGACGGAAACATCTAGTGCCAAACCCTTTTCGTATATTTTGTTTATGAAAATATATACCTTGTCGTATATCAATAAATAAAACAGACCTATGTCTTGAAAAGTTGTCTGACTGGCACATACCACATATTCTATACCCCAGTCAATTGGAAACGAATAATTAGATATAGGAAGATGTGGTATGAGTGCCAATGAGACAACTCTCCATCCAAGTAACAATTTATAAAAGTAAACCATTATAGGTCAAGGTAAGGCCTTCAACACGGAGCCTTGGCTCACACCGAACAGCATGCTATAAAGGGCCCCCAAAATTACTAGTGTAAAACCATTTAAACGGGAAAACCAACGGTCTAATCTATATAAAAATACTATGTTCCAGAGTCAGCTCAGTAATGTGTACGTTGACCAATACTCGGCCCCGTCTTCTTCAGAGTCTGTAGCCCCATATTTCTTAGTAACTTAAGATAATCTTTTTTATGAAATGGTGTGTTTAACATAGGCGGGTCCAGGAGCCCCAATTTGTGGGGAAAATTGATTACATAGGGAATCACTGAGACACGACTGAGCCCCTCCTAGGACAGTCCATGTCCCCTTTATGAGCATTTCTGGATCTGCCACTGTATAATTACATAATTCGTCCTTGTTATTACGTCCAATTAATATTCTCTTTATAAATGTCATGTGACCGAAACACAAAATGGACTAAGTTGTATATAGACATACCTGGGTAAACCGGACCCTGAATACACCGGATTCCTGTCTATTCCGGTCCCAATATTTTCCTTTCATAACCTTTGCAAAAATACCCTCTATAAACCGGACCCTGTGTATTCCGAATTCCGATCTCATTAGGAAGTCCCATTACACATAATTGCATTATCAAATGCTGTCAAAATCGGTTTAATTTATTTAACTGTACATCATGATTGAGTATTGATCGCCGTCAATCAACACAAATTTGTTTACACAAGAGGGTCCTTACGAGTATTAAACCGTGACCTTATTGTAGTGAACTGTTTTATGAACAATATTAAGTGGTCATTAAAATAAGTTAATTCAAACAAGAATGCAGAAACTTTATGTACGCCTAAAAGAGAAAATAAGATTTTGATAACATTCTTAATACACCTTCGCCGAAAAGGTCTCGCAAAGAACTTACATTAAAACAAAAGTACAATCTTATTACGGAATATGAAAAACACCTAAGCCAACGCAAAAGATCTTGCATTACAGTTTGGGATTGGCAAAACAACTGTTTCATACATTTAAAAGAAAAGTGGTGAATATAAAACAATTTACGAGGACAACACAACATCTGCAAGAGAACTGTACAGTGCATGATAACCTATAAAATGAACTAACAATCGCCATGGTTTATATATTTAATTAATTTTACCAGCATATAACATTATTACAATGAAAAAATAATTATCTATTTTTTTAAATCTAATATATCAAACTATTATATTCTTTTAAACTTTAATGTCGAAACACAATTCCACCATTTATTAGATTGCACTTTCATATATAATAGCTAAATGTCTTAAATGTTAACATTCCTGGATGAGAATAGACCAGTATTCGCCAAAAAAAAAAAAAAAATTATATTACTTATCTTCAATAACGAATTCTAAAATGTATTAAATAATTCTTTCATAGTAGATTTGACTTTTAAAGTAAATTTTAATAGCGAAATTATGCACGTCATTTATATATTTGCATGCCAGTAATCAATTTGATCTTGAACTTGACTTAGCTCACAATAGAGAGCTGAAATCAATTTTGTCAACTGCACGAGATTTTCATACGGCGGTAAATAGCATGTAACTAACACAATTGATAAAACTGACAGACTGTGGAAAGTCAATTCAGGGTCAACTTTGATGTGTAACGATTGACATTGTTGTGCGTTAGCGTTGAGGCTCTTGAGGAAAGTTCATTACGATTGATTAACGAGAATCTAAATTAGTGCTGTTTTTCTCGATAATTTCACAGTAGAGATAACAATTTTGCTTGGTAGAATTGCTGGAAATACGCATTGATAGTTTTGTTTATTATCGTTACAGGAGAATAATTCACTTCAAGTGAGTAAACGCGCATTTTCGAGTATCGACATTACGTTGCACTCGCTTTTGCGAGTGCGACACAATAAATATCGGAAACTTCCGTAACTCTTGCAGACCTGCTAAAAAAGCAGTTTCAGTGTCAATACAATTATGTTAGAAACATTTTGGTGATCCTGACTGGGGTCACGTTGCTCAAGTAAATCAGCTACTTTATTTTCCCAGCTGTTTTGTTATATAACACTATGCTCTCTCGTTATATGTAGACTAGCCTCAGGGACATTATATGTGAACCTTTCTACAAAAAAGCCTGCACAGGTAATACCTCGGATGTACTCTAATAAACATGTCATCGCTGTCCCACAGGTGTCCTTGTGTAAAGAAATGTCAAGGTATTGGTGTATGCTCAATTGGTTAACTTAGATAATCAGTGAGAGATAATTAAAGATCCGATTATTTTCAACCACCTACTTATTGAGCGTTTTAAAATATTTTAATACTGAATTGAAACAAATAAAAATATAACCTTTCTATATTTTCTTTAATTCAAAAAATGAAGTTGTGAACGTAACGTTATTGCAATGAATTATTCGTTTATGCAGATTTTCTTTGACCATTATACGAGTTTATACGTTTATGTAGTTTATTGAATATCGACTCTGAATAAAACTTTGAATCTTTGAATCTTGAATCTTGTAACGAGGGTCTGGATTGGAAAAGAGGGGGATCTTAATCCAGTATTTTTAGGTTTTGTTTTAAAGTCATTTATCTCTATTTTAATAAATTTTGCCCATTATTCTCTATTCTTTACATATAAGCATATACCCATTATCCATTATTCTCTATTCTTTGTGGTCTATTTTGTAAAATCTACTTTTTTCTCCCTTCTATTCTGCACTTTTTCCATTCTTTATTCTGTAAACCCCATTCAGACCCTCATACACGTAATGAAAAATCTAGTAGTAAGTTCTGCTACTAACACTAGTTGACATGGGTACAGAAAATTTTCATCCGTTGTCCATCCTTTATTCTGTTAACCCCATCCATACCCTCATATACATGACGGAAAATCTAGTACGTCAGTTCTGCTACTAACACAGTCTAGTTGACATGGGACATAGACAATTTTCATCCGAGTGTTTTCGGCGGTGGACATTTTAATGAAAAAATCGGACGTTTCAGCACCAAAGCCTAACCATTTTAGCGAAAATTGAAATGCTCATTTTAGTGAGTCACTGACATTTTTTGATCCATTTCATAAAAAATAATAAATTAAATTTTATTGTAAAATCAAGACAGCACAATGTGAAAAGAATACAGTGCATGCTTTCCTCCAACACATTCGTTTAACACATTTGTTTCAATGGTGAACCAAAGTAAACATATAAACAACTTAAACATTAAGCCAGAATAAATAACTGCATGTAAATGGTTTTAGTAAGGTGGTGTATTATTCAACCTGGGATATCGAAAATACAGTTGAACGGACTAATCCTGCGCTAAAATGGGCTCTTAATGTATGCGCTAAAATGTCCCATGTATTTTAAAAATTTTCACTAAAATGTCGTCCGCCCGTGTTTTCCCGTCCGTAATATCTTAACCCTTCCTTGCTGTGTTAGGCAGTTCGGCATCTAGGATTTATACAAAATTCTAGATTTCCATTACCTTTGGATGATATTACATGTAGATATTAGTATTTACAGAAAAGGAAACTAGCCAAACTTAATAAATGCTGAATAGCAAGATGTCAAAATTACAGTAAAACAAAACGAATTAAAATGCATTTCAGTAAAATAATAAATATATAAATTGCAACTGTTAGTAATTATTAATTGATGTAATTCGTGGAAATAATTCTAAACAGTGTCACAAATGTGAAGGCATTAATACTACTACAAAGACGATGTCATTTTATTGCTACAACAAACCACCGATTAAAAATATACGAAAGAAATAAAGATTAACTTGAAACAAAATATCAGACATTAATGTATACCTTTATTTTTGTTTTCTGTTAACGGTTCTCGGGTTCTCGTACCAATTCACGTTGAATTTTAAAATAATTAAGTTGAAAACATTATTTACAAATAAAAAAAAGATGGAATACTCTCCTGTTCTTTTGGGCCTTCTGAATAGCATAAGTTATTTCCACGTCTGGTACATCTGCTCCTTCTAAAGTCAAATTCATTCTTATTTCAAGAATGAAAAAAAATTCAAAATGAAACGCTGACTCATTTCCACATTTTGACATTTCGGGATAGTTTTCGTAAGTATTTTTTATTTTTTCTTTGTTCCCTAACAGTCCCAGGATTTTGAAGGCGGAAAGTTAACCCTTTGCAATAAATAAATAAAAACCTTTTAACCTACAACATTAGTTATAAGAAAGATATATATACAAAATATTTGCCACTGGACTTGTAACAACAAACTTCCAATCAGTCCAAAATGAGTAGAAATGCCAGTTAGTAAAATTGAGAATGGAAGTGGGAAATGTGTCAAAGAGACATCAACCCGACCAAAGAGCAGACAACAGCCGAAGGCCACCAATGGGTCTCCGATGCAGCGAGAAACTCCCGCACCTGGCGGCGTGCTTCAGCTGGCCCCTTCACAAAATGTATACTAGTTTATTGATAATGGACGTAATTCTTAACTCCGAAATATACACAAGAAATTAAAATTAAAATCATACAACGGAGGCTCCTGAATTGGGAAAGGCGCAAAATGCAGCGGGGTTAAACATGTTTTTGAGATCTCAACCTCCCCTATACCTCTAGCCAACGAAATTTGCTTCAGAACGAAATCCTACTTTTAATTTTAACTTTTAATAAAATCGCACGAAGACAATAATCAGACATTCCTATCTTTCTGAAATTAATGCATTAAAGCTCATTTTAAAATATGATGCTTGCAATTTAAATTGCTTGGTCTTTCTTCTTCTGTGAGTATTATCCTTCCATTTAGGAACACCAAGAATTTCTTGTATCAATAAACGTATATACACTATTTACAGGTTCTCCATATGTCCTCTCAGGGAAATATGTACATGTATACACGACCCAAGAGTCACACATACATTTCCAAATTTGCTCAATAATATTCTTTAAAAATCTAAAATCATTTTGCAACAATCAATGAAATAATAATAATTAAAGATTTAACCGCCGAAGCTTTGAAAGTGTTCAATTTACACACACACACTTCTGTTAACCCTGTTGACTTTTGTTTAGAATAGCAGATGTGCGTTGATCGATATTTACGACATGCAGTCATGCGTTTATAATCCTTTTATCTCCAACTTCTCCGGGTAATGATTGACAGGTATTGTAATCAATGTAACACATAAATCGGGGTACAATAAAGGTATCATGTTTTAAGTAAGTAAAAACAATTCTTTCTTTATTAGAAGACAAAATTAAAATTAAAACATGTTGAAACTACACAAGTAATTTAATTGACACAATTTAAATTTGGTATAAATAAAGACGTGTTTATTTTTTTTGCATAATTATCTTATTTGCACTCACAAAAGATAGCAAACTTCAGTATCAGAATTGATTTTAAATCGTAATTTCCAAATATAAGATTGTCAGCGCGGACTTCGCGGATCAATAGGGACATAATCTAGGTGACAAGTTGTGATAATTTCATTTTGTCCATCAAGGATTTTCCTGAATTTTAATGAATGTCCATCACGGAATCGAGGACGGAATCAAGGAATACGCGTTTTTGCAGTATTGCAGTGTAGACACCTGCCAAATTCTTTAAGTCAAGCCCTTCAAAATTATTCAACAGTGATATTATCCATATGCTTCTTTGTTTCCGTGACCAATTATTGGCATCGATATGTAATCACTTCCATTCATAAATATTTGTAGTTGTGTATTACAATGTTACCACGTGTATTTATCTTGTCCATTGGTCGTATTTAAATAGATTTTTATTATTGACCAATGAAAGAATTCGATATTTAATTCATCAGGAAAGCCAGGCTCAAAAACGTTTCGTATATGAATGTCGATCTTTCCCCTTATATACTTAGTCTGAAACCTGCAACACTGATAAAAGCTTCCAAGAAAAATATTTATAACCATCTAACTCATAGATCTATATTATCTGTTTCTGTCTTAATTTACAGGTAACTATATTTTCAAAAACATCGTTTAAACGAAGGAAATAAGATGTTTAGTTTTAACAGATTCTATAAACATTGTTTATGTATTCATCTCCTTACAACAATGTTTTTATAACCGTCCCTCACGCATCACTGGTTCTATTATTGACAACTCAATACACATCAGTTTTGTCGGACGAACAGGTAATTCCCGTCAAACTAGATAAATCATGTGCATTAATTTAACTGGAACATTTCAATACTATAGCAAACGTTAATTAATAATACACGTTATCGTTCACGCCAGTTATTGAAGGACATCATTAATATTATCTAAGAGTATTATAGGGATTACGGTAAACGTCTAAAAATATAGCAAACAGCTAAAGTTAAAGACGGACATCTAATTCCCTGTCAAACATCTAATTCTTTGTCAAACATATATATTTAGAGATTACTGGTTATCTTTTAACCATAGTCCATATTTTTAGATAATAAGCAGGCGTATTAACCAAATGGCTTTCCCAGTGTTAACAACATGAATAAATATAAATGAAAAAAAATAATATTCTTGTCCTGATATGGCCAGAGACGGATTTATAGGGTTTTCAGGGGCCCTACCCCCCTTTGTGGGAAAAAATTGGTTGATTATATAGGGAATCACTGAAGCATGACTGGAGCGGGCCCCATCTTAGGCAGTCAGTTCCCCCTTTATGAAAATTTCTGGATCCGCCACTGATGGCTCACCTGGTTCAAAAGACCAGTTTGATGTCTTGTAATTATTTGATGTCCATCAACAAAATTCTTAACCTCTGAAACTACTGGTCATTTTTGGATAAAAAATAGGCCACACTCATCTGAAGTTATTTGATGAGCTTTTCAGGCTCCATAGAGTCTGTAGCTTAATGCATTTATTTCAGTCAAGATAAACATTTTTCAAGTTTTTATACGAATGCAAAAATTAAAATGTTTTTGGTCGTATATTGGTATCACGTTGTCGTCGTCAGCGTCGTCCGAAGACGGATGATTTCCGGATAATAACTTTAGTATAAGTAAATAGAAATCAATAAAATTTTAACACAAGGTTTATAACCACTAAAAGAAGGTTGGGATTGATTTTGGGGGTTTTGGTTCCAACAGTTTAGGAATTAGGGGCCAAAAGGGGCCAAAATTAACTTTGTTTGATTTCATCAAAAATTGAATAATTGGGGTTCTTCAATATGCCGAATCTAACCGTGTATTTAGATTCTTAATTTTTGGTCCTGTTTTCAAATTGATCTACATTAAGGTCCAAAGGGTCCAAAATTAAACTTAGTTTGATTTTAACAAAAATTGAATTCTTGGGATTCTTTGATATGCTGAATCTGAACATGTGCTTCGATTTTTTATTATGGGCCCAGTTTTTAAGTTGGTCAAAATCGGGGTCCAAAATTAAACTTTGTTTGATTTCAACAAAAATTGAATATATGGGGTTCTTTGATATGCTGAATCTAGCCATGTATTTAAATTTTTGATATTTGGGCCCCGTTATCAAATTTGTCCACATTGAGGTCTAAAGGGTCCAAAATTGAACTTTTTATTGATTTCATCAAAAATTGAATTCTTGGGGTTCTTTGATATGCTGAATCTAACCATGTATTTAGATTTTGGATATTGGACCATTAAAGGTACATGTCCAATTTAAAATTTTTAAGTTCTAAGACCACATTCATGCTGTGTCAACTATTTAATCACAATCCAAATTCAGAGCTGTATCAAGCTTGAATGTTGTGTCCATACTTGCCCCAACTGTTCAGGGTTCGACCTATGCGGTCATATCAAGCTGCGCCCTGCGGAGCATCTGGTTTTTTATTCATATGAAGTTGCACAAATATGTTTGGCAAAAAATGCAACTACAAATGTTTCATGTTTTCAGGTAAATTATCCTTTTCCTGGAGCACATGAAGTTGGAACTGTTTCACTTAACCAGCACCATGTTGATGAAAACACTACTAATGAAAGTGTTGCCAACGAAGTTTCTGGAACAGTTGGAAATGACCACAATGCTGAAACTGATTCATTCTTTTCATGTCCAGATCCTTCATGTCAGAAGATATTTGCCAAGTGTTTCAATCTTGAAAGACATTTAGCAATAGGAAATCATTCATATCTCACAAATTCATGTACAAGTATGGTTGAAGCTGCATGTAAATGTGTATGCCTCAAAATGTGAAACACTCAGGGAATCCAATAATTTATTAGTGTCAACAGATACTGAACTTATTATTAACAGTGATTCAGAGGACAGAATTGGATGGGCTATAAAAAACAAGAGAAAATCGACCCGATTCTCACTACAAGTGAAAGATTACTTAATTCAAATTTGTGAAGCTTGTGACAAAACTGGAAAACGTCCAGATTGTGGTTCTTTATCTGAAGAAATAAAGAAAGCTTCCAATGAAAATGGGGAAAAACTTTTCAAAAAAGAAGAAAGGTTGAGCAGCACACAAATTAAAGGATTCGTTGCATTCTATTTGTCTAGAAAATCAAAGTCATCTGACCATGACACTACACCTCCTCCATCTAAAAAACAATCAGTTTCTCAAAATGAATGTGTTTTGGAAGAATTTAGAATGGAAGATGACGAGAAACTTTCTGAAATCGTGACAGCTTTAGAAACGGATGACTACAATGAAAATATGAATAATATGGTTGACAATGTTTTCTTAGCTATTAACATACAATCATAATCATAGTCTCTCAGTATAGATACACAATTGTAGATATTTTCATGATTTTATTACTTTAAGGATGTACTTACATACACAATTGTAGATATTTTCATGGTTTTATTACTTTAAGGATGTACTTACATGACTGAGGTCAGGTTGTGTCAGATTTTCTGACTCTTTTGTTTTTTTATTCGTGACAAGGTAAAATATTTTACCCCATATAAAAATACATTTTGAGCAGATTCTAAATTTATTTTCTTTTGATTTTCAGACCCAAATCATACATGTACTAAAAAATGCAAATATAAGGTTAAAGTCTGAGTCAACCTTTTTCATTTGTTTTTTTTTTTAAATTAAATATCTGGAAAAGGAGCACAATAAAGTATCAATAATTTTAGCTTATTTTGTTCCTGAACTAATATTCCTCTTACTTATATATACTTAGCTGTATTTGGCAAAACTTTTAAGAAATTTTGGTCCTCAATGCTCTTCAACTTCGTACTTTATTTGGCTTTTTTAATATTTTTTGATTCGAGCGTCACTGATGAGTCTTTTGTAGACAAAACGCGCGTAAATATAAAATTTCAATCCTGGTATCTATGACGAGTTTATTTATACTACATGTACTATAAGTCTTATAGTATGTATACATTTTCTATTCTCGTTTTTTTTAGTTCATCTAAGTACATTTTTGTACATCCTTGATCAATATTAATTTCAATCAGTTCATGCATGATTCAGTGATCTACATTAAGTTTTATAGTTACATCAGTTTCAAAGGAATTATAAATATTTTTTTAAAATCAATATTTAATGTATTTGTCAAACTTGCATGTTTTATATGCCTTTGACCTTACTTTCATGGGTATTTCTAAAATGATTTTTCTTCATAATATTTTATCCTGATCAGTGGAGCAGTAAAGACGTTTCATGTTTGACTTTTTGTTTATATATACATGTATGTCTCAAAATAGTTAGATGTAAACTTAAAAAAGAAAATGATCATAATATAGCTGTAACCATTAATAATTTATAACTTGGCATTTGATAGACACTCCTGTCATTTTGCCTGTATATCATTATTACAAGTATATATATGTGTTGACCACTGGGTATGTTTTTGGTTATTTGTATTGTTGACCTAATTCCTTGCTGTTGCATTGAGGTATGCATTTCCTTTTGTTATTTTTAACTGTTGATATGCTCTTCTTTGAGTTTGCAATGCTTAATGTAAAAGATTCTCTGAGTTTGACTAGTTTAGGTGTCAAAGAAGATAACATCATTTTGCGGAATTTTTTAATGAAAATTGTACATTGAAATAATGACTTGAATTGAATAGTTTGTTTATTTTGCATTACAGTAGATATAACTGTGTTGTATTTAAAGTTTTTCAGGTGTTCATCTGTAGTTTTATTTGTTGCATGTTAAAACTTAATTTGCAACAGTAAAACTACCGAGTGGCATCCGCAAAGCTTCAAATACAATACAGTTATCTCTATTCTAAAAGTCCTGAATTTAAAAAAAAAAATGTTTTACTCATTTAATATCCTGAATGATATTATATATTGTAGTAGTTTCTGATTTCTTTTTTACAAATTTTCAAAAGTCTTATTTCAATTAACAAGGTTAAATATTTAATAAAGTGTACTAAAATTATGATTTGGAAATTACTTATATAATAGTGTTTTTGTTTAGTCACATTGCAAATAGGAGTTATCTACCTTTATTTCAAGTCTGAAATCACTTAATTGATACAACATTTAATGTGCTTATAATATCCTTACTTTATTTATATAAAAGATGGTATTTTATATCCAGCATATAAACATTTCTGATTTTCCTCCAAAATGGTTCAAGTGCAAACAATCAGAAAAATTAGTGTTTAAGCTAAACCATTATGATTTCTTCTCATCATTCTTTTTACAACAAAAAGAAATATGTTACCTATTTATAATTGCCAATATATGTCCCTTTTCTGAGTATTCAGAAATGCCTTTTAAATGAAATAAACCCTTGATCATGTTGATCAATTTTAAACGTGTGATTTAAAAATTTCTTGTTTTAGTAATTCCCCTGACTGATTCACACATATATAAATACATTCTTTGAGTACTGTGTGTACTTTGATTATTTGTTCACAGGATTGTGCTGATTTGAATTAATCAATTGTATTGAAATGTGATAGAAAACTAGCATTCACTTGGTAGATTTTCAATGTTGTATTAATAATTTGTCATTTTTAATTGTTTTATAGAGCTTTCCAAGAGTGCTTTTAGTACTTTGATTTTATGTTTGCAGTATAATATTGCTTTGGATTACAAAAAACAACATTTGTATTAATAAAGCACTTGTTTTATAAAATCTAAACCAGTAGTTATTGCTTTATTTAGAAAAAGAATGAGTTCATAACATGAAAATAGTATACAAATACAGATTGAAATATGTAGCAGACTAGCTGTACTGTGAAACATACGACAGATATTTCTGATTATTTGCCGTGGGTGGATTTTTTTTATTTCTTTAACTTATCAAAGAGGTTTATTTTGATACAGTTAACTTTTAATTACAGCTTCACCTTTTCGACATTTTAGCATTTTTGTCTGGTGTTGATTTGGCTGAAATAGCCAATTCACTGTACACCAGTACTATGAATAGAGAAATTGAACTACCATAGAAATAAATATATATTTATTATTTTGTCTTTTTATTCCTTTTATAATGGATTGTTACATGAATTGGTCAAAAAAGATATTTATCATGACTATAATTGCTTATTTGTTAGATAAAAATGCTTAAAAAACACTAAAATTTTACAATTTTCCCGTAAAAAAGGGTGAAAAATAGATGGTGCTGCTCGGCAATCCTATAGAATTCAAGCAAAAAATTTTACAAGTGGAATTGGCATGGCCTAAGTGTTGTGTGTACCAAATTTCATGACATTCTGTGAGAATCACTCTCGGATACTTTTGCATGGTTTTCTGTGAGACAAGCTCTTAAATCGTTTCTTTAAAAAAAAATGTCGAACCTAGTTTTATTTAATTACTTATATCTGTTACCCCTCATATCATTATCATACAATATTTCAATCAGTAGGTATAAAACATACAAATTAACATGAAGAAAATCTTATCATTTTTTTCTTGAAATGAAATGAAAAGATTTGCTAAACTTGAAAAATCCTAAGAATACTATATGATAGTAAATACTTGATACACATGTCTAAAATTGTATAAACATTAAAAAATAAGTGTGTTGCATCAAAAACACTTTGGGAGAAATCCCACCTTTATCTGAAATACTCGTCACAAAGATGTCATTCAAATACATCAGAAGTTGATCATTCATACAAAAAAGAGTAATGGTATTATTGCTGTTGAGATACCTATTCAACAAAGATATATTTATTCATTTTTCTTCTTTTTTTATTTTTTCAAAAGTATAAAACATAAAATGTATGAAATTTATACATGGTATTGAGAAAGTTTGTTTACCTAATCCATCTTTGACAAATTTGAAGTCAGGTGGTGTCAGGTCTACATTATTGGATCAGAGTAAGACATTCCTCTCAGGTCTTCCCCATTCGTTGCTTTAGCTATGATATAAATATATGTATTGTGTACAAAGGTAATATTGTTGTTAAACCAAAATGCATCAATACTACACTTTTGAATAGCTGTATGTGTGTTCCTCCGGTTGTATGGAAACAACAGAAACAAAAGTGGTCAATTACAAACATTTTCCAAACGAGTAATCATTATCAAAAACTACTTGAAAGTAAATTTCCACAATAACATAAAATGATATATGTAATGCAATAAAAAATGTAGTGGATATACACGTATAACATAGCAAACGATTTGGGATATATAAACACCATACGATGGAGCCAAAGGAACATAAACGTCCAAAAAGAAATTTCACAATTAGGAACGAACAATCAGATGGAAGACCAAATCAAATACGAAGTTGAAGAGCATTAACCCAAAATCTTCAGAAAAGTTGTGCCAGAGCTAAGGCTATCTTATGCTTGGGGCAAAAAAAAACTTACTTTTTCGAACATTTTACCATATCACAGAAAATAAACGTTTCAATGATATAGTTCATTATCACACAGTGCTGACTACTGTGCTGTTGATACGAAACGTCCACCAACAGTGACTTTGATCGACTCATCGGTCGAACAAGTTGAAGAGCTATATGACCAAAAAGGACAACAAGTAATAGCCAAATCCATTTAAGGTCAACATTGCCTGAGGGAGTTGAAATCTTGCTTTCTTAATTATTTCTAAATTTCAAGTGATAAACTGACAGTTTATAAAAGGTTTGTTTCAAATCATGCGAGTACCGACTTCTGAGCTAATGATACCCTCGGGGACTGATAGCCCACAAAAATTAATAAATTTCATTTTGACATGACCCATGTCTTTCGTTCCATGCATAGAAATACAAATATTGAGGTGCTCAAAATGACTAGTTTTGCAATCTCCATGTTTATACCTTTATTTCCGTACATTTCAAACCGTACAATGTGCACAATTTAATGAGATATTAAACAAATTCGAGGTAAGGTTCACTCAATTCATCATTTGCAAACACCTTAGGCTCGTTGCACTATAACTGAAAATCAAAAAAATAATGCATTTATCTGTGTCTTTTTCTGAAATATTACTGGTTGAATTCTTTTAAACTAGTTGAACATTTGTATTGAAAGCACATAAAATCGGCGAAAAACGTTCTTTAATTTAACATCATCAAATCTCCGAAAAAACTGCATGTTGTTGATATATAAATTTCCGTTTAAATGATATAAAATAATCATGTGGTCAAAGGAATACAAGTATGATAGTATGTCTTCCGATCTAGACAAGCTGAAATTGTCCCCTTTTAATAATTAAACGTCAGGGGTGTATCAAAGATCCCAATTACGCCATGACTCATTGTAACCTCATATAAGTAAAATATAATATGGTACTAATCTCGAAACATGGTTATCGTCGTCAGTTCGTATACGGCGATAGCAATCTTTCACTCGATCGAACGTTCATCTCGACTGCCGTAAACGCTGTGAATTAAAGACATGACTACGGTCACCAGTGCAGCTTTAAAAATCGTGGAATAAGAAGCATACAAAGAAACAAAGCAGTTGATCATGTGATCCATAGAATGGCTACACACAAGAAAACACAAGGCGCTAAAGTTGCATAGGTTTGTGCAACGTGGTAAATATTTCAAGACAATGGCTAAACCACAAGACATATCATTGCAAGACATACCATTTCTTCAAAACAGAGATACCAGTTGAAAACACGATCTCCAGCAGTGGTACATGTATCTCAGCAATAGGCAACATCGTCAACTTCTATAAACAAATACATGCACCATGTCTGAAATACTTAGCATTGCCGAAAGTTTATCTATCGACGAAAGCCTTCAGGACGAAGTACGCAAACACAAGCTACAATCTAGACCAAATTAAAAAGAAACAGGACTGTAAAAACGTAGTGTTAAAGTAAGATTTAAATGTTTATTAAAGCTAGCGATCCGTTTCCAACAGATATTTTTATTAAAATTTTTAAAACATAAAATTTGACATACTTAACCTTTTGCCATTGGTGTACGATCATCCGAGCATATAAATAAATTTTCATAAATCACAAGATTGATCGTTCTATGCATAAAATGATTATTTGGTTTAAAGGAATGAAAAAGAATAAAAACACAGATGGTGACATGGAAGTAAATTATTTTACCCAAGCTTGTTTATTACTATTAGCTACTGACGGTAAGTATTCTTAACCTCTGTATGGGGATTTCAATTTGTAAATTGAGTTAAAATTTATTTTTTTGAGAAAAAGAGCTGATAAAAGCATCAAGATATTATGTAAAAATTTCAAGAAACATAATGTGTAACCTGATGTTCTATCGTTCCTCGCAAAGTTGAGATCACGAAGAATAATATACTCCAAGGTGCTATTTGGGGATCTTGCATTACTAAGATGTCAAATTTGATTACGATTTAATGAACGGACGCAATTTCCTGTCATCAGTTCTGTTCTGTTCAGTTAATTATACGTGTAACACTTCGCTTAATATATGCAGTGGAGTACTGCGGAAATTGTACGGAATGGATATGAGATATGCGATGGATATTGGAACAGTTGTAAACTTGTTTCAAACATAGGCCTGTGTAGCATAGAAAAAGTAAAGTTTGATTATTATAGATCACAAAGAACTTATAAACAATAACCAATGGATTCGTTAGTTTCTAATATGGTTTAACACGATTTCGCAATAACTCGCGAGTAGAACAAAAGGATGTGAATCATGTTATGATTTCCTTACGACCAATTAAACAACATACAGATAAAATTGCATTTTTGCGTATAGTTAACTTAGCTCGAATTTGTTTGCCTGATTTCTTACCCTTTCCAATATTTGAAGGGTATGCCATCTGGGAAGTGACAGTTATCATTTGTAATTTTTAAAAAGCTGGATGTAAAAAAGAAAAAAAAATATATAGTATATAGAAATAGCAAAGTAACATGTTTGATAATCACGAATTTCATTTGAGACTAGTACAGTTTCTTGATTTCTTATTTAGGCACTGGTAACCACGAATAAAATATTCTAAATTTACATGCAATTACTTTAGAATGTTGGAAATATAGGTTTTGTTTCCATCGATATCCAATATCGTAATATTTATTCGTTGTAGTTATCTTGGATTATCGACGAAGCCTCCAATAATATGACGTTATAATAAATAAGCATAAAATCAAAGCACTTAAATTACGGTACCGTTTAATTCGCATGACTACAAAAAGTCATGTATCAATTCCAAATAGAATTTAAATCACCTTTAACCACCCCGGACTACTGATTTCTTAAATCGCATACCAATGAAAAATGCAGTTACTGTATTACCAAAGACCATCACAGTAAAGTTGTGTTTTCTGATAAATTCTAACATTTCATTCTCGGCTGCCATGACATTCAAAATAATATTATATCCATGATTTACTTTCTGTAATGTATGACCAAAAACAAGTGTTTAAGTGTCCGTTTAGTTCAGTTTGGAAAACCGCACACAAATTTCATCAAATTTGGTTATAAAGCTGCTGTAATTATAAAGAGATATGAGTTATGTCTGTTAAATAAAACAATATAAAGCATTATCGAAGAAGGAAACGTGGGGTAAACGTAATTACGACAGCAACCCAAAAACATATAAAACAAAAGACATTTAGAAGAAATTAAACTCGATCAACCCTACACATTTAAATCAGTAAATTCACAAAGAGTACATACAGAACAAAAACGAAAAACAAGAAAAGCACATAAGTTTAAAATAACGGTATAATAGATAACAAAGACGCAAAAGAAACAATAAAATTGATCAACAGCAGTGTATTTATAAAATTATAGCGATTAGTTTAATAAGCAAAGGGAACAGATTTGAAGGATAACTTGTAATGTATTATATGACAAAGTTATATTAATAAAGAATATAGAAAAGTTAAGTCATGTTTGAAGGTAAAGGTAAACAGTATTTTGCATTTGTATAACCTTGGTAAATACCAGGTGTTATTTGAGATTCTACCATTTAAATTTTAAACTTAAATTTCGAAATCTATGCAATTCTCCGTGGCGTTTCATATTTATTTCATCTTTTCAGTATTTAAATTTAAATACACACCTTTTGAATTTAGATCGAAATCATGTCATACTCGCTTATAATTGGGTTATATTGAACATTTTATATCCACTTAATATTTGTAATATTTGCATTTATTATTTCGATCACCGTCTCAAATTAAAAGAGGATATCGTCGATTTTCAATATTATATATTATCATTTTGTTATTATTTATGAGCTAGAGGCCCGAGGAACCTGAATGCCCCTGCGAGGACCCTAGCTGTAGAGAATATTAACACCAAGTTTGTTTATAGTTTCACATATCTATTTTAGTTTTTAAGATAATAGCCAAAGATGCATAACAAAATGAGGCGTTGATAATCATTTTGATATTGACTCTCTATTGTTGACCGTGTCTTATTCGTCATTATTTACTGTTTATATTTCTCTTTGACGTTTTTATTTTTGAATATTATAGTTAAACTGAAAAAAATTGTAATAAGAGTCGTTTATGATCAATATCTCCAATAGATAAAGAAATAATAAACATTTCTGTCATGTTATCCTTTTTTAAGATATTGTCTTGCTGATCACCACTGCTCCTCTAAGTTTCTTACTATGATAATTTTAAAGTCAAAGCTGTCAAAAAGCAAATAATGAAATGCAAGTCATATAAAGGGACCATATAAACGATTTCTGTTATATGACTTTTTTTTGTAATTATTGCATTGCTGATCATTATTGCTTTCTTGCAGTTTCTGTCTATCTTATCATAGTTTTCATGATATGAGGTTAAAATTATGTAGTTGATAAGAAAAGTTTTCATTTAGGTGAAAACTCCTGTAAGAAGTCATCTGACATTTTTTGTCATACAGACATTGTCTTGTTGAACATTTTTGTAGTTACAGTTCCTCTTTTCTCGAACTTTTTTCTCACACCCAGGTATAGATTGCCTTAGCTGTATTTGGGACCAGTTTTTGAAATTTTCAGTTTTAATGCTCTTCAACTTCGTATTTGATTTGGACATCCAACTTGTTTTATTCGAGCGTCAATGATGAGTTTTCTGGCGTATAAAATCAAAAGCCTAGTATCTTTGATGAAGTTTTTGATATCATTATAATTTTCACGTTAGCAGCAAAAAAATGCAAAAACGATAAAATTGTCATTTTAGAGCAATATCTACCTGAAGGAGTATATGAAAAAAGTTCAATCATAAATAACTTATTTAAATATAAGAAGATGTGGTATGAGTGCCAATGAGACAACTCTCCATCCAAGTCAAAATTTATAAAAGTCAACCATTATAGGTCTTCAAAACGGAGCCTTGGCTCACACCGAACAGTAAGCTATTTGTATATATTTTGAACATCGTTTTTGTGTTAAATGTTTTTGTCTATCTATAATTATGATAATAGACACGATGCCATACTTGATACAAAAATCATTCATGAGCAATAATATAACTCCTATAACATGTATAAGGTATAGAACCACTAATTCGGGCCGGTCTGAAAGAACTTACTAGAAAGTATTACATATCTAAAAACAAATGACAAATGTCAATAAGTTAATTATTTGTGTAATTTTGGTGTGAAATTGACGCTTAAGGACTTGGGATCACTGTAGTACCCTTGTTGACAGTTTTTTCAATAATGATAAAAAGACATTTGAAATTAAGATAAGAGGGCATATTTTCCCTGTTGTTCAAATCAGAAGTACCTGTTTCTGTACTTCTAAATTTCCGGGAACCAGTGTGCTCTAAAAGAGGGACGAAAGATACCAGAGGGACAGTCAAACTCATAGATCGAAAACAAACTGACAACGCCATGGCCAAAAATAAAAAGACAAACAGACAAATAATAGTACAGATGACACAACATAGAAAACTAAAGACTACAACACGAACCCCACCAAAAACTGGGGTGATCTCAGGTGCTCCGAAAGGGTAAGCAGATCCTGCTCCACATGTGGCACTTTAATATGCAATTAAAGGTATGTTGAATTTTTCAGCCCAAGTCAGGGTAAGGAATAGTTTTGACATAAAATGACTGTGACTTTATTTGAACTTAAGACAATATAGCTACGAATGCTTGAAATTGCAGAATTTAACATAGAAATCAATGGGCTATGATTAGTGGAAACTATCCCATAAGGAGTAGTCTGACAAGTTCGGTCTAATTGAATTGCACGGTATCATGACATTCTATAATGTTTGCCCTGACAGATTTTGTTTTATTTGTGAATTGTTTCAAGGTATAAGATGATCAATTGAATTTTTCCAATTTTTAACAGTTTTTTTTGGGGGGAGGGTTTTTTTGTGGCGTGGATAATCGACATCCTTTTTCAAGTAGACATTATAAGACTGATGTTTACCAAGTTTAGAATATATTGGGGAGGTGGTTTACGAAGAAAATATTTTTAGTGAACAATAACGAACGACAACAACGAAGACAGACGCCAAGTGATGACAACTGATCAATATGTCTTCATAGGCCTTTAGAGGGAAATCAATTAACTACTTACAATGAAAAGATACAAAATGATATATTTTTAATACTTGTGTTAAGACCAATTCCTAATTATTGCTGGCGATGTCTATATTACAGATGAATCTTTCGGGTCTTTCCGTTTTCTCTTAATGGCATATTGTATTTTATGGAGTGGAGTGTTGGAGTGGAGTATTGGAATGGAGCGTTGGAGTGAACTCTTGGAGTGATTTTTTTGGAGTGAGATTTTGGAATGAAATTTTTGGAGTGAGATTTTGGAGTGATATTTTGAAGTAAAATAGAACACAAGAATAAGAGAAAACTGCAATTACAATGTTATATCCGAGATTTTAAATTGAGAAAAAATATCCAGACATTTTACTATTAAGAATTTACATCAAAAGGTCAATTTTGGACACAAAAATTGGGTTGGGGGGTTCCTGGTAGATTTTTTTCAATTACATGAAATTGTAAAATTCGGCACAAACAAATCTGTGGACCTATCATCGCTAGTTTATGCAAAAAAAGTGCCTTCCAATCATCCATTACATTTATTTATAAATCAGCCCTCTGGCGATAAACTTTTTTGTGGCTTTGGTCGGGTTCCAATTTCCTGATAGGACCAAACACTATTTTAGTGTTTCGGCAGTAAAAGCTTGCAATGGTCGTCTTAAGATGCACTATTTTAATCAATAATTTATAATCAAATATGAAAATTATTCATGAATAAATATATATACTTATGTTTTAATTCTTCATCAATAGATCTAGATATTATGACAGATCTGCCATCATCAGGGATCCAACTGTCAATTTTATGTTAAAGTCTTAAACTTTGATCTACTAAGCATATCTCCTAGACTTTTATGTTTGCTATATGCAACTGTTGGTGCAAAATTGAATAGTTGTACACAATCTTCGTCAAACTGTAATAAATGCCAGTGTTTCATGATACTTTTTTTTTTTATTTTACGTATATATGGGTTATATTTAGTTATAAAACTAACGGAATATTTTCTTTTCCTTCGATTTGTTTTGCTGTAATAATTCAGGACGGTCAATTGATAAAGCATCAGTAATACTATCATCTATTTCGACGTTATCATAACCCCTATCTAATAATTTCACTTTGAAATTAGTTAGATTGTTTATTAATTTGTTATGGTCACTTGTGTTTCTAATCTGCCGTTTTGCTTCACCTTTAATAAATCCTCTAAATACATGCTGTGAGTGACAACTATTTCTATGCAGATAGAGATAAGAATTTGTTTCTTTAAAATGTATTTCAAAGTCAAGAATGCCATTTGTTGAAAATCTTTGACCTATAATTACATCAGCATCTAAGAACGACATTTTATCGTTTGAGATTTCATAGGTGAACTTTAATGAGGGATTATAATTATTTGATAGACGAAAAAATTATGTAATTTCATCTGATGCTCCATCATATATTACGAATCCATCGTCCCTATATCTGCCATGATAGAATTTTTTTTTCTTTATGTTGAAATGCAGAAATTATTTAATTCATTATTTCGAACATAAGTATGTCACAGATTTCCGGTGAAGGGACTGCACCAATTGCCGTACCTATTATTTGTTTATATATTTTCCCATCAAATTCAAATACATTGTTTTCTAAAATGAGTCTCAACAGATGTATTAATACATTGACCAGCGGAGCATTGACTTTGAAGTTTGATACGTCAAAATGGTCATAGGCTCGTTCAACGGCACTTAATAAAGCAGCTTGAGGAAGATAAGTAAACATCTGTGTTATATCATACGAAACCAAAAGGCTGTTTGCCATAGGTTTTGATTTCTCAATAATATTAATGAAAGATGTAGTATCTTTTATATATGTAGACTGATTTTGAACTATAGGTATAAGAAAATAATCAACATAATGACCGATAAGTACATTGTGATATAATTGGCCTGCCAGGTGGAATTACATTTAATTCATGAAATCCATCATGTTGTATTTGTTTGAACGTCTCCGTTTCAAGACGGTGAATTTTCGGAAGAATATAAATTCTCCCTAAACGTGCATCTCTAAATTTTTTACCATTTGATAAAAAATATTTAATGATGTGTTGTCGATAATGCCTTGGTCCTATAACGATTTAACATACTCAATGACCTGGGTTTTCAATTCTGCTATGTTAAATAAATCTAATTGGCAGTAATGTTGAGTATTAAGTTGTCTTGTAATTTCTGCTATGTAGTCTAGCCTGTCTAAAATATCACAATTTGAATTTTTATCTGCCTTTTTTATTACTATTGTTTTATCATTTTTCAAATGCGTAGTGCTATTCTTTCGTCCTTAGTAAGATTGTTTTTTTATATTTTTTCTATTGGTAGAAAAGATAATGATTGTTATTGTAAAACACCTATGCAATCACGCATCCCATATTGCCTGATAGGACCCGACACAACTTTTTCCTAATATACTATGTACTCCAAAATTTCAGTCCAAAATCTATCTCCAAATCTCGGGCATAACATTGTAATTGCAGTTCTTATCTTATTCTTGTGTTCTATTTTACTTCAAAATTTCACTCCAAAATCTCACTCCAACAATTTCACTCCAAAATCTCACTCCAAAAATTTCACTCCAAAAGTTCACTCCAACATTCCACTCCAATACTACACTCCAACACTCCACTCCATAAAATGCATTATGCCTCTATTTATAGGCCGAGAATTTTCATATCCATTGGTGATTAAATGAAACTTAAAAAACAGTACACACCATATACTTATTTATAATTAACACATACGAAAATAGTGACACAACACTTTATAGTGTACTTATCCTTCAAAAAAAAAATAATTGATTTAATTTATTAGTGTCATCATACCTAATGATGACGTCAGAGATTATCCTCACTAGGTATCTTCATGGGTATCCTCTGCCATAGGTTTTACATTAACAAAAAGTCGCGAGAACCGGTAGTTCCCCTACTGCTCTCCTACTACTCATATAGAAAAAAAAACATCAATTTTTGTTTTAAATCACAACCCTCCATCTTTTTAATCTCGATTAGTAAATTAGCAAAGCGCACATAACCATGACAACAGAACACACAAGAAAAACAAGAATAGCACCTCAGTTTACAATAACGGTATAAAAGATAACAAAGACGCAAAAGAAACAATAAAAATATTTTTTGTATTAAAGAATATATTGATTGAAAAACATCTAATTCAGTCTATTGATAAAGATTATATCAATAAGTTTAATACTCAAAGGGAACATATTTGAAGGATAACTGGTAATTTATTATATGACAATGTTATATTAAAGAAGAATACAGAAAATTTTAGTCCTGTTTGAAGGTTAAGGTAAACAGTATTTTTCTAATTTAACAAATTGGTATAACCTTGGTAGGTTCTATTAAATTTTCCGTGGCGTTTCGTATTTATTTTATTTTTTTCAGTATTTAAATGTAAATACACACCTTTTAAAATTAGATCCAAATCATGTCTCATTCTCGCTTTTTTTTTTAAATTCGGTTATTTTGCACTTGTAGATATCCACTTAATATTTGTAATATTTGCATTTATTATTTCGATCACCGTTTCAAATAAAAGAGGAGTTCGTCGCTTTTCAATATAATATATTTATCATTTTGTTATTATTTATTAGCTAGAGTCTCCGGGGGACCTGAATGCCTAACCTGGGATCCTAGCTGTAGAGAATATTAATACCAAGTTTGTTTATAGTTTCTCATATCTAAAAATTTTAGTTTTTAAGATAATAGCCAAAGATGCATAACAAAATGAGGCGTTGATAATCATTTTGATATTGACAGACTATTGTTGATCTTGTCTTGTTCGTCATTATTTACTCTTTGTACTTCTCTTTGATGTCTTCATTTTAAAATATTTTTGCTTAAATGAAAACAATGGTAATAAGAGTAATTTATGGTCAATATCTCCTATAGATAAGGAAATAATAAACATTTCTGTCATGTTGATCTTTCTGTAGATATTGTCTTGCTGATCATCATTGCTCGTCTTAGATTCTTACTATGACAATTTGTAAGTCAAATCAGTCAGAACTCAAAAAATGCAACTCCGATAAAGAGACCACGTCTTCGATTTATCTTATGCGACTTTATTTTTGTAAATATTGTATTGCTGATCATTATTGCTTTTTTGCAGTTTCTCTCTATCTATCATAGTTCTGAAGATATGAGATCACTATATTAAAGTTGACAAAAAAAATTGTCATTTAGGCAAAAACTCCTTAAGAATTCAACAGATAATTTTTGTCATACAGACATTGTCTTGTTGAACATTTTCTTGGTTATAGTTACTCTTTTATCCAACTTGTTTCTCTCCTACCCATGTATAGATTGGCTACTGTTTTTGGCATATTTACTTTTCTTACTCTTCAACTTTGATTTGATTTGAACATCCAAAATATTGTATTCGAGCGTCAATGATGAGTCTTCTTAAGACGAAACGCGCGACTGGCGTACAAAATTAAAGCCTCTTATCTGTGTTGAGTTTTTTTCTTATCATTATGATGTTCAAGTTAGCAGCCCAAAATAGAATTCGATAAGAATTGTCATTAAAGAGCAATATCTCCTTTAAGGAGTATATGAAATAGTTCAACCTTAAATAACTTAACTGTATATATATTGAAGATCGTTTTTACGTAAATTGTTTTTGTCTATCTTTGATTATCTTCTTTAAGATAATAGGCACAATGCTATAATTGATAAAGAAAATGAGCCATACCTCCTATAAGAAGTCTTCTGACATGTTTTGTTTCAAAAAAAAATTGTACGTTAAATCTGAACAATTTTTGTCCTGACAGATTGTGTTGTATTTATGATGGTTTTCAAAGTATATGATGATCATATAAGTTTCACCATTTTATTTCTATTTTTTATCAGCCATGTTTTTTGTTTTTGTTTTTTGGGTTGTTTGTTTTGCGCGGCGGGGATAATCGACATCATTTTTGAAGTAGACATTCTAAGACTTGTACTAATGTTTACCAAGTTAAGTATATATTGACGAAGCGGTTAATTAGGAAAGTATTTTTATTCAACAATAACTAACAACAACGACGAAGACGGACGCCTATGATGACAATTGATCAACCAACTGATAGGCCTATTAGGGTGAAAGATATCAAGGGGACAAACACAAACCAAGAGTGAAGGAAAATAAGACAACATTATGGTCAATAGAAAGCTTCGAAACGATAAACAACATTCCACAAAAACTACAAAGAAAACTCGAGATTGAGCAAAAACACTCATCATAGATAACAGGATTGAACTTTTGTATGCCAGACGCTCGTTTCGTCTTCAAAAGACTCACCAGTGACGCTCGAATGAAAAGTTCAAAAGGTCAAATAAATAAAGTTGAAGAGCATTGAGGAACCCAAATTTCTAAATTTTGTCAAATACAGCTAAGGTAATCTATTCCTGAAACAAACAAACTCAAACAACCTGGAACTCATGTGCTATATTTTTTTTTTTTAAATACCGAACTCTAAGGTAAATTCAAAGAGGGAAGTACAAAAAAGCTGACAAAATCAAACATTAGAGTATATCAACCATTGGAACGAATGGATAACGACTTCATTTAACTTTCTTCACTTTTACACCGGATGAGTGTTATTCATTATTACCCAGTTTCTCATGTTCTCCTAGAGTAACTCACAATCAAAACAAGTTTTTTTGTTCGATTAATGCATGGTTACGTGAACCTGTAAATGTGTAATTTAATAACGAAGTAAACACTCGAATACAAAATTTAAACATATTACTACGCTGAATATAAATGGTATTTTTGAGAATCACATGACTAATAGTTGTATGCGTAAAGTGTTCATATTGAATAAAAGAGATAAAGAAAAGAAAAAAATGTACAAATGTTGACATGGAAGTTACTTCTTTTACCCGAATTTGTTTTATACTATTAGCAATTGACGGTAAGTATTGTTTAGTTTTTGATAAACATTTATGAATAGAGTGAATTTATTGTTTTCAATAAACTGATATAACAAGAACCTCAAGTAATATGTAAAACTTCCAAACTAAACTTCAGAAATTAGTGCAAAATATCAAACATCTTTCATTGTATTACTTGTAAAGCATAGTATATAAAAATAAAATAATTTATGAAATAATAACATAATGACCTATTCAGCTATTCATAAATTGTTTTTTGTATTATAAATTGTTCTGATTTAGAGATTATTTTTGATTTATTTTCCTTTTCCGTTATCAACTAATTGTTTTTTTGGTACAAGTTATTACGAATTGTCAAATTATAACTTATCATACATTGTAATTTCGTAATTTGTCATTTCAACATTTAAAGGTTAATGCAAACTGGGATTTGACAATGACCATTTGAAATTCATAACAGAATGAAAAGAGGAATGTGTCTGAGGACACGAATGCCCCCGCTCAAGCTTTGAAAATGGGAAGGACGGACATACGGACGAAGGACGAAAAGACGGAAGGACGGAAGGACGGAAAGAAGGAAAGACGAAAGGACGAAAGTACGGAAAGACGGAAGGACGGAAAGACGGAAAGACGGAAGGACGGACGGTCAAGGGTAACACTTAATGTCCCCGTCGCCTACGGCGGGGCATACAAACAAAATTTGAGTTTACACTGTCAGTCATAGTGAAGTAGAAGGATAGCAGATATTTTGATAAGCTCAGTTTTTGGTAATGCTTTCTTCAAGTTTACGTGAGTCTTGTTTAGGTGCATATTGAATATAGTATTACAAAACGGCATAAATCAGTTGCATTTAGTACCGAAAAAGCCGTATGTCTTCACAAATTGAAAAAAGATTAAATCAAACACATAAAAGATGCAAGGCAGAACACTGATTGTTTGTATCAGTTATATGCACAGATGCACTATACAAGTGTCTATGAATATATAAAATATAAATAACATATTTTGTGCGAAAACAAATTAACATGAAATCTATGATTGGAAGTTCAGGATAAATAATTACATGTGCATGAGTCCTTTTTGAATGGGTAATTATTTTAAAATTTGAACACGAGTTTTTTTTCAATATCAAAATTAATGAGCTATAAAATATATTAACACCATTAATATTTAATCAGTGACCTTAGCCCTGGGGTTCCAGTACAAGTTGTATTATTTCCACGCTCAACTTTTTTGAAGACATGTGTTTTTCTAAAAATTAAGTTTTCTTTTAAGTAAGTTTGAAGTCCTTTTATATTAGGTTTTACATCTTGCATCTTAGATCTGTAAATGAAGTACTTTGTCAGTAAAAAAACTTTATTTTTGTTAAAATTCAACTTATAATCATCATAGAGGCCAAAAATAACAATATCCAAATTTAGTGGAATTTGGAGAAACGACTATGATACATAAGTTATAATCACGAATTGGTCGACCGATGCGATTATTATGTGTCTCAAACACAACCGATGTTTTCGCATATTTAGATCTTAAGTTACCGTATTGGCGTTTGATCTTTAGATTAACTGATTGTGTCCTATTCCCAATTGTGACATTTTATTTAACTACGTGTTGATTCGCATGGCTGGTTAAGCAATATTGTCATCAGCAATCAGTTGATTGTATTCAGTTATTGTTTAAACACTGATTATTATATCAAGTCTATTTTCAAAATGGATTGCGTGCAAGCAAATATTTTACCAGGCTGAAATTTAACATTTATACATTTTGATTTGAATCTAAGATAAAAATGACTTTTAAGTAGCACATTTGATTCATCATAAAGTTTTGTATTTAGAAATTCTATGTCAGTATGGCTAGACAGTTCTGATAGCATATGTACATGAGTGTTCCAGGGAGAGGAACATTTTTGTAATTTGTGCTAGAACAACAAAAATTAAGCTTCCTGCCCAAAAACCAAAGCATGAACGCTGATATTTTAAAATTATAGTTTAAAGCCTACCCTCCTGACTTATTTAAGCATAGTATTACTCTGTGATTGATTTTGAAATTTCAAGTACATGACAAGACAATAATTTTTCTAATTAGTTACATAATTAATTGATTAATGCTATCATTCTGATGATAGGTGCTATAACGTCTGGGCGTTCCGAAGAAATAAATGCCAAAAGCGGCAGCAATGCAACACTGTCATGCCCCTGGACTGAAGACTCTGTCAAATGGTATGGTATTTACGGCCATCAGTACAGCTCAGGAAAATCTATTCTATCGAGTTTGCCGCCATCTCTGCAAGAAAGATTATATATCTGGGAAAATGATGGATATAACTTAAGGATCAGAAATGTTTCCAGATACGACGAGGGAAACTATCGTTGCAGTAGTATCAATGGTACAAAATACATAAAGATGTTTTTAATAGGTAAATACATGTACAATGTAGTTTAATTGATATGAGTAAACTTAAGAAACACAATTTTCCGATGAGTCCGTATTTAATAACGATAAAGTAGTAATTATAGATAACAAAGGCATCCTCTTTTACTGTTGTAAACAACAACAACAATTGCTGACTCATTACACATGAAGACATAAAAAGCAACCGAATTACTATAATAATTATTCTTTATAATTTCAACCATTGTGTATTTCTAAAAATGAACGATAACACACAAATTCTTACACAATGCATAATAAAAAGTGGTTATCTCGCCTCAGGTAAGAAGAAGTCATATAGACATGAGACACATGTCCATTATTTCTTTGAATGATTTGTGATGGCTTATGTTATATATTAGCATGAATATCGTTTTCAACTTAACAATCTTTTTTTTTTTGTTTTATTCTGACTCTTTAATGACTTTTCTCCCACTCCAAAAAAGAGAACGAAGTTACCGATTGCAAAGGGACAATCAAATATCCCAAATCGAAGAAAAACTGACAAAATCATGGCCAAAAAGATAAACGTCCAGAAGCATGATTTTTTCTCGAAGATTTTCAAATATTACCTTAAAACCCTTCTTTTATGTAAAAATAACTTCATACAATGTACGACATTGTACGACTGCTAATTGAAAGGGGAAAATTATTACGAACATTTACTATACATCGTCGCAAATGCTGCACATACGAACTGAAAAATGCACGTTCGTATTAATTAAATGCCGTTTACTTTAGCATAGAGTATATTTGTTATCCAATACCAACCATTAGAAAAGTAGCATATATAGTTTTTTTGAGAACATTTTGAATAATCATCGCGTTAGTTCAAGTTGTAAGATTTTACAAATTATATCTATACCAATGTAAAGTTAATTTTGATTAACATGTATATATTAAAGGGAGCATATTTGGAAATTCATAACTTACGGTACTGAACTTTTTTTTTCAAAACGTGAGTTATCGATCGTTTAAACAATTCCGATTAAAGTCGACATATACTTTTCCGTTATCCTCTTGTAAAAGGAGAAATATACTGTTCTTCGAACATGTATGGCTCTTATATAACAAACATATGAGTTGTGTCTCTATCTTAGATGTGGGGCCTATCATATGATATGATATCATATGATATCCTCTATACATGTTTCTTTTGCAAAATTGTGTGTATGATTTCATGACGTTAAACACTGAGTATCAAATTTTTTCTCTTTTTATTAGCCCTTCGAAAATGAATTTGCAATAAGAATCAAATTACATACCAGAATATATATATCATTTACCCTATATGTCATCCTTAACATTACTAAAATAAGTAATGTAACGATTCAAAAATATGTTTCTCTCCATTTAAATATTGATTTCTTTTTAACATAAAATGAATACATGAATATTTAACTTCGTTCTATACATACTTAACAAAGCCGGATCAAGTTCGCAGGATTCAAAAGGATAACATTTAAAGTATCATAACAATATCAAATATGAAATCTTTGTTAAAATCAAAATTGACTGATGATTTTTAACAATTTTCTGTCAATATACTTGACGAGGTCGATGTAGATTCCAAATTTCTGATGTATTCGGGGTGTTGAATTATTTTGCTTATTCGCGACCTCAAACGCAAATAAGGTGGTTAGGAAACACAAATACAAATTAAATACACATAAATGGAAACAGCTTGTCAGGACGAATGCAGTTTTATTAAAACAAAAAACTGTCCTTTAGGCGTTGCAGCATACTTATCATGTCATACAAACACATTTACAACCGAGATATCAAAAATATTAATTCATTCAAATATTTATACAAAACATAAGGTAAATACTCTTATTAAATCTGTCGAAAAACTTGTGCGTTACAATTATAATCACTAACGCATATCGGGTGGCTTGATTGGGGAACATAATTACACTTTACTGAGCTTCGAATGATCAAAATTAAGCAAATTTATTAAAAGTGTAAACTTTTACAGAAAAACTATCATACAAAAAACTTCGATTGTAATCTTTTGGCAAATATGACCGTTTTTACAGCTAAAATACAAACCTGTGCATCTTGAAAATTCATAGGCATGGCTTGCCTTTGTGTTTAAGAAACTTCCTTTTTTATGTGCAATGTTTTAATCGCTGGTGTCGAAATTTAGTTTGGAAAAATGTTTTAAATGCCTCCTCAAGTAATAGTGTGATGAATTGTATTGATTGTCGCGAACAAATTAGGGACACACGATTCGCAGCAATTATAGATGATTTAAACAGTGAAGCTGAGTATATCGTATCAAATGAATGTTATGTGTTTGTTTACTTAACCATCATCTGAAGGGTAAAAGAATAAGATGAATCTCAAAAAATCAAAAAGTTAAAAAAAAATTAAATATAAAATGAATATAACGTATACATTTCTAGGTCCAGTAATTCCTTGAAACTTTTCCAGGTCCAAGGGTTTGTCTTTATTGAGGGTAAATGTTTTGATGTCAACACAGCCATATTTATTAAAAAGTAATGATGAACCTTTACTATACTAATATTACTTATTGTTATAAAAGAAATGATTTGACGTTCATCGTAGATCTTTTTCAGAAATAGTGTCTTTTTACCACAAAATGTACTTTGAATATAAACAAAGCTGGAAAGTTTCAAAGCCTAGCCTAACGGAATGGAAAGTATCAAATCAATTTCTATAGTTTCCATTTAACCATGTTATGCACATTAAAATTCAGGGAAGTTTTGTTTCTGAAAAAGAAAATGCATTTCACTCTTATATAAGTAGTCAAACTTTACAGTTGTACAGATATGTATATATCATCGTGATAAATACGTAACTATTATACTGCAGCTTAAACACATTAACCATTTGGTCTTTCAGATATTACATATAGGCAGTTCGGGATGTGTTTGTCTTATTTAGTCCATTTTATTCTCAATTTTAGCACCACCAACAAGTGTTTTATTTGAGAATGTGGTCCAGCAATACATAAAAGGCAAAGAAGATCAACCGATGAACATAACATGTAAAAGTGTTGGTGGACACCCTCCGCCAAGTCTAATACTTTCAAAGAATGACAACCTTTTAGCCACAGCAGATAACGGAACACTTGTATACACAATGCAACCATCGAGAATAGACGATAGAAGCAATTTTAGTTGTACGGCCAACCACTCAGAGTTAAAAATTCCTTTGAGTATCGAATCAGTCTTATATCTCAATCGTAAGTTTAAATCACTTAAGTTTGAAAGCCAGTGCCATGTAGTTAACCTGAATATTTTACCTATGTTTTAAAACGAAAAATTGCGAATTTACCACAATTGTACTGCAGAGCGATAGTTCTCGATCAGCATTAAAGGGTTGAATAACTTTGCATAACAACTACATACCCCCTTGAATATGCATAGAGGATGATTCATAGCAATATGCCGGACAATCATATCTTAACTTCGGCATTGCAGTCATATCTTTACAATGTATGCATTTTGCATGCGATACAGAAATGTCGAATTTGGATAACTGTCTATCAAACCGAAAATTCTCGACCAAACTATCTGGTGTGTTGTTTTGATATTACTTGTATAGGAATAGTATGTAATTGCTGATTAGAGACCCTTAATTTACAGCTAACTATAACATCTCCGACATTGCTCAATAATTTTCCTTGCTACTGAATCTCAGTGTGTGCATTCTGTAATAATTTAACGTGCTTTTAATTGAAATCTTTTCAGTTAAAACAGAAAGAGTTACAATGGAAACGATCCACACCTTATACGAATTCGATGTTCTGAATGCATCGTGTTTTGCTACTGGTGGTAGACCTCCAACATCTTTTGAATGGAATTTGCTTGGTGATTACTACAACAGCTCCCACGAAGATGTCGAAAATATCAGTCCAACTGATACATACAATGTAAATTCAGTTTTGAGCCTGGAGGTGCACAGGTCTTTTGATAAACGTAAACTTACTTGTAGAGCTTTTGACAGCATTGATAATGACGGAATCACCAGAAGCCAAACTCTTGAAGTTTATTGTGAGTATATTTTATTATCAAAAGATTTTTTTTTCTCAAAAAAAATCTTCCACATCTCCCTTATTGTAAATCATAATATAAGACCATTTTGATAGAAATTTATGTTATAAATGTTGATGTTTTATTATTCATCGATGTAGTTAACTTTGTGAAATTAAACAGTTTGTCTAAAATCTAATGTGTTTGTGAAATGTTGCTACTTAGAAATGAAAAGTCCACAATTTGGAAGCTAAAATCATCCCTTTTGTCGTAAAGTTTTGTTCTCAACCGGCTTTCATTTTCAATTTTGGCAGTCAAGATATGAGGTAGATTTAACTGTATATGTGGTATCCTTTATTTCAACTTCGATGGGATAGATGCGTTCAACACCGTCATCAAACTTTGAATTTATTAGTGAGAGGACATCATTCATACAGCGAAAAGTGAAGATAACAAATAATGCTAGATTTTATTCAGTCTTCTTGAAGCTTCTGTATGAAGTCTATCTGATATGAACAAAAATAAACAAGTCGGCATGAAGAGCGGCATAATTAGTTTCCATGGGAATACCAAATGTTTGTTGAAAAACACTTCCTCCTAACGTAACAAATATGTTGTCAATCTAAAAATCAAGCATGTTAAGTATGTATCGTTTCAATCGGAGTACATTTTAAAACATATGATTTATCATTTTTGAAAACAATTTATGTGTATTTAGGTTGAAACAGTTGGACAAGTTCTTTCGATCTGTGTTTAAATTTATAATGGTGATAAATTATAACTTGTAGTTTTTGTTAATATATTTAGATGATGTATTCGTGCACTCGAATTAAAACGTTAGATTTCACAAATTTTGAAAAATACAATTAAACGATTTTGTCTTTGGATCCCTTATTCAGATCCGCGAATCCGATGAAATTATTATATCAAGAATTCCTGCCTTAGGACAGGCACATTCAGTACAGAATGTGGCGTGGTTAAACATTTTTGCGGGAGCCTAACCCTCCCCTAACTGGAGACAGCGACGACACAGTACAACATAGAAAAAAAACTAAACAAATCTGTTGAAAAAGGCTTTACTCATCCGATCGACACAAAACAAATAAAAAAAAACTTACGAAAAAACTAAAGACACAAATTACCGATCTGAGAGTACTCTAAGCTATTTAATAGAATAAAGAATGGAAACGGGGAATGTATCAACAAGACAACAACTCGACCAAAGAGCAAAAAACAGCCCAAGGCCACCAACGGGTTGTCAACACAACGAGAAAATCCGTCACCCAGAGGCGGGCTTCAGCTGGCCCCATAACAATAATGTACACCTTTTAGCAAAATGGTTGCCACAATAAACTCCGAAACATGCAAATGAATCCCAATTTTCAACAAAACACACAAGACGTACAACAGCGAGAAGTTCCTGACAAGGGAAATGCGCAAAAAAGCTAGTCCATGTCAATAACAACTAATAATCATCATCTAATAACTACAAAATCAAACAGTATACATCCAATGGATTAAGCGTAAATACGTCATAAACAGTCAGGGAAGCTATGATCTTGTGTTAATGTTTAATTGAGGTTGATGAAGATATTGGTAAACAATACCTCTTGGATGCTTACATAGAAACATGAATCCCTTTGGAACAACTAGCAGTATAGTGGTTCTAAAAGAAATAACATGTCGTCAAGGAATTCTTCATAAAAATAAGAAGATTTGGTATACTTGCCAATGAGACAACTCTCCACAAGAGACCGAATGATACAATAATTAACAACTATAGGTCACTGTACGGCCTTCAACAATGTGTAAAACCTATACCGCATAGTCAGCTATAAAAGGCCCCGAAATTACAAATGTAAAACAATTCAAACGATAAAACTAACGGCCTGACTTATGTACAAAATATCCATTTGCATTCTTTTTACGACTATGATGCTGACATGCCTAATCTGACTCACCACAGGCCTTACCCATTGGTTTTGCATGCAATTGTCTAACTTGTGGTTTTTAAAGTGCACATGCTTCTACACGTATATCGTTGTTTGTTTTTTTTTTTTTTGTATCGTCTAAAATTGTCCTCAGAAATTATTTCTTCTTGTCAGTTATTGAAAAACCTCTGAACACCACCAAAGATTCAAAATAAGTTAATGCGATTTAGAACCATATCGTGCTAGAAAAAGAAAAAAAATGTAAAATATTTTTAAAAATCAGAATTTTGCAAATATATAAACATCACCACGAAACGAAGAGTGTTATTGTCATATCAAATCCTATCCCAAGCCAAAGTGACCAAATACATTGAAAACATTTTTTTTTATTACATTTTAATTCTCATACATTTTTATAAATGAATATCGATGAACATCGAGTAAGTACTTTCATGTTCATCTCTAAATATCGTATGATCAAATAATATAAATTATATATCATGTACTGATAATCGATCAGAGGATATTTCAATTGAGTCATTAGAATAACATGAACGCTGAATACTAATAAATATGAATACTATAATATTAGGTAAACACTTCAAATTCCAGCAACACAACAAAACAAAACCGACACAACAAGACATCTGAAGTCTTTAACTTACCTGTTTGGTCTACATTTCAACCTAAATTGCAATACAGTTATGTGATGCATAAGAACAATTTGAATTTGTTACTTCCGTTATTTCATTTTATTCTATATCAATATTTGTTTGTACAGATCCACCATCTATCAATATTAGATACCAAAATTTGACCGCAGAAGATAATATCAGGCAACTCATTTGTCAACCTCAAGGCAACCCAATCATATATAAATTTTATCAATGGGAGCACCATTCAGCACACGGCGAGAAAATTAGGTCTTTAGGCAGTGGTTTAAATGGAATTCTGAAAATCCCCGAGTTGGAACGAACGCAAAGATATCAAGACACTGGGATATACAAATGTTTTGCTGAAAATGGAATAGTTGACAAAACAGGAAACAAGATTCAGTCAGGGTCAGTTTTCTTTGTGAATAAAGGTAATAAATGAATAAGTTAATTTGATATAAAAGAATAAATGTTTTCCTTTGATTGTAAGCTATAGTGGACGAGTCTGACTTATCAATATTTTGACATAACTTTATAACTGATATTGCATCTTCCGTATGAATTGCTTAATTTATTTTGTTATTTGTGTTCATTTGATCAGAGTGTTGTCTATATATGTTACAGGCATTTGTAGTGCTAAGACCAGATTTAACGTTATATACCTATATGGAGTTATTTTCTTTCAGAACGATAGGTCATTCTTTTTCAGAATCAACCCGGACGATACCATTTTTCAATGAAATGTGCTCCAAGGCATAAAATAATGACCTGTGTCAGGTCATTATTTTATCCTGATTGAAAAACTACTTTAACTGTTTGTTAACAGATTTTATTCATTTTATTTTACATGAATTAATCATAACGAAAAATTGAAAGAAAAGTTGCAAGTCACAGTTTTTTTGTCACTCTCGTCTGTTGAACATTCAACCGAAGCACTACCAACTGGTGCACCCGCAGCTGCTGATGGTTTTGCCTTCTTACTTCCATCTGACGGTCTTAATCCATACAAGATGTTCGATGCCTCTATTTGTTGATAGGCAGAAGTCCTTTTGTAAACTCTTACTGCATTACTACGATGACCTGCAATACATAGCTTAATTATTTTGTGTTAACGTTAGCACTTTTATTTTTATTGAACTGCATATTCAACATCACAATAAAAGGAATAAAACTCAAAGTTTTAGCAGTAACTGAAGCATGACGGACAAACAGACGAGCGGACGAGTTATGGTAAATCTGATTACCCAAAATATCGTGATCGTGACAGATACAATCATTTATCTTAATAATAAGTTTCCTGAAGTCTCTGTACAAAGATAATTATACATTTTCTTACAATCATCAGTTCTCTATTAAAGCAATTGAAAAACTGTGAAAAGAACAGTTATCGGGTAATATCATGCAGACAAGGAATACCTTCGTGTTTGTTTTTTTTTTTTTCATGCCACTTTGTGTGGGCTAAATAAGAATATCAAAAATAAAAGACTAGAAATTATAACGTTTCATTTTACTATTATATTACCTGTTGTTTCGGCCACACGTTGTTCTTCTATGCCAGCATTATAAAGACGTGTAGCTGCTGATGCTCGGAGGCTGTGGTTTGTACGTTTTCCAGTCAGTCCAATACTTGTGCACAACCGTTTCACAGTGCCTTGTAAAGTGTTGTGTCCAATAGGAGTTTTGCTATACCATTGTCCATCTTTTAAAGGTGTAAGGTAAAAACAATCCTTTCCTCCATTTGTTGGACTTAAATAAAAGAAAACGTTTTGTAAAATTTTACTTCAAACACACATAATGTAATAATGTAAAGATGATTTTAATTATAGGTACATTACAGCTAATTTCCTAATGCTTGTGGAGTAAAACTTTGGCTGGCTTACTTGCTTTGTTTGTATAAACGTAAGCTGAAGCATTGTATTTAAGATTGACATCTGCAAACAATATAGACAGGTATTATTAAACAAGTATATATTACATTTAAATTTGATTTAAAGTTATCCCAATTACAATTGTCAATATACAAACAAAGCAAGCAGGCTAACCAAAGTCTTACCCTGCATGCATTAGGAAATTAGCTGTAAAAGGAGATTACGTTAGATTAGATCAACAAATATTTCAGATTTTATCATATTCATTGAAGCATGATGAGAAGATATATTAAAGAAAACAGTATTAAATCCTGTGGATTCGTATTGGAAAATTTAATGCAACCTTTGGATGTCTGTTTTGTGTTTTTTGTTTTGATGTGTTACATGTACATTAGACGATTTTCATATTTTTCTGCTGCCTTTGGTTTTTTTAAAAGTTTTTATAAGAAGTTCTATACATTGTTTGTAATCTATATTCTTTACACCATTCAATTTTCATATTTTCTCATGTTCTTTACCTTTATAAGGAAATCGGTACAGAGAGGGCTTCATCTTTTAAATTTGGAGGAGGGGATACCACTGGCGTAATTTTTTCGATCTATGAGTTTGAATGTCCCTCTGGTATATTTCGCCCTCTTCTATTGTCATTTTAACGTACAAGGAATACCCATTTGTCGGGGTTTTTGTAAGTGTTGAAAAGCGTTAACGCGTTAAATATAAGCCCCATTTTATAAAGTTATTTATAAATAATAAGCTACTTACCAAAGTGACTTGTACTTTTCAAATACTGTAACAATACATTTATTTCTGTTTTCTGGGTTTTCAAATGCTCGGACACTTTTGGAACAACTTTTCTGTGCTTAAGGCCACCTGCGTTAGCTTTTGAAACATCCTCTTTGTACAACAGGTATCTTAATTTAGCATCCTTATCTTGAAACGGGCCAGTTATTTGCGGATTAGAATTAAGTCTGAGCCGTCGGTGTTCAGTGCCTCCCTTTAATGCAAAATGCAAACCACACAAATAAAGCAACGTGTCTAGAAGTTGTTGGGGATTATCCACGCCAAGGATACCTTTATCATATAATGACGTTTCCTCATCTACCGATATCACATCAGCCTGCTTGCGCGTATTTGCACCGAGACCTTCAGTGGCCCTTTCTTTCATGACAGCATCTAACACTTGTCTAGCCCGAAGAAATTCGGGATCCGTGAAGAAGTTTATACTAGATGATTTCTGATGACGATCTACGGTCGGTCTTTCATTTGATCAATCCTGACACCCCTCGGTGTGTTCTACGACAAGAAAAACCTTAAAATATGCATTATCTATAACTTAAACGATGTATTTTCAAAAAGTCAGGACAAATGTGCAACAGAGCCTGCCATCCAAATATTTTCTGAAATAACAAATAATTGTCAAGTTCAGTATTTGTGGGAATTTAAGATAATTCAGTAGAATTTAATTTTGATAATTAAAACTTTTTAAATGCAAGCGTTAAAATTCAGTAATTATCATATGTAAAACAGCAGTGTTGTTCTATACTTTAAATGGCTCAGTTTTGTGAACAATTCATTTTATAAAATAATTCAGGCATTTTGTAAAATGCCTTTCAATTTTTCTAGGCATTTTGTAAAAAGCCTGAGTCAATATATAAAATGCCAAAATCTTACAGGCATTTTACAAAATGCCTAAAGTTTTCAGGCATTTTACAAAATGCCTCAATTAAGAAAATGCCTATAACATATATATGATCAATGCAAAAAATGTTTTGTTTATATAATATGAAAGACACCAACCCCGTAAAACAAAAAATGAAGACTACAAGAAGTTGAAAAATCTGGAAAATGGTCAGTAATACCCGTTAAAAGTGTACAACAAGTCATAAATACTTTGGTTTCAATTCTTGTTTTTACACACATTTTGATTGATATTACCATTTGACCATAATTTTAGCAGAATCTTCCGCACTATAACTGTTTAATATATTTCATATATTTCAAAGTTACAAAAATATAATCTCCTCACGGATTGCATGATATACTACAATTAACTCAGCCATCCGTCCTTGCGACCGTTTGTTCTTCCGTTACTTTCATAACATATTTCATAGCTTTTCTTTTCATGCATACTTTGATCTTATTCTAAAACTTGTTGATGAAAACCACTTTTATGTTGTGCAAGTCCTTGTTATCAGTTCTGGTGCCTGGTCTGAATTTCAATATGTAAGGACAGAATAATTAGAATGTTGCATTGTTTTGTTGATGGAGAAAGTTCTACTAATCATTTAAGCGTACTGAAATTTATGAATGAGTGCAAATTATGAAGTACAAAGAAGCAGTTTGACATCATCTATCAGATTTAAAAGATACAATAATTTCTATCAAACGGATTTCTTATCAAACATGACATATTTTCAGTTAGGTTGTCAGGTTTGTTGGTAATTTGAAAACAAATTATGATACAATAGAAATTGTATATGCTTTCTTTAGATACACAGTAAAGTAGATAAAACTTCGCCCGCAAAAGGCGAACATTTATATACATGTTGCCATCAACCAAACAGAGATGATATGTAAAGACGCTTTTTTGGGCCCTTGATTTCGAAAATATAAAAAAAGTGTTATACATCTATCAAGCAGCACACTTCAGATGATTTTTAGATATGAGTGTCACATATCAATATTTATGATAGTAGTTTTTATTAAAAATGTGTTTGCATTAGTGCTTCAAATTCTTATAGTTATTGGAAACATGTCAAAAATGTCAAAAAATTATAAAGTAATATTGATATACAGTTCATGTATGGACCAATGTCTTACTCAAAAATGTTTTAATCTTGGTATCTTAGATGAGTTTATGTTAAGGTTAATAAAATACCTATTTAAGGGTAACTTAAAGGCTCTTATCAAATTTGTCAAAATAGTCATTGAGGTGAAATATGTCATTTTTGTCGATTATGACGTCAAAAAATATAATTTTTTCCATACATAAATGAAACAAATATTATTTGGAAAATCTAGTAGAATTTACCATACTTACAATTTTTGGTGCCAAATAATAACTGTGATCATACCTTCTTAAATTAAATTAAATTGACTTATTGACTGCATAGGATAAAATTTACTCTTTTCTTTTTATATGATAGCGTTCTCTTTATCGTTATCTAATCTTAAAGCCACATTAATATTATCTTAACGCGTTATGTGTTTGCACCTAAAAAAAGTCGAAATCGTTGTATATTGAATATACTAAAAACGAATTTCATAAATTCGAAAGTGTTTTACATACAACTTCTAATTAAGAAACGATCGTAAATAATCAACAAAGAGCGAAGTAAAAGCTCCTTCTGAACACCACAAGGTTCCAACTTTTAATTGGCTCTTCAGTAACACAAAGAATGTAATTAAATTCGTTTTGTATGTGCATCTGGTAAATGTTATTCCACACACGGTTTTGTTCTTCTAACCTGTTCTTTTACAACCGTTTCGAAACTACTTATAAAATATTGGAACAAATCTTATCATAATAGAGGTATTTACAATTTTACAAATTTGTGGCGTGAACCACTCTTTTGAAGGCTTACTTACTATGTGATAAGGCTTGGTCTATGATGAAGGCCGTATTGTATCTGGTTATAGTATCATTTGTTGAAGTCTTTCCAATTCCTTTCTCAATAATAAAACCATCATGGAAAATCTTCTTGAAGACCCTAATTACCATTCGATAGATATTTAAGACAATCTGATGGACAGATGATATTTTATTTGAAAACAATCTCTTTTTTTAAATACAAATGATCGCTATCAAACTGAACTCACTCTTACTTAATTTCTTACAGAAAAAGTAAAACAACAAAAATACCGATCTCCAAGGAAAATTCAAAGCGGAAAGTCCTCTATCAAATGGCAAAATTAAAAGCTCAACACATCAAACGAATGGAAAACAACTGTCATATTCCTGACTCAGTACAGGCATTTCCTTATGTAGAAAATGGTGGATTAAACCTGGTTTTATAGCTAACTAAACCTTTCACTTGTATGACAGTCGCATAAAATTCCATTATATTGACAAACAGACATTATAGGTAAAAATGTCAAAAATAGGGGTACAGCAGTCAACATTGTGTTATAAATTTAATCACTATTAAACAAATAAATATGTCAACAACAAAAAACAAAATGGCATATAGACAAAGCACAGAAGTGATCGATGTCCTTTCTAGAACTTTCTCTTGGAAATCTTCCTACTTAAATCTATAATAGATGTGACGAGTCATTTTTATTGCTGATTTCTATTACTTCGATGGTGATGTTCCGTTAGACATTTTTTAACTGTACATTTCGCAGCAGGTTTAATATGCATTACTTTCCAGCAATGATTAAGATTTTTATCAATGTTGTATTTCTATAGGTTTGAATGGTTTTTAATGGGTATGTTGAAGCCTTATATGTAGAAATTCTCTGTCAGTTATTTTTTACAAATGCTAATAAATTCATATATTTACATGTATATGACTAATCAAAAACGGACAAAAAATAAAATTATCTGTTTCCTAGGTAACTAACAGATCAAAGAGTGATTTATTATTTTTCAGCATAAACATACACAACCTTATCCTGTGAAATTTAATATTCATCGATTTCTTTCAGGACGGCCACAATTATCCATTTATAATCCTTCGGAACAGTTTTGCAAACTTGGAAGTGTAGGATCACTAGTAGTAAAATTTACGAGCTGGCCTCCACCACTTAATCTAACTTGGTTAAAATATGAAGACAATCGTAATTTCAACCTTCAACCTTCAGAAAGATACACAATGACTGAGACAGAAGCAGTTATTATTGATTCCTTCCATGATAAGAAGATCCATGTAGATGGATATATTGGCATACTTCACATAAATGAAATTACTCAGAAAGATTTAACAAACTATACCGTACAAATTCAGAATAAATTTGGGATCGAATTATTCACTTTTTTCCTTAACGACATCCCTAAATCTCAAGGTATGTTCGTCTTTATTTCTTATCTTACATTTGACTGTAGAAATACAAGTTTTTATTTTTAGTATAAACGTGACAACATGATATAATATATAGAAACCGACGATTAATTTAATGATAAAACATGGTTGGATGCACAGAAAATTCCACTTAAAGTATTTATGAAACAAATTAATATGCTATATCAAAAAAAAGATTTGTTGTACTGGTCAATGAAACAACAATACAAGGACACAAAGAACCAAATTTAATCCAGAAATGAACAAACAGTCTTCCCCAATAGACAGGTGTCTTTACATTTGTCTGGACCTAAATCATGTTCTAGTGTACAACAGTTGTGAATAAAATAAAACAGAAACTATTAAAGACTGCAGTGTTTTTCTCCTCTTCCATGTTTATGATTTGGAGGTATACGAGGAATTTTCTTTCATTGTACACATTGATTTTAATAACATAATTTCTGATTTGTTTTTAACAGATTATCGAACCAATAATGATGAAGATAAAGGCTTATTTTACGGAGGTCCCGCAGTGATATTAGCAGTTTTGTTCATAGCTACGGTTGTGGTCGCTTTGTTTATTGTTTGGAGAAAAAGATGTAAGTTTCACAAAAATTGAAAAATAAACAATGTAAATATCATAAAACTAATAGCATTAAATCAGATATAACAATGTAATAGTATAATACAAATATGAGGAGCAAACCTGATCAAATTTACATTTCATTTCAACGACTGAAAAAGGATATGAGGTACAATTACTTCAGAAAATCCATATCGAACGTGCTTTTTAACAATTGCTGTACATGATTCGAAGTCACAATAGAACTATTGCAGAAAATCAAACAGAACTATTGATAAACTATTTTCTTCCATTTTTTCTAGCTCATTGCAATTATTGCAGATCAAGACAGGAGACATATGATATGAGCGGTAACTATATAAGAATAAATCTAACAAAATCTACAAATGAAAACATAAATGTGTGAAAAAACAAACAATACGACCATACTTTTGCATAAGTATGTACAAAGTAATATTAGGATGCTAATACGTCCTGAAGTGACTGGAAGTTTTCAATTTATATTATTTACATGTAGGTCATTGAAAAAAAATCTTGCCATGCAATAAAACAAATATAAAGAGTATCTGCATGTAAACAAAGCATTAATGAATATAAAAAATAAGTGAAAGTGAAAGTGAAGCTTGTAAAGGTGAAAGAGAGGCGATGGATACCAAAGGAACATTCAAATTCAAAAGTCGAAAATAAACGCCATGGCTAAAAAAAGACAAACAAACAAGAGTACAAAAAATACAACATAGAAAATGAAATAACGAAAGAAGAATTTACGAATAAGAAAGTGAACCGAGCTCAACCTAAAATGTATTTTAACAAAATGTAAATGGCGGTATGCCCCATACGGAAAGGTCAAATCTCATTATTCAAAATATTGTCTTCTATGAAGCAAATAGGACCAAATTGTGCCTTTATCAATTGATGAAGAAATCTTTTGATAGTCCGGTAACTTTGTATTCAGACCAACATAGCCGCTTTTATAAACGAAATATTAAACAAAATTAAGAAAAACAAATTACAATTGGAAAAAAATAACTAATACACATTGCTTTCAAACTTTGATAAAATAATACATATGTGTTTGCCTTTAAGAAGTATTGCTGATAATTCAATTAAACTTAAAGCATTGCAGTCACCGTTACTAAAATGAAAATAAACACTTTATTAATTTGATGTGTCCAATGCGCTCTTCCAGATTTTCTAAAAAGGATACAAAATTAATTAACGATCTGATATATCCACTATTTCAAATGAAACGTACAAACTGAAAACAAAGAATCTTATCTGAATTTGATTATATAATTAAACGTGTGATGATGAAAACCAATATGTAGTCGTCTATAGACGACAAAGATTAGCTATAGATATTTTTTAACAAACATTGATATTAATTGCAAAACAATTTTTGTTTGATTAATACGAAAACTTTTAAGATCATCGACTTAAAAAAAATAATTATCCTTTTTGTTACTTTGTTAGTGTTGTCTAATTATTTTTATTGAACAGGATTAAACGTAATCCTTATTTTAAAGTTTTTTTTTTTTTTTTTTTTGTTTAACATTGATAACCTCATAAGAGACTATGTATTTACAAGACATGAAAGCCTATACATATAATTCGAATTTTATTGGTGTATTGTTATTGGAGTTTTATTCTACTGTAGATAATAATATAAACGACAAACGACAGGGTAGTATTACAGAGGATATAGCAGATGTCACATACTGTAAGTATAAACAGTAGTTTAACAACTACTTAGCCAGGATTTGTTGGGTTTTTTTCTGTTGATAAGAGTTAAATCTTTTTTTTAAGGGTATACAAATCAGGAGCAGTCGTAGATAATAATGCATTAAAATTTAACGCGTTGTTTTCGAATCAAAATTTGCGGAAAATTACATCATTAAATCGGTTACGTGAATTTGAAAGTATTTAGAACAGAAAACGAACATGTTGGATATCTATACACACAACATCTACTGCGGGGACATTTAATTCAAGGAAAAACGAAGACTGTCTATTTTTCCATATCAATTAATTCGCATATGACAGTAATTCGTATAGCGGTTGTACGGCGAGAATAGCTGCACTACCATGTTGCATTAATAAATCAGTGCGACGTAATTTAGCGCCAAAAAGGTAAATGGATCAGCAGCATTTGAAAATCGGGTTTTCCATTTTTAGTTAAAAAAGAACACATGGATCTGCATTTTTTTCTTTTGTAAAATCGACCATGTACTACTTCAAAAACGTTATTTCAAAATTGCAAGAAAAAAAAATCAAAGCTAGAATTTTCCCATGTTTTCCATAGGTATTTGTATTGACTACGGCTTTTTATAATACATAATTGTATATTTCACAAATTTTTTATCGCCTTCATTTTAGGGACTTACTTAAAGACCTATAAATTAAGGCACACTGTGGAAAAAACCAGGTGCAAATATCTCTTTCCTTTTTATACGACCGCAAAATGTTTTGCGTTCGTATTATGTTATGGCGTTGTCTGCGTCTGCGTCTGAAGACATTTTGGTTCGCAGCCAATAACTTGAGTATAAGTGTTTGGATCTCTATGAAATTTTAGCACAAGGTTCCGTACCACTAATGTATTGTTGGGATTGTTTTTATGGGTATTGTCCCAGCGGTTTTGTAATTAGGGGCCAAAAAAGGTCAGTTTTACTGGTTCATAGAAAATTAATTGGTTCGCAGACAATAACTTAAGTTTAACTGTATGGATCTGTAAGAAATTTTAGCACAAGGTTCCATACCACAATAGGATGGTTGGGATTGATTTTTGGGGTATATAGTCGTAGCTGTGTTGTAATTAAGGGCCAGAAAGGGGTCAAAAACAATTATTTGTCTGGTTTTAAGACAATAATTTGAGTATAAGTGTATATAGAGATTTCTATGAAATTTTATCACAAGGTTTCATACTTCAAAAGGAAAGTTTTGATTGTTTTTTGGGGGGTCATGCCCCAAGCCATGTTTAATAATTAGGGGTCGAAAAGGGGCCAAAAACAACTATTTTTCTGGTTTGCAGGCAATAACTTGAGTATAATTGCCTGGATCTCTATTAAATTTTAGCACAAGGTACCAAACCTCAATAGAAAGGTTGGGTGTCATGACAGTAGCTGTTTAGGAATTAGGGGCAAAAAAGGGGCTAACAAAATCAATTATTTTTCTGGGACTTCAGTATAACTGCATGGATCTCTATTAAATTAAACACACGGTTCCTTACCACAATAGGAAGGTTGGGATTTACTCTGGGGATAATTGTCGTAGTTGTTTGGTAATTAGGGCCAAAAAGGGGTCATTTTTCATGTTTCAGGTCAACAATTTGTGTAGAAGAGTATGGATCGATATGAGATTTTACCACAAGGTTCCATACTTCAAAAGGAAAGTTGGGATTGATTTTGGGGGTCATGAACCAAACCGTTTAATTTTTAGGGGCCGAAAAGGGACCAAAAAACTAGGATTTTCTGGTTTCTGGACAATCACTTGAGTATAAGTCTATTTATTGCTATTTAATTGTGCCACAAGGTGTTATACCATAAAACAAAGTTTGGGGTTGATTTTAGGTGTCATGACCCTAACGGTGTAGTTACAAGGGACCAAAAACAATACTTTTGTAATACTTTGTATAAAATGCTTATTTCTTTAGCAATTTCAATGGGGTGTAATTCAAAAGTATTATATTATTGGGGTTCTTAAATATGCTGAATCTAATTGGGTATTTAGAATTTGGATTTAGGGTCTGTTTTTGAAATGATCCATATTAAGGTCCAAAGGGTCCAAAATTAAACTTTGTTTGATTTCTTCAAAAAATAAATTATTGGTGTTCTTCATATGCTGAATCTAATTGTGTATTTAGTTTTTTTAATTTTGAGGTCTGTCTTCAAATTGGTCCAAAGGGTCCAAAATTGAACTATTTTATATTTTTAAAAACAATTGAATTCTTGGGGTTCTTTGATATGCTGAATCTAAAAATTTAACTTTGTTTGATTTCATCAAAAATCAAATTATTGGGGTTCTTTGATATGGTGATTCTAACCATGTATTTAGATATTTGATTTTGGGTTCCGTTATAAAATTGGTCCACATTGAGGTCCAAAGGGTCCAAAATTAAACTTTTTCTTTGATTTCATCAAAAATTGAATTCTTAGGGTTCTTTGATATGCTGATTCCAACCATGTATTTAGATTTTGGATATTGGACCATAATTAGTAAATGTCCCATTTCATATTATTAAAGGACTTAGACCACATTCATTCTGTGTCAGAAACTATGCTATATCAAATATTTAATCATAACTGTATTGCACAATTGATAGACATTATAAGTAGTCATTGTTGAAAATAGATATAGCATCATATAGTTTGAAATTTACTGTTGATTATTAGATTATAAAATGGTTAAGTAGAGCTGTAAATCTGTCATCTCATGTTGATTAAGGGACAGATAATATTACTTAACAAACATATGTTAAAAACAAAAAACTGAGTTTGTTAATATCGAGGAAGATTACTCCAGGACAGGAACCATGAAGATAATTGAAATTTTGTTTATTTTAACATTTTTGTAACTGATCATGGAAATTGAATATTAAAATGAATAAAGGAAAGCTTGTGATATACTAATTCCTGACACATTAGCTAATGTGTGTATTTTTTTGATTATTTTGTAATTCTTTGTTTGTTATATTTCAATGTATTTCATGAGGGCCTCAGGAAAGATTAGTTTTACAGCTAACTGTGTAACCCTCTTGAGATAAAGAATTATAATTACATGTATTATTATTATTATTTAAAAAAAAATTTCTTCCTATAAAAACTACACACAATTTGTATTACATATTTACATGTGTAATTAACTAAATATTCAGACCTACACACAGCCCTCAAATTGAAAGTTTTAGACAACTACTGTTGAGATGAAATTAACATAAAACTTAAGTGGCTGTCAACATTCACTTAATGAAATTTGTCAAATTTGTAATTTATCAGTAAAATTGACATTACACAGGTTGGTTCAGATATCTTACTAGCTACAGTGATAATTTTTGCATCAATTGTGATAAAACTGGTCATAGATGGCATTGTTTTTGTGCAAAACATGAAATATAATTTCAGGTGTGTATATATAATACACATAATATACATAAAAGAATTTGATTGACCAGTCTTTGCAGTTACTCGTTAATGCTTTGTGCTTAGCAGAGAAGCAGCAAATACCAATATTATTTTGTCTTGACTTAGGAACCAGCCAACTCCCACCCTATTTGAATCACAACGTCCAGATTCTAAATTCCATGATTAAGATTTCAGTGTTATATAAACAACCTGTTTGTAAACGAATACAACTAATAAGCATGAAAATAATTACTTCTCTACTTTCTTTCCTAGTTTTTCATAAATAGAAATCTCCATCTATGACAAAAGTTGTAGTCAGGTAGGTTTTAAAGCAATTTCTTTAATGCTATGACGTTAAGCCTTCTTTGTGACCCAGATCAAGCCAAAGTTTTTGAGCAGATTCCTCGTCTGTCATTCTAAAAATCCTATGTATGTTTTCTAATGAAATACATTAATTGAAACAGTTGAGAAACAACAGTGGGTTTGTGAAGTTTCAACATATGTTCTTGTAGATGTATTTTTGTATTTAAGGGGACAACCGTTTGACTATCAAAGAACGTAGAAGTCCGAGAGAAAAAGGGCATTTTTATACCTGCGATTTCTCTCTTGAGATGTTTCAACAAAATATCGAATCATGCCAGTTGTTGATCTAATATTGAAAATTTTACTGAATTATCTCTTATACGGTTTTATGTTGTTTAATTTGTGTTTCTTTTTGAAAGAGGTCAAGTTGCTCTTCTTCATTCATAAAATTATCGTTCATTCATAAAATTATCGTAAAATCACTACGCACGTTATATTAATGTGATCTAATCTCACATTATTTGTTTTAAAAGTTGCATAGTTTACACGTTCTGATTACACTTACCATGTTTTTAATACTTGCATAAAATTACGGGGCCTGTCATATATTAATTGCTGATTGATACTGATAGACTCCACTATGTAAACAAATGATATATTGATCAACTGATTAAGGTTACTTCTCGAGACAGTGTCAACCCGAATAATCTTTTTATTTACTTTTGTAATGTTTTGTCATGTCTCTGGTTTTATGTAGTGGGTGATCAGCGTGTTTTCATTGGATGGATAAAATAGATCTTACTAGCATTGACCATGCGGAAAACCGTCAAGCGTATTGATGATGACTTCATGAAACTTTTAACAGAAAATTTCTTTATTTTAAAATACATTGCGTTAATGTTTTACGCGATTATGTCACTAGTAATGAAAGGGGTAAATCGTGAGCCAGTTAACCAGTTAACAGGTTAATCGACAGTTAACGTGCATTTCATGAAAATTTCAGAAGCTGCTCCCATCTTCAAATCTTTAACCGGTATGTATGAATGAATGATTCTTATTTTAAAAAAAAACTATAGATCGGTAGAACACTCGCGTCACGAAAGTTTAAATCATCAACTGAATGGTTAAATTTAAACCAATTATGATATAATTAAAATTAAAATAAAAGCAATAAAGATAATGAAGCCAGGTGGATTGTCATGTAAATTATTGCCCAGTAGTAAAAATTCTACAAGGGGATAATCTATTATGATTTTTTCGGGAGTTATACGTTTCCGCAAATATATTTGCCTCCACCGTAAGCCGGGTAAACATGTCGTCCCCAAGGGAAATGTAAAACATTGCAAAAATGACTTTCTGCTAGATAAGTCTTTTATTGATATAAAGTTAAAACATCCTTACTTCTCACTAGATCAGCCTCCTGTCGGGTTTAATTCTTTTACATATGGATGAAAAATAAAAGTCACAAAACCATTAACTAGACAGCAATTGCTTTAACAGCCTTTAAGCTTTGATTACATTGTTTGGAGTCAATTATGAATATGCATAAGTGTTGTGTATTTACTATTGATTCATTCATGCACAATTACCACCTATTATCAAGAAAACAAAACATGTGGTATTCATCAAATAACACACTTATAATTAGAGTGACAAATCTATTTGAAAATTTTGTGTTTTCTAAGTGGTCTGGCTGATAAGCTGATTTTAAATCCATCATCATTTTGATGCGATTTCTTGGGAATAACTGTAGGACTGTATTAATGGGTAATGATATTTTGGAAATTATTTTTTTCATTTTCTTTGTAAAATTTTTTTGAAGAACTTCGTGATAGGTTTGTTTGTTATTCTGTATAAATTACTTTTCAGAATGCTATATATATATAAATATTATGGGTGAAGCGAACCCCTCTAAAAACTTAGCTCATATTGTCCATTAATAAATTAGTTGATTAAATTCTTGGTGTACTTTGATATGCTGAATCTGTCCAAATCAGGGTCCAAAAATTGAATATATGGGGTTCTTTGATATGCTGAATCTAACCGTGTATTTAGATTTTGGATATTGGACCAAAATAGGTAAAAAGTCCAATTTCAAATTTTTCAGTTCTTTGCCCACATTTATTCTGTGTAAGAAACCTATGATGTGTAAAATATTTAATCACAATCCAAATTCAGAGCTGTATCAAGCTTGCATGTAGTGTCCATACTTGCCCTAACTGTTCAGGGTTCGACTTCTGCGGTCGTATCAAGCTGCGCCCAGCGGATGATTTTATTAAAATTGTGTCATTTTTCGAAAAAGTATGAATGAAAATTTGTGTTTTGACATGCAAAATGCAAATTTGAAACTGAAATACCTGGAAAATTAAGTCATGAAGGTATATTTTGTGTTTTGATTGGACAAATCAAAATTCAATAAGTGTCACAATATTAAGGAAAAATCAACGAGAGATATTTTCTGATCGTATGCCCTTAAGATCATATAAGAGAAAAAAATGGCGAGAGCATTGTGGGCTGATCTATGACTTTTAAACACAACACAAGACTTAACGTTAGGATGAAAGTTCATTGGTTTCATGCTAATGATCCTAATAACAATAAATTTCTCTATTAAATTTTAACCAGTTAATTTCATTGTTTCTATGAAAGTCAGGATTATAGAGAAAATATATCATTTAACAAAAACCAAATATTGAGTACACTATATTGCTTACATATTTAGAAGATTTTTGAAACGGAAAATTAGGAATTTACGGATGCAACAATAGAATTGATGGTGTGGGTATTTTATTTGGTCCTAGGTGTATCATAGGTGATAACAATAAATTATAATTATTTAACACCTTTGTTCGACGCAAGAGAATTCAAAGTCATGGAAATTATACACCACCCGCAGTTCACAACGTGTTTATAGTCAAAAGGCGAAAACACTCCCCTTATTAGTTCAAATTCTGCTAAGTACAGATTGGTTGTAATAACTATGGACTTTGCTAACCACAAGCTATTCAAACCCGTATCAACTACATTTGTACTTCAATAGATAAGGAAAACGTAGTTGTTTTTTTTTTATTTAGAATTTGCCAGTAAGGATGTCGATGCTATAACTATTAGCGGTATTTTTCACCGATAATCTGTACAGAAAATTATACCGAATTATTTCAAAGATAAAACTACATCTGTCATTGCACAAACCTATTGTATTTGAAAATTGGAACCAAAAGAATGTATTAGAGATCTTTACCTTCAAAGATGTAAATCCAAACCTTCCATCCGATTGTTCTTGTTTATGGTCCTCATACATATATTTTTAGGACAAAATGTGTTGTTGTTCCAGCAGATAAAGCCTTTTACATGCAAAATCATAAATTAAAATGTCTAACCAAAGAACTCGGAATTCACAGCAAAACTGAGAATCATTAACGAAAAAGGAGATTTTAGAAAATATCACAAATCCTTCCTTCTCACCTTTGGTATTAATATAAAAAAGACGATGAAAAACACCCGTCTTTATTCTGGATGTATGACAAGAATCCTTATAAAGAACGATATATATCTGGGTTTTCAAGCTGTTTGACTAAACATCTTTCTAAAGGTCTCATCATTCTTCTCTATACAGTGACAGAAGATCAAGAAAAATTGAAAAAATTGCGAAGAAGGATATTTAACCAGCGGTGTCAATCAAATGAACATTCTAAAAAAAATCTTAAGATCTACTGCAAAAGTAACAATCACAGTTTTTACAACTTTGTAGTGATAGGAAAACTTTTAACTTTTCTACGGTTTACACTACTATAACCCATGCTTAAGAGAAAAATCGAATACACCGTATCATTAAACGGAGCTGTGTTTACAACTAGAGGCTCTAAAGACAATGTGTTGCTCCCCTAGGTGTTTGTGCATCTTCAACAATGGGCGCTCTCCAACATTGTAGACTAAAACATATTTGATGACCTCAATTTCTTTTGTGTTGATGTTGTATAGCTGGTAATTTTTGTAACAGTTTCACCCTATCTTTCTAGTTTTCGCCCAAACACAAAACTCCTTTAAGAAGACAACTAAAATTGATATAAGCACTTGTTGAATTCTGTTTGCCACAATGTGAATTTATATTGTTGAAGTTGTAATTAATTTCCTAATAAATATTGTTTACACTAAGAAGACAACTGACAATTTCATCTAAAGTGCCCTATTTACAGATATTCTCTTTCTAATAATTTTTGCTTCTTTAAAATTCTCTGTATCGATGAAAGATTCAAAATAATAGTCTATAACACTAAATATTGGTACAAAAAAAATCGACATTTAAGAGCAATAACTCCTATAAGGCTTTAATTGACGATTTCATATATTCAATATATTTGTACATCGTGTCTTACTGATCAGTTTTACTTCTCAAATTTGTTGTCTCTATCCATTATAATTTTCTTTTAAAGATGAGTGACAAAACTAAAAAAAACATGGTTAAATTCGTCATGTAACTCCTTTAATTAGTCGTCGAACAGTTTTAGTGTAAATGACAGTTGATACATCTCAACATTCTGAACAATTTTGCCTCATCAGGTTTTCGGTGTACAAAGCGGTTTTCAAGATTATTGACAAAACTCGCATTTTACTCCTTTGTTCTATGTTTAGCCCTGTCGGCCATGTTGGTTGGCAAGCGGGGTCATCGGACAAATCTTTTAAACTATATATTCAATGATGATTATGGCCACATTTAACGTTAACGGATAATGTTGTACTCATATGGAGCAGAATGCATACCAAACATTCTCAAAAGTAAAAAAAAAAAAAACATCTTCGAAAGTACATGAATTTACATTTTTTTAATTTTGATGATGTCCTGTCACTCAATAACCAACATTTCGATACGTGCTTGAATCTCATAAATCTAATACATCATAAGGATACTACCAAAAATGAAGGTCTGCTTCATATTTAGCTCTTTTTCTTGATATTGACACGGATTGTAGGTTTTAATCTATAATTTCTGTTTGTAACTTGGTTTGTCTGCTTAATCGATGTACGAGATATGAACATCAGAAAACAAAGTACTGTTGCCTATATATATAAAAGTCCGGATTAAAATTGATTTGTTCTATTGTGTCAATGACTTAATTAAGATTGACATTTACGGATAGATTGGGATCCAGTTCTAAAATTCTAAAGTTTTTCCAGACAACGTTTTGTTCATTGTACATTTAGAACTCTTCTTCGGCAATTTTGTGTTGACATAATATATCAATGATATTTCATTTTCTATAAATTCACTGTTTACAAATGTTGAATCATTCAAAATAATAAGGTGATTCTACCCCTAGGCATAGAAAGCCTTATCCGTATTTTGCAAAAATTTAAGTTTTCAATGCTCTATAAACAGAGAGACTGGTGAAACCCTCTCAAATTTATGGCATTTCAACTGTTTTGATTAGAACACCACCGAGGAGTCTTGTGCAGACGAAACGGGCGTATGGCATTCCAAATTATTAGCCTGGTATCTCTGATGAGTGTTTATCACTTGTTCGATGCCAGGACTGTTGAATGTTACGTCCCTGTTCGTAGCACTAGCTCAGAAGTCAGCACGTCTGTGTTGACATGAAATATCATTGATACGTCATGTTATGTACATTTACTGTTTATCTGTATTTCATTATTCAAAATATTAAGGTTTTTCAATGCCTAGACATAAACAGCTTTAGTCGTATTTGGCATATTTTTTTCTAAATTTTTAGTGATCAATAGTCTTTACTTAACTTTTAATTTTGGCCGTCTAACTGTTTTGATTTGAGCATCACTACTCCGTTTTGTGTTGACGAAACGCGTCTGGTATCACTGATGAGTTCGAACTTTTTATATGCTATAGCATCTGTATTATGACCATCTGGTCTAATTTTTACTTTCTACCGAAGAATATTCAATTAGCTTGATTCATGTTTGAAATGAATGAAACAATGTTTTATAAAATGATACACATGAATTGCTATGAATAGATTTGTACTTTTCACTTTGTTTCATGGTTTATCGTTGTTTTGGACTTGTCAAAGTGAATTTTATTCGTAATATTTTTATTGCTCAACTATTTCTTTTTATTACGCGAACTGTACTATCTTGTAGTCTTGGTTTCTACGTCTTGTTTTTTTTTATGCATTTGTGTTTTTCGTTTTTCCGGGGTTTTAATTTTTTATAGTTGGTGCATCGAGTGATGTTTACAAAATAACTGAAAGATCTTATGCATGGGAAGTAATTTAATCATTTTATTTTTTATCTGTTTCATTTTAGTTGTACTGTCGCTGTGACCTTTAATAGCAGAAATAGTTTACCCGATTATAGTTAACGCCTGATGTCATAAACATAGTGTTTATTTTCAAAAATTCTCTGACACAGTCGTCTGTCAAGAAACGGTCTCTCTCACACTTGCAGCCGAAATTCCCTCAATACAAAAAAATTATCAAAGCAGTCTCTAATAATCTTAACAAACATGGGCATTTAATATTTTTAGAATGAATACTCTTGAGTTTGAAGGTATTAACACACTTTTGTCAGCAAATGTTGATGACCACACATCCTGTAATTATGTCAAAATTTTGCAATAATATAATACGCTTTCTGAGTAATACATTTGAAATGAACTCTTTTCATTTTCGGCGTCATTTCACAATAAATAAATGAGCGACATATAAACTGTAAACTGATGGGCACATTGATATGTCTCAAATTATTTTTCTGAAAATCAAACCTTCCATAGTTAATATCTCAATCGCAGCGACAAAAAAGATACTTAGTATAAAGTGCAATAAACATTAAAATAAAGTTGAACTCTTATGAAGTCGGTATAACAGATGATAAAATCTCGCTCAAGCAGACGAATACTTAAGATAGTGTAAAATGCTGGTGGTTAGTGAATACAAGATCAAAGAACAAAGAAACCTATATTTTAAAAACATCACCTCTGGAGATCAGGGAATTTTTTTACGCATCATTATCCCTTAAAGAAATACTCGATGCACTGACCAGAAATACTTGCGAAAATATGATTCAAAATTAATTACAAAATTCATTTAAAATAAAATATTGTTCTTAGTCCCGATCGCGGTTTAATTTGTAGACTTCAAAGCCTGACGCAGCTAGAATGTCTACCAAACACATTCATCATATGCATGTATGAACTTGAATTAATGTATATTTATTAAATAAAGTGAAAATCGTTTAACAGGAATGGAATTTCATTATATTTGATTATTGGCTGAGTCCTTTTGAATTTATTTATTGGGGATAAATTTCCTTTGGTTCAGGAAAAAAGTTGTTTCGTTGATACCTGATTTCGTTGTCTTAACAAGTTCTGCATACAAGACTATAGGAAATTTGTAGTTCGTTCGGCCTTTAAATTCGTAGTTTAATGGTTTTTATATTTATAGCATTAGTCACAATTTCCATTCACCCTATTTTATAGATAAAACGTTTTTTTACAGCAAGGTCTTCTCATAAAAGTGCAAAGTTATGCGATGGAAACCAGACACAAAAAGCATCAGATGATATAGAACTTTACACTGAAGATGATGTGCAGGAAATTTACACTGAAGATTACGCTTATGCAGAAGAAGAAATTCGTACGTTATTTCTTTATACTGCAATTGTTTTTATTGCTTGAAACTCTTTGATACGTAATTTTATTAGCAATTATCGTATAGTTTTATATCAATAGTGATTTTTTTCAGTAATCGTATATTTTGTAAACCTTATGTTTGCATCAAATGATCTGGTATAAATTTTTTCCCTCAGCTATCAATTATTAAAATTCTCCAAGGATATTGATGTCGGATTTTAAGAAACAAAGTTAATGTGGAAAGATTTCTGAGGTATTTTTCTTGATACTTAAAGATAATTGGGGAAAAAACATATTATTATGTTCAGAAGTAATTAGTCGGGAGCACCTGTAACTGTAGCTGTTTACATATGTGTCGCAAGAGACACGTACCCTGTTGACGCTCCGGGCTCGCTCCACTTGAAATTCATCAGATTTTCTCAGTGTTTTTTTTTTTTCGTGACTTTCATTTTTCGTCTTAAACCGAAATATTAGATATGAACATCGGTTGCCTTAATTTACGTAGAAACTGTGTATCAATCTGTTTTGGGCTTCTTATGCAGTTACAGAAATCGTCATTTGTGCCGGTTAAACTGACCTAGCATTTTCTACAAACAAACAAGTGCTCATAATAAAGTTTTGTTTTTTTCTATTTACTATTACTTTTTTATAGTATGGATTACATTGCTGTTTTCAATTTTTTATACATGTATGTATCATTTCTTATAAAAGAATGTAATACGCCCATTTAAAACCATCTAAAAAAAAGTAAATAATACGCCCATTTCTAGGATTAAAAACAAAATTCAAGTGCTTGCAAAGCGTTTTGTGTTCGTAGTGGCGCACAAAGCAGCCAACAATGTGGCGGTGGTATGACGTAAAAACTACACGGAAGTCCTTAAGAATGAAATTCTACATTCAACTACAGTCAAGGCCGTGTGCACTCCACAGAGAGTCAAATAAAAATAATAAATAATCGTGTCACTACCTCGGCTCAGTTTAAGTCCTCCTCTGAATAATTGGAGGTCCCCACTATGTGTTGGTTATCTAACTACACAAAACACCCGTAAAATATCGTTTCATTTAGGCCTCTAGTAAGTGTTCTTCTACTAATCTTTCAGTGCTTTTAACTATTTCCGGAACAACTCCAAAGGACTTATCATTAACGTTTGTAGTAAAACAAATGAAAAAAGTGGAATTAATCTATTTTTGGAGTGTAAGAAATGCTTTGAATGTTTTAGATAAATTACGTGCTTTTGATGGGTTTGGTTGACAGTTTTTATACTACACTTCCATACAATCTGATCACAAATTACCACAAATTACTTAAAACCTTTACTAAATGTTTCCATAGATACAAAGATTTTGTTTGGAAGTTTAGCTGTATCTGTAGAAAACGTATTTCAAACGGAATAGCACTTTCTAATTTTCACAGTGACGTTGTTTACCGAGCCTAGAAATTTAGATACGATCCGGGTAAACTTCAACTTACTCTTAAAGGTTACAAATTTAATACTGTAATTAGATCTTTGAATATTGTTTTTACTTATGCAATTTATATTAATGTTGTTATGAATGAATTAAAACCTTACTAAATATTATTGAAGACACATATTCACATTCACGGTACTACAATGACGTTTTTATCTAAATCCATTGGATTATGGATGTATACTGATTGATATTTTAGTCTTAAATACCTAATTTTTGTATTAGTTGTTGTTTGCATGAGCTAGCTGTCAGTACCTGCGAGTAATCTCAGATCTGTACTTTTTATCGTTTTGTTGTACAGGATGTGTAAAAACCCTGCCACATCCGGTCTGTGTGTTTATGAGATGTTTTTCTGCTCTCTATCGACCGGAGTTGAGCCCTTTTCAACTGATTTTCATAGTTTGTCCTCATTTTGTACTGTTACACTACTGTCCCAGGTTAGGGGAGGATTTGTTCTTTCAAACTTGTTAACCAGCCATGTTCGTTATGTGCCTGTCTTTAGTCAGGGGCCTGTAGTTCAGTAGTAGTCGTTGGTTCATGTCTGTATTTTATATTTTTGGTATATTGTTTTGTTATAAATTAGGCCGTTTGTTTTCTCTGAATTGTTTCGCATATTCCATGTCGGAGCCTTTTATAGCCGTCTATACAATATGGATTTTTCTCATTGTTGAAGGCCATACGGTAGCATATAATTGCTTACATCCAAATCATTTGATCTTTCAAATTGGTGGATAGTTGTCTAATTGGCAATCATACCACATCTCGTTATTTTATATTATATTCAAAACGAACTGATTTGTATTCCTTGTAGCGTTTTACCAATTTCGAAATATTTCTTGCTTTTTTAAAACTGGTACTTGTTTCCATTTAAGTCTTGTTTTTGACATAAGTGTTCTTTATTTTGTCAACAGATTCTTTGTTACTAATTAGTTTTGAATTTTAAATTTTTTTTAGTTAAACTTTTAATACTTAGGATGCAACTCCAACGAGGATAGTTGTACAAAACGGGTGTCGCTGTTCTGTCCAGACATATTTGGATTTTAAGCTCTCAAATGATTTGTATTTTTGACCTTTCAACTTTCTGCGTAGATATTACACATTAAAATGGTGTTTTACTTAGAAGCACATGTCTTTTAACAAAGAATAAGTATCAAGTTTTCGTTTATCATTTTAGTTCCGAGGAAAATTCGGAAAGTTTCAAATGGCAAAATCAAAAGCTTAAACACATCGAATGGATAACAACTGTCATATTTCTGACTTGGTACAGGCATTTTCTTATGTAGAAAATGGTGTATTAAACCTGGTTTTATAGCTTGCTAAACCTCTCACTTGTATGACAGTCGCATAAAATTCCATTATATTGATAACAATGTGTGAATAAAACAAACAGACATAATAGGTAAAAATGTCAAAAATAGGGGTACAGCAGTCAACATTGTGTTATAATCTTAATCACTATAAAAACAAACAAATATATCAACAAAGAAAAACAAAAAGGCATATAGACAAATCAATAATCTATAATCAACCATCATCGGTACTGAGTGTGATGGGTCAGTACCGATGATGGTTGATTATAGATTATTGATCTTATCATTACCGCAAATACTTTGGTCCTGATATGGTTCTGCTATGTAAGTTTTCAAAGCCATGAATACTGTTATTGTATTAACTCAAATCATTACAAAAACATAAACAAATAAGATATATAGATATTTCTTCGAACAGATTGGAGCGGTTGCATTTGTGTTTATGTCTAATTTTTTAAGGGTCCACTTTTCAATAAGATATTGGAATAAGGCTGAAATTGTGAATAAAAACTTACAGAGAACAGTATCAAACAAATACTGATTATAGGGTGAATATGAGAATATAGCCTATACTGGAAACCGTATACTTAATTCGCAAGGAAATTTAAAGGCAATATATCAGTGTATATGTAACTAAACGTTCAGCATATTTTGTTCAAATGAAAAGTGTTTTCTAATGTGTATACATGAAAACATCGAAAAGAATTACGGTTATAATTCATTAAAAGTGTCCTTCTTCAAATATAGTAAGCTTTTCCCTTTTTACATCACGAACTTTAAGCCGACATCTACTTCAGGAAAGTTGACCTCAAAGTGTTTTTCTCCTTATTTCCTTTTTGTTTATAACCGCCGGACAAAGAGATAAACGCCAATTCTACCAAAGTCTGAACGAGGCAAAATCATTCTAGAGATATTTAGTACATTAAATGCTGATCAACATGACAGTTCAAAGCGTGTAAAAATGTGGTTACTTTCTCCAGATAGCTGGTTAGTCATCATTGAGGAATTTGAATCGTGTGCGTGCAACTGAGGTAAACTATGGTTTTTGACTGATCTCAAAATATTAAACAGATATTCGTTATCTAGAACACCAAGACAGATACTTCATATATATGTAAAATCAAGAAAAAATAGATAGATGAGGATAAGGATATATTCCTTGACAATTGGCAAATAGATGGGATTAATTGTGATAAAGTCCGACAGTGGTGTTAGTGCCAAACAGAAATTATAGTGCTTTAGGTATTTTAGAGCAATTTGAAGAAGCTATGAAAAATGGAGTCATGGTTTCTTAATATAACAAATTTCAGGTTTGCAATGGAACAGATGGCTACATCTGAAACCAGATTTGGATTTCTATTACTTCAATTAAACTTGATAATAAAGTAATTACTACAAGGAGTTGCGCTTGTAATGATCACTGTTTGGTGTACTTATTCTTCTATTACCTAGCTTAAACAAATTAACATCAATATTCTTCTGAAAAATTTAAGGTCAAGAAATGTTGAAAATGAAGAAGAATGCCTGTATAAATGGTCAATTTAAAAAAAAGGAAATAAGTTTCAAACTTAATGCTAATCTGCATATATGCACCATAAAAATTCAAGTCTATGGAATCGCACCAATTTTGGAATACTACCAGGTGCCTTCGCATGATAAATCAAGCGCTGATTCGAGAATTTTAAGTACGTTCATTAGTTTAAACATATTTATTCGTCATCATTACAAATATATCATCATACAAAAATACACTGAAATATTAGGATTCGGAAACAAGCTGTACATAGCTTATATAAATCCGTTTCCTTGAAATACCAACTACAATTAACGATTTCATAACCAAAGAAAGAAGGAGGAAAACAATTATAATTTGAAAATAATGAAAATACAACAAAAGAAGAAAAGAAATAAAAAAAAATATAAAAAAAAAATAAGAAAAAATAAAATACACTTAAATACTACACACATGTTCAGATGAAATGCAACTTTGTCAAAATAGTGAATAACAGTTTAACTTGTAAATCTCTTGCACTTTAGTTACAATATTTGTACTTTTTCAAAAATTTCCTTGTTCTGGTCTTAAGTTAGAGTTTGTGATCCAAATAAAAGTAGGTTTGTGTTCAGTATGACTGGATAATTAATTGAGAAAATAATGTCATTACGCAATGCGTCATATTTTTTACAATGCAATTCAAAATGAGCTTTAGACTCGATTAGACCACACGAGCAGTTTGGAGAATCTACTAGATTTCGTCTGAACAAATGTTCATTTAAAGAACTACTATTCATCCTTAACCTTGCATGTAATATTTGACCCATTCTTGTACCAGTGTATTAAAAATTTGGCATTTATTATTTGGGTTTTTATACGACTTTTAAAAATACTTAAAGACGTAGAATGTTTCTTTTTATCTGGTAGCTTATTCCACAATTTAATAGACGAAGGAAGGAAATAATCGGAGTAGAGGTTAGTTCTTCTATGTATTTCCGAAGTATTTTGAGTCTGACGAGTGAAATGGTTATGCAAATTTACTATTTGATTTGGTACCAAGTTTTGTAAATAATCTGGAGTTTCCTTATTCACTATTTTATAAAACATAGTGCGCTTGTGTTTTTCCCTTCTTTCTGAAAGCGTTTTCCAACCCGTTTCCTCATAATGCATCTGAATAGAAGTTAATTTATTCCCACCCGTTACAATTCTCATTCCTTCAAGTTGAACATTTTCCGTTTTATTAATCAAATATTGTGTTTGGTTATCCCAAATGACATCCCCGTACTCTAGAATTGGTCGAATATATGAAAAATACATTTTTCTAAAGTGAACCTATTGAGTATAAACGCATCTTCCTAAGGATATTTATTCTATTGTATGCTCGTTTAACTATATATTCAATGTACTTATTCCGTAACCAATTATTTGAAAAATTATACCTAAGTGTTTATAAGTAGCAACCACTTGAAGATCATTGTCATACATTTTTAAGATCGGATGACTAGGTTTTATTGATTTTCTTGAAATAATTATGGTTTCTTTTGTGAATTAAAGTTTACAAGCCACTTAGAGGACCTCATATGAATTTTGTTCAGATCTATATTAAGAATTTCAGCACGATTTTCAGGGGTGTCTACTGTTAAATAAATACTTGTGTCGTCTGCAAATAATTTGATAGTTGCTTTAATATCAGTTCCTATGTCGTTGATAAAGATTAGAAAAAGTAGCAGACCTAAAATTGAGCCCTGCGGGACACCTGCATTTATCTGTCTCCATGTTGAATTGCTCCCATTTAAGACCACCCGTTGACTCCTTCTAGATAGATAATCACAAAACAAATTTAGTAAATTTCCAGAAATTCAATATTGTTTAAGTTTGGATAATAGTCCTTTATGCCATACCCGATCAAAAGCTTTGCTGATGTCACACAAAAAAACACCCTAATTTCCTTTCCGTTATCTAAAGCCCTACCAAAGTTGTTAGAAATGTCAATTAGTTGATTTATGGAAAATCCTCTTTGGTAAATCCTGGCTGATTACGGGTGATGATCCTATTCTCAATTAGAAAGTTGTGTACATGTTTATAGACACATCGCTCCATGCACTTTGATAAGATACTTAGCAACGAGATTGGTCTGTAATTTTGTTACCTCATTACAGTTGTTACTCTTAAAAACTGGAGTTACATTTGCCTTTTTTCAATCTGCGGGAAATATATCTTTAGATAAAGATATATTAAATAGTTTACAAAGTGGGAATTTTAGCTGTGTTGCAGCCTATTTTAATAATATTTGGTTTATCAAGTCTGGACCTGAGGCCTTATTAGGATTAAACATCTTTAGAACATCTTCGACCTCACTATCTCTAAGTGTTATGTCCCTTAGTGTACAGTCTGGAACGGTTAAGTCAGGAAGAACGGCTTCGGTATCATCTAAGTTTGTCTGCATCACAAAAAAGTTTTTAAATTCGTTTGCTTTATCAATATCATTTAATATCAAATTATCATCCTTAAATAGGGGAGGTATACCCGAGTGTGCAGGTTTAATACCAGAAATTCGGTTACAGGTTTTCAACCAAGTTCTTGTTGATAGGTTACTATTTGACAATTTTTGTATAAAATCATTTTCATACTGTTCGCGAGCTTGTCTTATTGAAATGGTCACTTTATTTCTAGTTTGTCTAAATTTGATTGTCCCAGTCCGCGGGTCGATTATTCCGTTTTGCTTTCGAGTGTATACGGTTTTGTTTTCTTATGAGTTTTCTTACATCGTTATTTAACCAAACAGGGTCAGTTTTCTTAATAGTTACTATTCTATTAGGAATGGAAATTTCAGCTGCATCTAGGATACGATTTGAAATTTCTGAATTAGTTTTATCAACATCATTTAGAGCAAATATACTATCCCAGTTGGTCCACGTTACATTAAAGTTCGATATCACACATCCTCCAGAGTATGGAAACTGTTTAGATGATCATAGTTTTAAGATTTTAGGCGAGCTAAAAAAAATAACGTCCACCATTGTACAGAGCATGCGCACTTTTACGTTCATTAATACAAAGTTCTCATTTTTTTTACAGAAACACCTGATCGAACATCCCTGAAGTCATTAATTCAACCACCTGATAAACCAACAATTAATGTTCGTCAAAAACTTGGTGACACTGGTGTAAAAACAACGTCAGCCTTCACCAGTCCTTGAAAGTGAAAGTGATGATAGTGATGATGAAGAAGGTAAACAGCCTACAGGATAATGTATTTTCCTTATGTCTTAGAACTTAAGAAAACTAATTATAAAGTCAACTATTGGCAATCTGTGTAATTTTAAACATAGAATCTTAGCTGATGTTAGTGCAAATATGTAATTCCAGGTAAATAACAGAAAAACAAAACTATTTCAATCACATTCTGTCCATGCAGAGTAATATCAGGCGCATCCATATTGCAAATCAATATAAAAAAGGAGATGTGGTTAGATTGCCATGGCGACAACTATTCACCAGAGTTCAAATGAGGAAGATATAGGCAATTATAAGTCACTGCACGGTCTTCAACATTGAAAATATCTCATATAGTCAGCTATAAAGCTATGAAATCAAGCTTATTTTTGCATGTGAGATATTAACATAGTTGTTTAAGATTCGTTTTGTTCTTGCAAATAGTTATATTCAACCTTTATCAATTTCAGTTGATGATTTTACACCTCCAATTCCGGCTCGTTCAACAGGTAATAACGCTGATGGACTCTCAAAACGTAATACCAAAGATATAAGTTATGATAATAATGATTTGGGTAAGAATACTGAAAAATATTATAAATGAATAATTGTAATCCTATGTCTTTAACACTAAATATTATTTCAATCGGGAATTTTTGATAAAATACAGACTACATTATAGACATATATGCATGCACTTTTAATCCCAAAACTGCATCGACTGTATGTCATATTAGTGCGTTCTATCCAAAAACTTTTTTTTATTTCATTGTTGATGTTCCAATGACTTATAAATTTATAAAACAATTGTGATCATTACTGGCTTAAGGGCATACGATACAGTTTTGATCCCACGGTGAATTGTTTACGAAAGTTTGCATACAAGCTAATTTTCATCTAGTAAATTCAAATATGTAATAAAAAATTTACTTTCATGTGCTACTTTTAGAGATAAATGGGGTCGAAATTTTGGACATTTACTGGAAATTTCGGTTCCTTGGATATTTCTATCCTTTGGAAAGACATACCAAACTTTTTTGTTTTAAAAGATAAAATCAAGCGGATGTTTGTAAAAACATTTCGAATATCTTCTCTACATAAGTTGGCTTTGAATTTGTGTAACAACTCTTTGGAAATAATTCATTTTTTACACTTTCCTGATTTTAGTCTAAAAACGGCATTTCTTTCTGTATATCCATCTAATTTTAAAAATTACATCGATGAAATATTTATAAAAATTGGCACAAATAATCTTCACACATAATCAAGCCAAATGTCTTTTTTAAAAAGAGGGGTTCATTAACTCGTTTTCGAGTTAAATCAGTCTGAATGATAAAAATCAGTCGCAAAATGCATCTTTTGCCGATATGTTACAGTTTGACGTCGCACAAAATAACATTTTACGTTAGCGACGTCATTAACTCACCTGTAACTGTATCGTATTCCCTTAAAAGACATACATATACCAAACTAATTCCATTTACAGCAAAAGTTCATTAACATTAACTGTTGGTGTAAATCGGCTTCACTGTTATTACTTTTTTTTTTTCTGTAATATTTTATAGATTGAGCTGTCTGTACATTTATTTATGACGGTGGCATGATTTTTGTTAGCAAACATCTTGAATTTTTTATTCCTATTTATTACGAACGGTGTTGTGTCTAATGCAGTGTTTTGCTTTAAATTTAAATTCAAATTTAGTTTCATATGAATAATATAATAAGTTAAATGTTGTCCACCATTTTTATTGTATAGCTGTTCATGATCATGAAGTGAAAGTTGAAATAAGCGAAACGTGTTCATTCGCAGCAGAAAACGAAGGCTACATTCCAGAAGAAGAAAGTTGTAAGTTAATCATACAATTTCGGGAGAAAATACTAATAATAACTCTCAAGTAATAACTACACATTATTGCAAACATAAGTTTAATGAATTGTTTTTTTTAGATATAATGTAGGTAATAGAAAAACAATTTGCAAACAATATACAAAAATAAAAAACGAAACTATAATATATTATATGTAATAATTGATTAACAACTTAAGAAGTTTATTTCCAGTCATATATTTGTCTAGAACTATCGAATATAGGGTAAAAAGTGTCAATGTCTATCAGTATCAAGTTATTTTATTTTATATCAATAATCGGACCGTCTGAAAACTTGGTAATATAAAATGTATAGTTCATGCATAGTAATTATATTTCTATTGTCGACCTAGTTGCATAGTAGGCATAGTAGGCGAAACATATGATTGTGCTTACTTATCATTTTATTAGATATATGTCTTACATCCAAAATCATAAGCTTTATAAATACAAAGTGATTGTTTGATTTCAAATGAGATAACTATCAACCAGAGAACAAATGCTGTTAATCTAAGCAACTAAAAGCCACCGTACGGTCTTCAATGACGAGCAAACACATACCGAATAGTAAGCTTTTAAAGTCCCCGACATGACATAATATAAAACAATTTAAACGAAAAATCAACGACTTGATTTATGCTGAAACAGTAAAGAAAACCTAATACTATCAGTATGTAACAGAGGTAAACCAACAACAACCACTGTAAGACAGGCTTCTTACTTTGGTCATACACACACGGAATGTGGTGAGGTTACACCTTCAATAAAGGCAACAGTAGTATACCGCTGTTCAAAAGTCATAAATCGATTGAGAGAAAACAAATCCGGGTTACAAACTAAAACCGAGGGAAACACATCAACTATAAGAGGAAAACAACGGAACAACAGAATTATGTTCTGACAGTGGGAAACAGCACAGGATAAGAACAAATTGTTAAAATCAGTTGTCAGGGGCTTAACTCATCAGGTGAGCACGAGGCACAAAACAAACAACTAACAAAAGACAAAAGAAAACAAAAGACACAAAATATCAATCAGCACAATCCAATGAACTTAGAATAAATACATCATAAACATTCTGGGTAAAAGTTGTCCTTGTGCAATAAAAAATAGAAGTATCAACAGGATATGGGATTCTAAAGGTTAAGCAATATATATTTAGTTATGTTTTAACACGATATCAGTACAAATAAAGACAATATTGGAAGATCGTTTTACAGTGTTAAATTGATTACCTTTAAGAATAAGGTTATTCAAATGTTCAAGTGTACATGGATCGTATCTTACTTTACAGGCTATATAAAAATTCGGCACCGTAAAACTTATAATGTAATATCCCGTTTGTAATAGGTTTTATACAGGTACAAATGTACAGACAAACTTCAAAACCAAATCTTTTTATCTATGAAAGAATTTAGTCAAGATTAAAGTAATTTGTGAAAACGTAATCCGTGACTTAAAAATTTACCAGTACTACATCACCGTAAAAACTAGGATGTAATATCCCGTTTGTAAAAAAAGTTTCTACAGTTACATTTAAACTTCCCCCAAAAAAATCTCTGTATCTATGAAATAATTAGCATGCTTAAATGAATACCTGTAAATTTTTCTTTGTTACCATTTTTCATATATGTAAGAGGAATCTTACATCCAAATCGTTATTTGGTATATCTTATCATTGTTTATGCGTTCTTGACCATTAACAGCTGTTACAAGGTGATTTTTCTTTTAGTACGAACTAGACGCTTACCTCCTCCAATACCCACTGAACATGACGATTGCAATAACACTGGTAAGGAGTATCATAACATCAACAGATAGATTTTTAAAAATGAAAAAATATATATAGTGGTACATATATATATGATTGTGGTAACAAATTTCTTTACGATATGTACACTTTACCATATTACGTTTAAAATTACGCATATTATGGTCTATTAATGTTTGGTTAATTAAAAAAAAATTAATGTTTATATATACAAGTATTTTCTAAAAGGTTCATTCGGTATTTAATATAGATCTATAGCTTGTTAATTTGTTTTATTCCTAATAACCCAATTTTAAAAATATTTTTAGTAAGAACTAGACGTTTACCTCCTCCTGTACCGGAAGAACAAAATGACTGCATCGAAAATGGTAAGAATTTAAACCTCTAGCTAGAATGGTGTAATACAAAAATACGATTGTACCAATGTATAATTATCTCTTTCAAATCTGATTAACAAATCCCATGTCCATAAATACCTTGGATGGAATCAACTGTGAGTCACAATACGGACGGAATGGAGTCCAACACTCATCCTTTTGGTATATAATAAAAACAAAACTATGTCCGTTGAACCTGCCTGCGATCCAACATAATCATCGAGGCTCAAATAGACCAAGTGTCTATTATTTTATAGATATGTAAAGGAAGAGGCAATCTGGCAGGGGACAGAAATGTTTAAATTGTCAGACCTCCCTACTGTCCATTTTAACCAAAACTGTCAGATAGAGATAGAGATACTTTATTCTCTAAAACCAATTAACAAAGGTACAGAGAAGGAAACATAATAATCTAGCATACAATGATTAAGGTGATACATGGAGTAAATGTATATAAAAACAATACAAAAAATAGAAAACAAAAAACACAAAACACAAACAACAAACAACAAACAAAAAGAAACCCAGAAATATGATATTAATAAAAGATAGAAATAGATTCTTAATACGACTCTTTATTGTACCAATATATAGTTATCTCTTTCAAATCGGATTAACAAATCCCATTTCCAGAAATACCTTGTGAGTCACAATTCATAAGACGACTCTTTATTGGAGTTATTGTCCTTAAATGACGATATTTTTTTCCATTTTTTGCAATTTTGACTATCTTTTTTTAATTATAAAAGATAGATTTTAGCTATAAATAGCACAACTAATGAGCAGGACAAGATTCATAATAATAAGTCAAATGATCAAAATCATTACTCGACTCCTCAATATAACTGCAGAAACTATAGCAGATAGAGAGAATAACATATATGGTACCAATTTTAATGCACCAGGTGCGTATTCCGACAATAATTGTCATTTCAGTGATTCTCAAGGCCAATTTCAAAAGTCCCAAACCCTATACAAACCGTAAAAAGCAAACATGATCAGCAAGACTAGATCTACAAATGAGTTAACATATCCTAACTCGTCAGTTTACTACTTATATGAGTTAATGGCCTAATATACTATTTGTTTGTGTCTTATCGTAAACTTCACTTGATAGTTAGAAAACCACATTTGAAAAATGATCACCATACCATGACAAAATCTACAAATCAGAAAAATTTCAGAAATCTTTAGTTATTGCTTTTGAATGATATTTTGTGTGTTTATTGTGAAAACTTTAGTATATAGAGAGAAACTGTAAAATGCAAAAACAATATCACCAAGACAATGGCAACACATGCTTCGACATCGTAAGTTGAAATGGATAAAGATTTTAACCCTTTTGTGGTTTTGCAGAAACTATAAGATATGAAGCATTTGTTTAAAGCAAAAGTGTCCAGCAAAATTAGCTCTACAATTAAGACAACGTTGTCGAAATCGTTAGTTGACTCCTTTTTATGAGTTTATGCCTATGAGTGTAAATTTTTTATTCATTTTTGTGTTTTTGTTGAAACCAATGTAGACAGAAAGATATTTAAAAAAGCAAAAATAATCAGCAACATAAGATCAACAAATGAATAAAAATAACTCTAATTGCCAGTTGACTCATTAAAGGATTTAAATGATGATTTTTAAAATTTATAGTGTTTTAAAAACAATATAAAATCAACTCGAACTTTGAAACGCAAAATTATCAAAAACACCAATTTTACAGATAAGTTAAATGATTAAAATCGTCAATCGACCCATTTGTTGTATTTTCTTAAAACTATGATGGATAGCCATAAACGCGGTCCAACAAAAACTATCAGCAATACATGATTTTGGTCCATACAGATTCCATTTAGCACACTATTTCATTGTATCAGTTTAATGAAAAATGTCCCCGATGAGCGATACAGACTCCATAGAGTCTCTATGTAACTTTGTCGCACTTAAAAACTGATTCTGAATTTGTTTCAGTAACTCAAGTAGCAAGGTTTGATAACATTAACGTAATTCAAAGAATTTGCCATTAAAGTGAACTGATTTAATTGAAGTTTGTCAATTCTCTTCAAACGGCATTCGTGCATATGCTATCAGGACTGTGATGTGTTTTCAGAAATAAAACAAAATAGCATTTGATGTTTTATTAAGCCTATTCATAATTCATCCAAACAAAATAAAAACAAATAAAAATCATTATTTATTTTTCGGTTGTATAAAAACATGCGGTTTTTATCACTATATACATATATATATATAAAGGAGATGTTGTAGTATGCAATGCCACCGTATGGCGTTGATGTACATGTAGGCAGCTATGGGCATTCAACAATGAGTTAAACCCATACTGTAAGGTTAATTATGAAAGGGTCCAGCATGACAAAATGTTGAACAATTTAAACGATTTCGTTCTTAATAAAATGACGAAGAACAAATGTGAAAGACACCAAGAAATGACAACCTCTGATTTACAGGCACATATAAAATTTGGCGGTGTTTTACAAGTTTCCAAGAGCACAACCCTCCTTCTAATTTCGGACAGTGGTGTAACAGCACAGCATAATAGCAAACTATGAAAATCAGTTGGAAATTATTAACCGAATTATCAACCGTTGATTTCGTTATTTGGTATATCCAATGCATGTATTATGTTTCTTTGATTTCTTGTTTATCTCCTGATGTTGTAAAATGCATTTACTGTAGTGCCACGTAGACGTTCACCTCCTTCACCTCCTCCAATACACGAAGAATATGATGATTACAACGGAATAAGCAATGGTGATGGTGAGATTTATTTAAATATCAAGATATAGCAAGATTGTTGCAATTAGTATTTCGTGTGGCAAAATGAAAACAAATGTTATCAGCAAATGATAGCATTAAAAAAAATTGAACTGTTATTCATCTATTTTCATTTATATTCTTAGGTTTACCATTAATGACCGTTAAGATCAGAAAATATTATCTTATGGTTTATATTTTTCTGTTATAATAAAACCACAGTCGTCATTTATGTCTATGCTACATGCTTTTGATCAGGAAATTTAGTAATTTAAGCACCAAGTTATTGAAGTTATTACTCCATAGTATGCTTATAAATTCAATTCGTAAATTAAGAAAACAATTTGCGTGCAATTATCATTCAGATTGTTGAACGATGGACAAGAATGCGAGATTAATTATTACAATTTGAGAAAACTGTGCAAACAAATAATTCTATAACAATTCAAAAAGTTAATGTTTATTTTTGCTAGCTATCCCTTCGCAAGATTCGCATTGAAAACACATCTAAAAACATTTGAATTTATTTCCTGGATATATGATCGGCTTTATTCAACTACCAAAAGTAAAGTGTAATGAGTTGAATATTGCTGAACCTGCATGATGTCAACCGGGATGTTGCATGGACTGGTACAAATAAAATTGGCTGTGTAACCTATCCAATAAACAAGTTTACGCGGGAAATATATGTTTGTTTTTTTACTCAACCCTTTATTTAAATTTCTATATAGGAAGCCAGTCTTCATCCGATGAACACGGACCAATGAGCTCAGCTCCTTACGCAAGCTACAGTGGTAATTCAAATGAAGGTGCATATGCATATTCTTATGATTTTTGTTTCTTTGCGTCTTGTTCGGTATGAATATGTCTACTTTGCTTTATTTTCGTTTTTATAGGAATTTCAAAGTAGTCATCCCTAAGTTTATGACTTAAATGGGCATTTTGAACTTGAACTTATCTATAACATTAACTATTTCATTCACATTTTTGTTTCACTTGTGAAGAAGTTGAAGAAGCGGAACTTTTATTTGTTGTTTCCAGCGGCATCAGCGGCTACATAAATTGTTAAAGTTTAGGTTTCGGTCAGTTTGTAGTTTGAATAAACCATGATTATAAAACAATAATATTTGATACGGAGTCGTTTTAGCATACTAGGCAAAACTTATTTTCGTGAAAATTATTTTGTCACGATATGTCAGTTATGGTCATTGAATCTGAATCTTTTGTATAGCTTGATTGTTAAAATTTGTGATATGACCAGTTTAAGGGGAACCACATGCACTAGTAGTAAGTCAATGATAATTGGAATATAGTTGTTATGTATTGGATATACAGATGTTTTTTCGCCTGAATGCAATTTCGAAAAAAAAACTATTAAAATTTAAATGACAATGCTTTAACATTTGAAGTATTCAAACTGAGTTGTGCTTAATGGGTGTAATCTATTATTGATTTTTAAAATGCGGTGGCTTTATTATTACATTTTTAAAAAGTTTCAACCAGCCCAATATCCAAATATATTTTTTTAACATATCTAGCGCGCTTCCTTTTACACAAAATTTAACAAATTTTTTGTGGTCTCGAACTAACCTGGTGAAGGCTATTCCAGAATCAAATGATGTGCCCATGCAAATCATATCATAAATTTCTCACATAGATTTTATATATTATTTGTTTTTAATATGTTCTATACAACTGGATTTTAGCCAGCCCTATTTTAAACATAATGAACTAATGGTTAAACAAGTGTAATTTACTTGACGCAATGTTCCTTTTACTGATTATAAAAATAAACATATCTTTTGTATTAAAAAACGAGCAAGATGACAGGAGGGGTGTTGAGCTTTATATTATTCAAACTTGTGTTTATATTCCTGTTTAAAATCAAAGCGTTATTTATTCTATGTTGTGTTTTGTGTACTGTTGTTTGTCTGTTGATCTTTTTATTTTGTAGCCATTGCGTTGTCAGTTTATTTTCGACTTATGCGTATAAATGTCCTTTAGTCTCTTTCGCCTCTCTTTTATGGGTGTCGTTGTTTCTTACTGCTTGGCTTCTCATCGAAATTTGGTGTTGATGTCCGATAATCAGTAGCTTTTGCTGAAATCATTGAATTCTTTATTAGAGGGGATTATAAAGCTACATGTAACATTAAGAAGGAAAGTTCAAACAAGAGTAATGATTTATAGCACATTTAGATAATGCTGCAAATTAAAATATAAATATATATATAATTCTCATACCGTTTCAACTTGGTAAAAGCATTATAGGACTCATATTTATAGTATCTTAGACATGACCATTTTTTAATCATAAATGGGTTTCTATTATTTAGCGTAAATCGAAGATGTATTTGCATTGGGGAAACTACTTCAATCTAATATTTTTCCTTCATACATACATATGATACATTCTTAATAAATCTACACAGCTGACTTTTGATTTCAACTTACTGGAGATAAGCTACTAAACAATAATTTACGAAATTGAACCTAGCGTGTCATTAAAACGTCATATGGCATACAACCAGTCAAAGATGTTAACTCAATTTTACAACTGTGAATAAATCGTATACTATTCTCTGGTCTTCTGTGAAACGAACACATGTAACCACATTTAGAGCATGAACTGGTAATGAAATGTCATAATTTTGTTGATAAATTGGCACTTGTCCCCTAAGATTTGTAAAAGCTAATAAAAATATTACGATTTGCTAATAACATTAACGGTATCAGTTTCAATCCCAATATCCGTATTTTCATGTGAATACAGAAGTATTGAGCAACTTGGAAGATGATACCTTCCAACACCAATAGTAAAACAGAAGAGGTATTGTTCCAGTAGCAAAAATAACATTTACTGTACCAGTGTTACTATCCAGATGCGTATTTAGGCAATAATATCTCTTTAGTGATCCTCGAGATCTAAATATGTCAAAACCTAATACCATGTTTGAAGAGCTGATGTTACTGAAAAGAACCAAAAGTATAGCCAAATCTGGATAAGGAATCAGAGATATGCATGAGGGAAAACAATTTCTTTAATTAGAATTATTTTCTAAGATTAATCAAAGCAAATAGCAAAAACACAACATCTACATTTTCATCTTAATACAGACAAAATTACCTACTATGCTGGTGATAACGTCGGAGACCCACATGCTATTAGCAGAGGTATCGACCCAGTCGACCTACTATGCTGGTGATAACGTCGGAGACCCACATGCTATTAGCAGAGGTATCGACCCAGTCGTAGTCATAACATTATCGGTGCCAGTTTTACTCCTCATGACGAGCATTTCGAAACAATAGTCTCTTTAGTGATGCTCAAGTCAAACATATAAAAAATTTCAAACCATAATAGAACCTATGGAGGGCTGATGTAACCGAAAAGGACCAAGAAGCAAAGCAAAACATGGACAAGGAGTCAGAGCTCTGTATCAGGAAGATAAATTCCTTAACTTGAAATGATTATAAAAAATTTATTAGAGCAAAGTTCAATAAAACAATATCCGCATATTCATGGTACAGAAAAACTGAGCTACTAGGCTGGTAATACCTTTTGGGGATAATTCTTCCATCAGCAGATCCATCGACCCATTGGTAGTTTAAACATTAACGGTAGCAGGTTTACGGCACTAGATTCGAATTTAGACAATTAATGTCTCTTCAGTGATGGTTGAGGCGCAAATATTTGAAAATCAGAAACCTAATACAAACTTTGAAAACCTGATGATTTATTGATGGGTGTTGTTAAATGCCATTTCAGCAAAAACTGGCAAACCTAGTCTATTAAGATTAGAGTTGAACGCATCTATCCGCGAAGTAACAACCTCTGTATTTACAGGTTAATATAGACGAACTACTAAGAACACTCGGCCTCCAAAGCCACGTTCTCTACATAAAAACAATTGATTAGTTGAAGGCTTATGTTTTTGTTCTTCTATTTGTATACATTTGATAATACAACACATGCTTTTCAAACTTTTGGTGTTGCGCGGATTTGATGAATGACATTTCATATGCGCGTGTCGTGCGAACGGAAACAGGAATCATAGGTTTTTGTAATCGTTGAACTCTTTTAACACAATATTTGCAGTATGATGTAAAAATTGTACGAACTACATGAACATGTCATCTGAATCTTTTATTCACAAACTAAGTATGTGTTTGTCGTCGGCTTTTGTCCATAACTGATAGATAAAAAAAATCCAGGAATGCATAAAACTAATCTGTTGCCATTGTTCTGATGATTTAATTTTATTGATTATATAATTAATTAATTGAATTATTTTTTTTTTTTTTAATTTTGATTTCGTAGTTTTAGCAAGTATTCCTCAAACATCGGCAATTCGACAAGAAAAACAATACTCCGATCACTACAATTCCATGCCGAATGCCATGGATTCATGGAAAGAGCCATTGACAGCTGTCAAAACACTTGTTGCGTAAGTGAGCTTATTATACTGCGTTTTGTTCTGTTTTGAAAACATTACCACCTTTATGTTGTTATAGAAGTCAATTTTTCGATTTTGTTGGCAAACATGTTTCAAAGAATTATTAATAGGTCACTGAGATTTAGTTTTTACATTTTTACCTATTATATCTGTTTGTTTTATTCACGCATCGTTGTCAATATAATGGAATTTGGTGCGACTGTCATAAAAGTGAGAGGTTTAGCGCTATAAAACCAGGTTCAATCCATCATTTTCTAAATAAGAAAATGCCTGTACCAAGTCAGGAATATGACAGTTGTTGTCCATTCGTTTGATGTGTTTGTGCTTTTGATTTTGCCATTTGATTAGGGACTTTCCGTTTTGAATTTTCCACGGAGTTCAGTATTTTTGTGATTTAACTTTTTTCTCATCCTTTGGTAAATATTGCGATTGCATTGTAAACAACCAAATTGTCGAATATTTTATATTGTATGGCCTGTATTAGACGAAAAAATTATAATTAAGGTTTCATGTATTCGATATATACTGTGCTTGTTTCATGAATATAAAAATACTTTTGCAACACCTACTAATTATCTCGAAATGAAGATTCCTCTTCATAATTATGGTGCGTTCGAAACACTTTCCTGGATTACCCCTCACCAGGAACGTCCAAACCGAATTTATGAAAGCCAGAGAAGAGAAGCTAAATGACCAAAAAGAATCTTTAACAGAATAGCTGGAATATATATGACTTTACACAGTAGAATACAACTTAATGTGACTTACATTTAAGACCATTTTATGATAATATTTGCATAGTTTAAAAATAATGATCTAAGGATATAATAGTGTGATATAATCAATGTCATTGAAACATAATCATACACAATTTTACTAGTGGCGGTAGTTGTAATAGCTGGAAAACAAATATACTCCTTCTTTGTTAAAAATAATAGTGCGCGAAACAGGTGTTGTCATTGTACCCTCTCAGTCTTCGTCCAAGAAAGTGTGTCCGTCTTTTTTCGGACTAGATTAGACGTGAAGCTTTGTGTTTGAAGATTGACAGTTTGCCGTCGCTATAACATGCATAAAACTTTATAAAGTTTCAAAATTGAAATGTTCCATTCTGTGGAGTGATACGAGATTCCTCAGACAAAATATATTTTGGTTAGATCAATTTTGTATCTACCAAACACAGAATGAGTTTGATGATGACTGTCTGTGGTAAATTTAGGATATAGCATGGCGAAACATCGTTTTGGAAAATGAAAATAGCACTGAATAAATTTCATGGGTCCGAAGCGCATAACATATCAATTTCATTTTCCATAACATTATAACAATATCTGACGTTCAACTGCTACAAATGTAGGTATTTTCTAAAAGATTATGAAATTATTCCTCTTTCCATACCAAAGCATATTGCTACTTTAGTTAAAACACTCTTTTTTAAAACATTAAGTCCACAAATGTTTGAAAATAACACATCCGAGGGTTTTTCTAAGTGCAATGCATAAAAATTTTAATAATTTTCAAAGCAAAGTAGAAGATCTTTTGTTAAATAGACCTATATTTATCATACCAAACTATAAAAGTTATAGACATTGCACTTTCCTGTTTTGCTAACTTAAACAAAAGAATGAATGCAGCTATTTTGCTTAGAATCTCTACGTAACTTTTTGCCCATGTACTTTTCACAACACAACTTATGCCAAAAACCTATAGGCCAGTTAACATAAAATGTCCTAATCGGATTAATTATATTATACTGAGAGCATTTAACGTTGTGATATAGACGTTGGTAATTCAATTACTAGTTATGTTTTGAGTTCTCCTCAAACAGTTGATATTGAATCGTATAATTAACAGTATCAGTTAGCCTCTATAAGAAATAAAACAGTCCTTTTAAATAAGAAATTTCTTAAAATGGGATTTGTGGATTTGCTTAAACATCCCTTTCATTTTTTTACGTTCAAAGTTTTAATTGAATGGTAATACAGTAGAAAAATTCTACTATATACACATGATTTACGTTTTAATATTGTTATGATACTTTAAAAACAGGACTTAATGCTACGTAAATGAATGTATCTTAACCTTATGGCGAATCGCACCGATATTGGGAAGTCGTTCTAAAACAATTCATATATTTAATTTTAGAGACAACGAAGAAACGTTCGTAATGGAAACAGATACCAAAGAAGATGAAAATTGATGATTTTGAAGACCATGTATTGCTTCCCTCGACTTTTCCCGTATACATAAGTCGGACAAAATGACATGCATTTACATAGTATATTCAACCCTATATTTATATATATATAGCATAATAGGACAATATCAAGATTTACATTCTTTGTCTACTCTTTCCTAAGCATTTTTTACATTGATATCACCCCTTTTGCAAAAATATTTTACAGCTGGAACCATTTAATCTTAGCAACATTGAGGCAATCAACCCATCAATTTTATTTATGATTTGCAAACTTTTGGATAATGTTCCTTCCTTGTCAATTCGGTTTACAAGAAAGGGAATTTTTAATGTCATTTTATGGCTTTGCTGTGTGCAAAATTATATAGTTTTCTGAAATTCTAAACATTAACCCAATTATTTTACTGATGTAAATAGTGTCTGTACCAAATATCTGATGAAACTTGTGTGTTATGAAAATATAAAGTACATGTAGTTTATATCTAGGAACCTACACATAATATTACTTTAGTACCGTTTTCATCGCCATTAGCTGTTTTATGATAGATTTGTTCATACACAAACAGAGAATTCAATTATGTGGTGCGGAAGTGCTGCATGATCGTCACTTGCTTTTATTTCGTATAAATTAAACATAATTCAATTTTCATGTTTACAGATCTTCAAAATAAAATCTTCATGCTATTAATATTTCGAATCTTAAATTCAAAAAGTTCGGCAGAAATAGTGCTGCAGCATTCCACGTGAAATCAATTGTCTGTCATATGGGTGAAGATGTAGATTTCAAAATAGATAAATCATGCAATATTTATTTAATTTAGATGATTAATAGACATGTATGAAGTACTTATATAATTATTTACAACATGCATTGTAAAATATCAACTTTTTTCAAATTAATATAAAAAGACTTTTGAAAAGTACATGAACATGAGTAAAAAGGTTTTTGAAGGTAAACCATACCTT
>CM029597.1:25151730-25223898 GCA_017311375.1 Mytilus coruscus | reverse complement strand
TACTAGTGTAAAACCATTCAAACGGGAAAACCAACGGTCTAATCTATATAAAAACAAGAAACGAGAAACACTTATGAACCACATCGACAAACGACAACTACTGAACATCAGATTCCTGACTTAGGACAGGTGCAAACAAATGCAGCGGGTTTAAACGTTTTAATGGTACCAAACCTTCACCCTTTTCTGAAACAATAGTGTAACATCACAAAAGAGAAAGACACACTATAAAATATCAACTGAAATAGCTTAACTCAATCAAAGGACATATTAACACCAGTGAATAAACACTGAACAAATAAATTTGACCTATGCTAAAATGTAAATACAAAATAAATAAACTAAGGGAAGAATAATAAAAGTAACATGTTATATCGGTATGAAATGTTAAACAATTTAAGAAAAACAATATGCTCGAACAAAAATATCAGCCATTTGCAATAACTTTAAACACAGGTAAATGAAAATAATTTTGTTGTTAGGTATACGTGTACATTCAGTTTGTTTTCGGCTAATGAGTATGAATATTCCTTTTGTATATCTCGCCTCTCTTTTCATTAACAATAAATTTTCAAAAATAAAATAAAGAAGGTACACGTATCATATTGAAATGCATGTTTATAAAAAAAGATTTATTAATTGTACACAAAATCTAAAACGTTTTTGATTTATTAAAAATCATTAACATATTATATAACAAATCAAAGCCAAACCAAATTTGAAAATTTGTTTCTTGAATGGAATACATTCACCTTATTTCACAAGTTATCGACCGATCTTGTAAGAAGTGCAAAATATTTTTTACTGCTGAATAGAAAAATAATATCTTTACACACAAGTCATACATACTATTTTAAGACTCGCTCAAATCAGGTTACTTCCAGAAAAATTGAATTAATTTCCCACTTACATACACTTCTGCTGTATTGGAAGCGAGCATGAGGCAACATTCAAAAAGACAATTTTGTAATTTGGGATAAATTTAATAAAAGCAAATTTTACGACATTGGGCTTTGTACTCATCGTTATACAACATAGCGTACAGGCACTTGTTTATAAATAATACATAAAAATGAAAACGGATAACATCAAATATATTAGACAGTACGTTTCACCTCGCCTAACATACTATAATATTTAATGTAGAATTATTGATGACAGTATGTTGACCTGCATATGTTTTTTGTAGTTGCGTTGCTGTATTTGCTTCAGATATATTTTTGTTTACATATAATGTGTAGTGCTAAACATTTCTAACATTTTTAAGTATCTACGTTTATTGATTTGAAGCTGCTTGGCTTGTGTTCGAAGGAAGTTGTCTATTAGAAATACAAAACACTAAAGAATTTGTACAGTCAAGGTTGTTTACGGGGTCTTCAGTGAAGCCATTGTTATTTAGACTTTAGCTTAAGATTTACAAATGTATTTCATTGGTAAAGATATCAACGATTGCAACAACATAGATTTACTATTCATATCATTAAAACAATTACTGATATAATGTTATGAATGAAATTCTGTATGCTTGATTAAATTACTTTAAAATGTTGTTTATTCAAAAAAATTAGATAAAAAAAGTGAAAATAATCATTGGATACTTAGATTGTTTTCTTAATTATATAAATTTTATCTAAATCTTTAAAAATGAACAATGATACAACTACACTGAGATTACTGCAAATGATCTTAAATATAATTCAATCACGGAATCCAGTGTGGACATTACTACTTAGATACTAATAGACAACTTTTCAAATGTAATAGAGGGACATTGCAAAGTACAAAAATGCACACCAGAAATTGATTGTACAAAAATCAGTAAACCTTTCGGGGAAGGTAAAATTTGGTTAAGAATTTGATAAAATGCTCAAACAGTACGTGGCAATGATAATTTGTTTATACTTACGCTATGTTTGTGTCGATATGCAACCTTCGGTTGCGATTCCGAAAGATTTGGTGTCGACAAAGACATTGGATTTTTTATTCTTTGTTTTGATTTCTAAAAGAGAATAAAACAAATATGTAACTAAAACTGTTAAGCTTTTTATTTACATTGTAAGGTACTGATGTTCGATGTTTTAGATTAATAATTGTACAGATTTAAATATAATATAAAATATGATATAAAGAAGGAGAAAGTAGAACATAACTCACATCATTCATGTGATGATATTTATGAAGTTTCAGCTAATTTTTCTGACAATAATATTGTTTGTGTATGCAATGTAAATATTAGGATAGATAATGAAAATGCAAAAATATTAAAAACTGAACATATCCTTAACATGTTTATTGGCATAATGCAAAAATATAGGATATCCTGTTACTTGGCTTTTCTGCAAATGCACATGAACCACACATAACAATATTAAGAAGCTTTTCAATTTGACATGCTGCTATAAGACATTCTCACGTATGGCAATTGTACATTTTTTTTAAGTACTACAGCATGTTTGTGTCAACAAAGGTTTATAAAGCAAATGGCACAGAACTACAAATTAAGTACTACGATGCTTACTCTTTTTCTCCATTTTCGAAGAGCACCACCCATGCTGCTTATCTTAAAACTGAAATGAAAAACCAATATCTATATATCTCTATATATATACATCATATGATGACTAAACATTTTGCAATAATCAAATGAATTACAATGATGTAGAATGAATTAATCTAATATTTTGGTGAAGCACACGAGGAACGAGTCTTGCATATAATCTATGAGTAATTCTTATAATTTCATTCGATTAAGTTAATAAATGAATAACAATAAAACAAAAACAAAAACAAAAACGAATAAACAAACAAACATAACAATAAACCAACAAACCAACTCCTTTTGAAAAAAAAAAAAAAAAAAAACATACGAAATAACGAAATAATAATAATAAAAAAATAGATAAACATATACTATATTCATAAGCAATACACAGATTTGGGAATACACTGTACATATACAATAACTATGCAATGCATCAGTGTCATAATAATAACAATCATTACACAATGTTCATAGATAAATATTGCAGAGAATGACAATAACCATTTTAAACTAGGAATAACAACTACATGTAGCAGATTTTTCAGACTTTAAACAAAAGAAATTCCCAATTTTATTAATTCTTTTACATACTTTATTGAACTGATTGTTTGATCGTTCTTTATTCTACGAGGGTTGACATTAAAGCTAGAATATGTATGCATGAACCCTTTATTTGAAATTTCAGATATGAATATTGTGGTTTATGGCCACTTATGTTAAATATTGTATTTTAGAATGGATCGTGTCTAATAAATGATGACTGCTATTGCTGTAGCACACTGTATTTATGCATTTTGCGAAATAAATGACTTGGATAACGTAAAATCAGAATCGGAATGCGTTCTTAGGTGTGATACAGACGCGGCTTCTATTCTCATAAATATAAGACATAATCTCTTGATGCAATTTTAGCTACATGTTGCCATTTAATGTAAGCAAATTAAATCTATAATTTTGTGCATAAGGTAAACTGTAGATACCGTAAAAGACACACGAAGTGATCATTTGTTAAATAACAAACAAAATAATTATTTAAACATTAAATTCGATAACATTTTATTCTTGAACAAAAGAAATAAAAAACAGATTAAGTATAAAGTGTGATAAATTGTGATTAAAAAAAAACTAACCAGGAAATTAATTTTTTGTGTGACCTTTTTAAAGATACCAAAGGGACATTCAAACTGATAAATCAAGAATAAAATCACAACGCCATAGCAAAAATGAAAGAGACAAAAGGATAAACGACAGTATACAAAACACAACATAGAAAACTTTTAAAAGACTGAACAACACGAACACCCGCCAAAACTTGGGTGGGGGGATTTATCAGGTGCCCCATCAGGATACGCAGAATCGGTTTCACCTGTGGCACCCGTTATTTGCATGTAGAAGAAATAAGGAAGGGGTTGTGGTTACGACAATTGGAACATATCCGTCGTCATCTTTGAGCAGATAATCCATAAGGACAACCCAAATAGTGATGGCGTTTCTAAAAATTTCAAAGGGATGATTTTAACTTTAACTCATTGAACGCTTGTTTATTAGCTTCCTTGTGAAAAGTAAAATAACAAAAATACTGAACTCCGAGGAAAACTCAAAACGGAAAGTCTGTAATCAAATGGCTAAATCAAAAGCTCAAACACATCAAACGAATGGATAACAACTGTCATTTTCCCTATCTTGGTAGAGGCATTTTCTTATGTTGAAAATGGTGGATTAAACCTGGTTTTATAGCTAGCTAAACCTCTCACTTGTATGACAGTCGCATAAAATTCCATTATATTGGCAACGATGTGTGAACAAAACAAACAGACATAATTGGTAAAAATGTCAAAATTAGGGGTACAGCAGTCAACATTGTAATATAATCTTAATCACTATGAAAACAAACAAATATGTAACAAAGAAACACAAAAGGCACAAAGACAAAGCACATTAGCAAAAATGAAAGACAAGACTATAAAAATTTACCATAGCACAATAACACAATGACGGGATGTATAGTACAGAGTCACGTTATATGTCACAAATAAACACAAAAAGTCATATAGACATAGCACATAGCAAAAATGAAAGACAAGATTACAAAAATTTACCATAGCACAATAACACAGTGACGGGATGTATAAGTACAGAGCCACGTCATATGTAACTAAGAAACACAAATAGATATATTGTATATATTACTATGAAAAAAATAAAACATCATCTGGTTGGTCACTGTTTGAAATATATGATGATTAATATAACTTATATACATTATAAAACGGGTAAGTAATACGATAATTTCTATGATTAAAAACAAAATTCAAGTACTCGCAAAACGTTTTGTGTTCATTTGTATGTTTCCGAGTTTAGTGTCACGTCCTTTTTCGCTGAACTAGTACACATTTTTGTTTAGGGGCCAGATGAAGCCCGCCTCCGGGTGCCGGATTCTCTCGCTGTGATGAAAACCCATTGGTTGCCTTGGAGTGTTTTCTGCTCTTTGGAAGGGTTGTTGTCTCTTTGCCACATTCCCAGTTTCCTTTCTCAATTTTATATCACTTCCATATCTCAAATTAAGCCTCCTCTGAAAATTTGAAGGTCGCTACTATGTATTTACTAACTAAACTTCACAAAAAACCCTGAAAATTTCGTTTCGAGAGGCTTCTAGTAAGTTGTCTACGACTTATATTTACGTGCTGTTAACTAATTGCCTTACTTTTATGAACGATTTTGTTATTAATTTTTGAAATAAGCATATGAAAATGTTTGAAATAAATGACAAAGGGAAATATGCTAGAGATAATACTTTTTTGAAACTGTGATGAGATGATTTATGTTTTACATTTCTCCTTTGGAACATCTATGTACGTTTCGACAATAAGATTATCGACATGTGGTGAACATTTATATGTGCACCACTTTAGATACGAACTCGTTCATGTATTGTTTCAACCTACAGTTTTTGGCTAAACCCAGTGAAGATCCTTCTAAATTACATTTAATTGGTAAATTCAAAAAGATTTACCGTTTCCTTGATGATATTTTTTGTTTAAATTATCAAACCTTTTTCTGATTTTACTGCGAAAATGTACACGAGGGGACTTACTTCAATTAAATCAGATATAATAACTGTCCTTTTCAAGGTCCGGATATTTTGTTTCCAAAAGTGAAACTATATACAAGAATTAACGACAAAAAAGAAGAAATTTCTATTTTACATCCTATTGTTAATTGGCTCTTTTTTTGGACGGTAATGTTTCTATGGTCTCTTCTTTCGATGTGTATATTTCACAGCTTGTTCGACCGGGCAGTGTCTGTTTTCGCGTTTTAGATTTCAATAAACGTAATTTATGTATAAATGGTAAATTATTAAGTTAAGGATTTCATACTATAAATTAATTAAAACTTTTACTAAATCCTTTCATAGATGCTAAGATTTGGATACGAATGTTGGCTGTACCTGTAAAATTCTTACTTAAAACGGGATATCACCTTATTATTTTTCGGTGATGGTATTTATAAAGCCCTTAATTGTACAAACGATCAATGTAAACTAATTAGTCCTTGATAAATTTATTCATAATGGTAATCAATTTTTTCACCGTAGTGAATTTGTTTTTATTGGTACTAACATTGATTCTACTTGAAGATGATTAAGCAGAATAGATTATTTAATATATATTGCTATATATGTACAGTTATGAGTACTCACGACCATAAATATGGTCGATACTGTTAACTTTTAGCATTGCACAAGGTCATGCGTTTCTCAGACTGTCTTCAATACCAAATTGCATGCGTACAGAGGAACTAATTTAGTCTGGGAGAACATGATTTATTTTTAAGTTGTTATTGGCTTTGAACTAGCTCTTAGTAACTGGGAGTACTCTTATATCAGTAGTGTGTTTTTGTTTTCTTTGTTAGTTGTTAATTGTTAGTCATATCCACTCCAGTTGAACATTTGTTGGTAGTGGCATACAACATCAGATTATTTATACCATATACATAAATTTAATAAATTTGATACTCATGATCTTCTATAAAGCAGATATTGACACGAACAATAACTAATGAACGTTATCTTACAATAAACAGTTATACTATATATCTTCCAAACGATATAATAATAACATTAATTTAATATACATTATATAAATCAAACGGCTATATTTATTGAACAATGTTAAGAGAAAAGGAATTTAAAGTTTATTGCGTCATTTCATAGGCAATAAGTTGTGTTTATACGGTTTATATCAAGTGGTCCATTATCACATACCTTGTAAAGTATTATTCAAATCAATAATTCAACTTTTCATTATTGCAAAATCTATAACCGAATAATAAATATGATATAGAATTTGAAATATGTGTCAAATGTCAGCTTACTGATATTTGTAGGGTTTGCTACATGCGTTCGCTTTTCTTGGTAAGATCTAGACTTTACACGTGTGTTAAATAAATGATTCATTTTTTTGGGAGAAGTTAATGTTTTGTACTGAAACAATATTTTATAGGCATAATCATGTTTTCGTACCACGTTGGGTGGTATAGAATGTGGCCTATAATATATTTGTTTGTGTTTGTTTGATGTGTTTTCCTCGGTTTAAGTGTGTAACCCGGATTTGTTTTCTCTCAATCGATTTATGACTTTTGAACAGCGGTATACTTCTGTTGCCTTTATTTGTCCTACCATTCATGTCCTCTAAGGACGGTTAATTATTAGGTAGTAATCAGAATTTCTAACATCGGATTATGTACTTAAATAAAGGATTTGAGAGATATTTTCTATATCTAAGCAAAATCATACCAACAAATAATTGCTTTCTGATTCTCTGCAAATCATTCAGAATTCAGGAGTACGGGTAAAGACTGGTAAGGACGGAGTCAGAATAATGTGTCCTGTTAATAAGGAGAATGGTCTTCATGTGCACTGATATACATAGTAAGGAGTGTGGTTTTATATTTTGGTCCTGTTGATTTTTCAAATCTAAAAGTTATTGAGCAATAACATTCATTTTTAGACTGCTGTGTACTAATTTAGCTTTAAAAATTGGTTTATAAGAACATCAAGATTATCTTTGACATGTTATATAAACTATTTTCTGTTTGACTGTCCGTATCTTCATAGCTAGAACGGCCATAGGTCCAGAAATTATTGTAATGTCTACAAACACATTTTTCTACACGAAACAGTTTATATTTCCAATTTAAAAATGATTAAAGCGATCTCGATATAATTGTTAAAATATGATGTACATACGACTTCTTGTTTGGGAAAAATAAAATGAAAAATTCCAATATCATTGCCAAAAGCAAACAATTGCCAGCTGCATGCCTAAAAATAGTAAATTTATGTTGACACAAAATACTTATCAAACATATTTTATGCTAACTGATAGAATTAAAAACTTAAGCTTTCATACAAAATGCGATAAAAAAATGACCAACCTGTATCATGTATAATGGACGCAATTGTCAAATGATATTTCTAATCAGGAAGTATTTCACAGGTGAACATACCACTGATACAGGTATTTTAGATTTTTAAATGATTATCTATAACTTATGTTAAATTAATACAATGCCTTGTCGTACAAAGTAACTTTAATTGAAATAATCTGATTACTGTTCACTATAATAAGAATTGCAGTTGCAATGAAAATCCAAAAATTATTTTTCGAAACTTGAAATTGAATAGCCTTTCTTCTACGCATAACTCTTTACTTCATCAGAAATATCACGGAGATGTCATGCATAGAATAAAAAACACAACAAACATAATAGAATCATCTCAGTAACTAATTTTGTTCCAAGAAGGATTAGTTTTTGAAAGACCTTTACTGGCTAGTTAGCATATTACTCCTTATTCTTGGTTTGTTTTATAGCTGAATACCAGTATGAGTTGTGCTAATGGATGAAACTTTACTTTGAGTTATAACTGATTTAGTGCATATCAATTGGACTCATTTGGACTCAATTGTCTCATTAGAATCATAACACTTCTCACAGGAACTTAAAGTATGAAGTAACTATTCTCATCAGTTGGCACCCGTCGTCGTCGCTTTGGTTCGTTCACGTTTACACTTATCTTCCCCTCTGAATCTACTAGATCAAGTCGAACCAACCTTGCCAACAATAAATGCGACAGAGTTGTAGACATTTAGTTTGAAATGTGGAGTAGTTGTATATGTTCTATATCTATACCTACCTCAGACAATATGATTAAAACATTGAGTGTAAGCTACAATGAAGCAACAATGTTTTCAAATAAAAAATGTAATAGTGTCAATTTTTCCTTTGAAAAGAGAAAGTCAGTCAAATAAATGAAATTATATGATAAACTTATAAAGAAGATCGGTTTACAAGTGAACAAATAAGTCCACTGAAAAATAACAATTAACAACTTGTCTCATTGTTATGATCTGCTGTAGATATAAAAACTAGAAGGTTACAAAAATATAAATTGTATTGTCTGACTCAAGGGGTTTTGTCCGCCTAAAATCAAAACAACTTTTTTACCGCTATGATTTAAATAATTTGACCTAAAAATTACATTCGATAACGGTCCCTCCATTCAATTAAACATTATTTATTTACTAACCGCTCCATTGATCATCATGTACCGCCCACTTTCCGATCCTTACGGAGGTTTAACATTGTTATGCCGGCCATCTTCTGGTAACAGTCCGTTTACTTCCGTCTTCGCGCGACTTCTGCAGCAGACGCGCCCTTCACAAATCAGGGACAGCAGACATGTATATAGAACGAGCATTTGTAAGAATTATTGCGATAAAATACATTTTCTCTTGTCAATGACAAACATATAAGTTAGTCTAAACTAATTTGCAAATATGTTATTGAATGACAACATATTGAATTATGCATACCCATATCTCACGGAACCACATGTTCGGTCCATGTGAATAAGAAAGCACGGGGATAAACTTTGGGTTTTTGAGGTTTACATAATATAAACACGGCTGATAAAGTATCAAAATTTTCATGTACATAAGGTTTACTAACGTCCTTGCGAGTGAGGCATCGACCTGTTTTTCTTTCAGTTTTTGTTTTAATACTTTTGGTGGAAAAGGAGAGACGGGTGGGGGTGGTGGGGGAGGTTATGGATTTGTTTTGATTAACATCTCTGTGTTTGTCAATAAACCCCAGATTCATCAGTTTGCAGCCATTGCAGGTCTATCATAAAATGAACAGTACTAGTATAATTTATGATTATAATTTCAAATCATCAAAGCAACATTATAGCCGACTATTACAGTTTGAGTTTTCCTCATTGTTGACGGCTGTATGCTTAAAAATTGAGACTAGAAACGGGGAATGTGTCAAAGACACAACAACCGAACCATACAGCAGAAAATAGCCCAAAGCCATCAATGGGTCTTCAACACCGCGAAAAGATCCTTTAATGTTTTACATTTACTTCTTTTGAACGTTGGTGTACAGTTGTCTCCTTATTTTAATACAGATCTTTTACTTATATGACAGAAAATAACTTCTCTTATATTGCGTATGAATACAACTCAAATTGGATACAAATTGGTAGAAGTATAAATTAGTAAAAATCGTGTACGAGTTGACATGGATCCAAGAAGATGAGAAGTCCATGTCTAACTATCCATAGGTCGAATGTTTTAGAAACTATCAATGAAAATAATAGTTTGCTTTTGATACCTTCTAGGCAAGCCTTTACCTTTACAACACTGCACATACATTACCCCTATTTGTTGAAACCAAACCCTCTAAAATTGTAGTTAATTCTCGTCCAATTCAGACCTGACAATATGCCTCAACAAGCACAGAGTTCATTCCACTTAAAAAATGTCCCGCAGACATGCCCAATTACACCAAACTTCCCCAGCTTCTTTAAATTCAATTAATTGTGATGTCAACTGACATATGAGTGTGTAGTTGACCTCATGTCTCAAAAATGTGTCCACTAGAATCATTTTCATTAACTTTCTTTTTTATTCTTGAAAATGCTGCAAAACTTCATTTCATGAAAAATATTAAACTTCAATATTTTAAATAGATGAAATCCTGTATGCTCAAACATAGAAAAACAACGCTTGCTTTTCCTAAAAGCAAGTTACACCGTGTGAACTGTATATAGCAAAACTGTTTTCAAGTGATTATTATTTCTTTTTCCTTCCCTTCACATACATGTAAATACAATGTATGTTGTCTTTTATTTATTGAAGCCTTGATTTAAAATGCACAAATCTTAAAAGCATGATTATTAAGTTTTATGCAAATTAATAGGAATGTGATATTTTAAGTTTTATGCAAATTAATAGGAAAGTGATATTTCAATCAAACAAAAGAGATTTTTTACTTCATTCTTAAAAACGGGCATTTCAATTTCTAAAAGGAGACTCCATACTAAAATTTACGACAAAAGAGACGATTTTTCATTCCCTATTGTTAATTTTCCTTTTTTAGACGGCGATGTTCCTGTGGCTCCATCATACGGTGTTTATATATCCCAACTCGTTCGTTATACCCGTGTGTGAAGTGATGTCATAGATTTTAACGAACGTAATCAATGCATCACTGGTAAATTATTAAGTCAGGGATTTCGTTACCATAAACTATTTAAAACTTTTACTAAATTCGTTCATAGATACAAATATTTGATTAGTAAATTTGGCTGTACCTGTAGAAAACTTATTAAAAATGGTATTTCACATCCTTAGTTTTACGGTAATATTGTACTAAAAGCGCGGAAATCACTATGTAATCCGTGTAAACTCATCGAACCTTTAAACTTATTAGTAAAGGTTATCTTACCAATGTTGTAATTAGATCTATAAATAAAGTTTACATTGGCACAAATATCTATTTTTTTCATCAGGAAATTAAAACATAACTGTATTCCTTTCAGACGTTTCTTTATTTTGGGATGTATAAATACACATCCACGTTCATTTTCTATATAGAGATTACTCTATCTATATAAAACATTATACTTATTTATTAAAAGGTTAACTCCTAACTATCCTACTGCCTGTCGATACTTTTATTTTTGGCATTGCACAAGTCATGTCTTCTTTGACTGTCCATGACGTTAAACTACTAAATCCCTGAGATGTGTTTTAGCTGATTTTAGTCTCTGATGCATGATTTTTTTTATTATTAATTGTTTTTGGCTTTTAACTAGCTTTCAGTAACTGCGAGTACTCTCAAATTGTACTTTCGTGTTAATTTGACCTGTTGATACAATTTGTTATTTAATGTTAACTAATTTAGTGTTATATCTCGTCTCACTATTTTTAATATATACCAGCTTTGATAAGTGTTTGGTATGACTATAAATTTTCACTTCTGTTCTCGTACTATGAACAACAAAATTATTTATTTTGTAAGAAATATTTCCGTACTCCATAACTGTATACCTTACAACAAAATTATTTGTATTTACCTGTGTACGTTATTTTTTTTGGCGGCATTTTGTCCAAGGTAATGGTTGTCTTTCTGATTTTGTTTAACATCTCATTCCTTATTTTATTGATTTTGTATTTACATTGTGTCATAGATCAAATGTATTCGTTCAGTGTATGTTCACTTGTTTTTGTTAATATGTGTTTTGATTGAGTTAAGCCATTTCAATTGATATTTTATAGTGTGTCTTTCTATGTTGTGATGTTACACTATTGCTTCAGGTAAGGGTGAAGGTTTATACTTATTAAAACGTTTAATCCCACTGCATTTTTTTGCACCTGTCCTAAGTCAGGAACTTGATGTTCAGTGGTTGTCGTTTGTTGATGTGGTTCATAAGTGTTTCTTGTTTTTTATATAGATTACACCGTTAGTTTTCCTGTTTAACTGGTTTTACAATACTCATTTTTGGGACCCTTTATAGCTTGATGTTCGGTGTGAGCCAATGCTCCGTGTTGAAGTACTTCGACCTATAATGGTTTACTTTTACAAATTGTGACTTGGATGGAGAGTTGTCTCATTGGCACTCATACCACATCTTCTTATATCTATTTAAAACGCAGTCTGTCCTCACTAAATTATAAAATTAATATGATTATGATTGATTTTGAAAGCTTTCTACAGTTTTGTAATTTGGAAATACACTTGTGAGGATGTAATGATAATTAAGTCAACATTTCCTTTTTCAAAAGACGCACATTTGTTTACTTCACTGATATCATCAGTTATCTTCACATTTTTACTTTTTACGTAGTACTGTTCTGGTTCATAACCGAAGATGAACTGCGCTTTATGTGATAAAGAGATTTCCGGTTTCATCTAAAGAAAAGAAACAAGTGATTGTTTACTGCATGCAATAACCTTATCCTTTAACATTTCATTACAACCTTAATTCAGAATAGGTTTGCTTAAGATAATTCCAAGAAAAGGAATTAAGTTCGTTAAGGGGAAATTAAAGTTTCATACATATACATGTATATTGATTCTGAAATAAAAAAAGTTGTGAATACTTATAAAAGAAGAAGGGATACGATTGTCAACTCTAAATGAATGATTTGTTGGTTTTTTTGGGGGGAAGGGGGGGGGGGGTCTAACTTGCTTTCAGAAACATCAATTTCATGTTGTAAGTCACCATCATTGTTTACAATACAATTCACCTAATGATTCTTTATTTCAAAAAGATAACAGCTACTCCAACATTGCAGCCTCCGTGTACATGTGATACATGGTTGAATATTAGGCTTCATAATTATGAATGTCTACATTATTTATATCTTCCTCTCATTAATCAGTTTTTTAAGAAATAATTCATGGAAGCCATAGATTTGTTGGAAATTTACACATGGCCTGGGCCGTGATATTCGAATTTTATCGGGATAAAATTAACGAATATCACGGCCCAGGCCATGTGTAAATTTCCAACTAATCTATGGCTTCCATGAATTATTTCGATTCAATAGGACAAATACGGTCATTAAAACACTGAAGCGAGGTGGGTATGCCGTGTGTGTGGCTGTTCTATTGTAAATGTAAAAAAAAATCTAATAATTATGTAGCTTGAATGAATCATTTCTTAAATAACCCCTAGAAAAAAATGTGATTGATTCTTTTAATTCTCAAACCGAACATTTGCCATTTTTGATTTACATTTTTTCTCATAAGCTACCGTGAAATTCACTGTTGACATTTTGTAACCAAGCAGCCGCCATGTTGACTTGCTAAAATCAGATCAGCAAATGTGCAAATAATGCAATAAAATAGAAAAAAAAGCAACAACTACCTCAAAACTTTATTATAATGCAATATTATCCGAGTTTAGAAGGTAAACGCAATGGAAAAATCTTCAGCTTTGACGTTTTCATTCGGATGACGTTTTGAAATGACGTTAATGCGCCAAAACACATTAATGGAATTTGGCGGAATTTTAATTTACTTTGATTTTGTACATTTTTCCGATCTCTAATGCATAGATTCTTTTTGTTATGCCTCAGAATAAGAATAAAGGTTCTATAGAGTTTTTTAATTGTATTTTGTAACACAGCGGAATCGACATAGCGTTTGCACATAGCTTACGATACATCTGGATTTACATGGGAGGTATATTTTAACAGCCATTATTATGTTTATCTCGGAGTCTGCGCTAAGTATAGATATATCGAGAATTTTATCACGGTATTGTTTACAAAGCGAAAGAAGCACGTCATATTATAATAAAAAATATAGTGACTAAATATGCAAAAAAAAAAAAAACAAAAAACAGTTACAACTTTTATAATCATGATCATTATTATAGGTGACAAATGAAACAATATGATTGAACATGATTGCAAAACATTCATACATATTATTATAATGATCAAAGTTGAAAAATATGTTATAATATATTATCAATTATCACAGTTGCAACAAAAGATTGAAATATAAAAGTCATTATCACAGATAAAGTGAAATTTTGCTATCAGATTTGATTATCACAGATAACAAATTTTTAAAACTATTTCTTAGTTTTTTGAACGTGATTACAATTAATGATTTAAGTACATGTATATTCAATTTTGAATTGCATGATTGTTCAGATATCTTTTATTTCTATTCTGCAAAACAGCTTTGCAGTCTCTCCATGCAGTATCATAAGAGACTGCAGCTCCGCAGTAACTGAAGATTATATGAGAAAATGTTGAAAAGACTTCTCCAGATTGAAAAGAATCACCTTCGGCGACAAGTTGATTCCAGCAAGCAATGAAATATGCCATCAAAGTGCAAATAAATGTTGTTATTTTTCTCAATTTTAAATAAATGAAGGTATTAAACACCTGAAAACATAATTTTTAAATATTCAATGAAAAATACATTTCAAAAGAGTGTTTAAAAACAATTGTATCAATTTAGTAAATATGCTATTTTGTTTTCCTTTTACCGCCTTAAACTGATCATAAAAAAGGAATATCAATTATTAAGTAATTAACATACAGAAAAATGGGAAAATTGAACTCCGACCTTTGTTATACTGTGGTTTCATTTATTTTCGTTGGTACCAATTTTCGTGGATTGAGGAAAACTTGCATATTCGTGGATATTTAAATTCGTGGTTTTGGCAAGGTCTGCATACCTTCATTTAGAAAGTTTGTAATTCGTTGAACATTTAAATTCGTGGTTTCCCTGTACCCACGAAATCCACGAAAATTAGTATCCATATTAATGAATCCACAGTAGTAAGAAAGTTTTTATTCTGTGGAATATTTTGGTTTGCTTTTCAGATAAGTACATGTAAGTTTGTACATATCAATGTACTTTGATTGCATTTAGAAGTCGATTCATGTGTCTGTGTCCATCGGTTCAACAAACAGCTACGTATTGAGATCCTTGTGACGAAAAATGGAACGACAGCGTGGACACATATCCCCCTTCCGTGCAGCACCTATACGTCATTTCTCATGCAGCAACCTCTTACAGTACACACACTGGAATCATTTGACATCATTGTATCTCTCTTCTGCTTGGGAGGAGCGCCTGCCTGACAAATATCTCAAAGTTTGGAGACATCAGAAATGTTTATACCATCAAAGAGGTAATATTCCATGTCACTGTCAATCTCCATGTCATTGCCCTCCCCTGCATCCAAATCATCATCAATGTCAGTGTCATCATTGTCATCTTTCGTCATTTCAATAATGTAAGGAAGATTCTTACTATCTCTGATGCAATCAACTAACCAGAGTTTTTCTTCTACCTACTTAGACACGTAGTGGTAGCCTTAAAACCTCATGCTGCGAGTTCACCTATTATATACCTTAGGCGTGGCTTGTTCTGCCTCACAAATTCAAGTAACTCAGCCTTGATTGCATTTTCAGGGTTCCTATCTAGCCATGCCAAGATTTCAGGCTTTCAGCTACCAGTGTTTGATACCCTAGACACGGGAACTAAGTGGCTATGATAAGGAGCATTATCCATCAATATCACAGACTGAGGAGGTAGCGTCGGGAGAAGTGTATCTTTGAACCACTCTGTCAAGTGTACTTTGTTCATTTTGTCGTGATAATCTGAGCTGCTGGTCTTTGATTTATAAATAAGACCACATCTAGGAATGAGGCCTGTTCAGAAGAACCAGCATATAAGATTATTAAGCTAGTTCACTTTCCGGTTGAGAGCATACGACCGTAACCTTTACATGGTGGTTAAAAATGTGATAAAGACGTACTGGGATGGTCTAGCCAGTCTCCATTCGCTAAATGATTCGTGTTCAGTGAGGTCTCGTCCAGTTATACACTATTTGGTATTCATAGATATATAAGAATATTTTGAAAGGGTCGGGTGCTTATTATGTGAATTCCAGAAGAGAAGAAAACAAATGGGCATGGGTCATAAGAGGCAAATGAGTCTTTCTGTATGAATTACTAGATTTTCACAGATCTGCCTAAAATTGCTGTATTTCTGTTTTTTTTTTTCTCTCTCAAAACCGTTGATTTCGATCTGTAAACGAACGTAGAAATCAATACCAGAAAAACCCATTTTTTTTTAATTTTGAAAATTTTTATGGTTCATATCGAATGATTTTACATGTTTAACACTCATGTCTTCTCTCTGATTTAGTTTTTCTTGTCTTTCTTCTGGTTTCAAGTCAAAGTCAGCGTCTTTCATACGAGTTGTTCCCTTTGATTACTGTATGTGACGTCGCGTGAACTTTGATGACGTAAATCCATTCTCCCAAACAGAACATCCCGAAAAACAAAGGCGATCATTGCAATGTTAATTACCCATAGAGAAATTTAAAATGCTACGTACACGCATCTAGACAATTTCGGAATGACAGGATGTATTTGAATCGTTTTGTAATTTTATTTACTTTAAGAAAATTGCTGTTCGGAACAAAGGATTGCACAAACAGAAAAATATTCGCGATTTTCTGGTGGACAGCGAAGCTTGAGCCAGACTATAGTATTGAAAATTAATGATTGAGCAGTAAAAAAGATAAACTATTCTCTTTCCATGTAGTGTTCTCTTTGTCATTAGTTATGGTTGCGCTTGAAGAATTCAAATTATATAATAAATTATGCTCAAGAGCCATTTTTAGTAACATTAAGTCATTCGGTAAAGTGAATATAAAGTATTACCTTGTATGACAAATGATGGTGCTATATTGAATTTCTGTAAAAGAAACATTTTCTATTTAAAGATTCAACTAAATATCATTTTGTACAATTCAATGTTACTTTTTTAAGTCGCAATTACCTGTAGTGAATTACTAATACTAGTTTAAATGAAAATATATAAAAATGGAAAAACCTAACTAACTTTTTCAGTTAAAGATATTTTGAATATAAATGATTTTAGATAAATTGAAAACAGTCATCTGGTGTATTATTATTTATCTCTATTTAATGTTTTCAGTAGACTGTATTAGCATACTTAAAAGATCAAGCTATTTGACAAAAAGTAATAGTATTTAAAATAGAAAGTACATTATTCGACGATACTGCTCTGCAGACTCTACACAGTAATCTGTGAAAGGTCTGTGTTTTAAAATTTCCAAGAAAGTGTTGAATATCAGATTAAACCATCACTACTGCCTATGAATATTTTGATTCATTGTATTTTGACAAATGTTAATGCACCAATTGAGACAAAAATTTGAAGAAAAAACAACATAGTGAATGTCTCTTTTTCTCTTAAGATATCAAAGGGGAATTTTTCTTCATCCTGCCATGTAATCTTTTTCAACAAAAAAAGGAGAAAAATATTTACCACATTATTATGTTAAATGTTAACATTGTTGTTAACTTTCAATGGTTGATGTGTATATTCAAATGAAAATGTTGAGGAAAGATGAAAGGAATGCTTATTTATATTTGTACGATACAAGTACACGTCAGTGAATTCTGTCCTCCTAGTTAGAGCAACAGCTTTGAAAACTATTGTTGGCATCGGTTTCAATTTTGTGGGTTCGAGCGTTCTTCCAGAAAATCCAGAAAAGCGCTTCGACGCGGGAGCATCAAATGGATACAATTCAAGCTGGTCACCAATAACAACGTAATAAAATATTACAACCCCCCTCCTCCTCCTATGTTGTATCAAAGAATGATCAGATTGCTTTCGCAGCAACATATACCCACATCATATAACTAAAAAAAGCTCAAATCTTATCAGTTCTACTTGTCCTGAATATTCAACATGTATTAACCACTAAACATTAACAATATTGATTAAGGAAACAACAATGTCTCAATCATATGAGTTCTTGCAGGTTAAAATTGTATACAATGATTTGCTGTAAACATGATAAATAATTGTTTTACCTTCTTATCTAACTTTCTTATATACGTGTACATTTCCTGCGTTAATTAAATGGGACGAATAAATGAATTATACAAAGCATGACTACACACATAAAGATATGATATTTACATTGAGTAGAAAATTATATATACTAAAGTAAATATAAAACATTTTTTTAAATAAGTCAAACAAAGAATACAGGTAACTATTTGAAATTTATATCTAAGCATTGAATAAAAGGATATTATTGGTTATTTGAAAAAAAAAATACTGCTGATATTGTTAATTTTGCCAGTTGGTTAATTTTGGTACATGTGGATTAGGAACTACAAAACAACAACACCCAACAACTATATAAACAAATCAATTCGATTTTACAATACATGATAAAGATAAGCCTGACAGTGTTCACGCACAAAATGTGGCTAAACTAGATTGATGTACACACAAATATCTCAATTCTTATTTGAAACACATATCGTAAAAGTAAACCACACAATGTAACGCCTGCACGGTCAAGGGAAAGGACGACATTTTATTTGGAAAGCAATGTAAAAAAATTATTCACCCTACTACAGGAAGCTAGATTAGGTAGCAAAAGCTTTTGATTGAAAATTGTCGCTCCAGATCTAGAAAAGAACGAAAATCCTAAACGGTTTCATACAGTACATTGTGTATAAAATCGGCAGACGTTCGGAAGAAAAAAAAAATCTTTAATGTAATTAGTTAATTAATCACGCAAGTAGCTCTTGTTGTCGAAAGATAAAGGTACCTTCCAGAGATTAAATATATAATTTCAAATGTTTACATGATGTATAGCCGCGTGCCAAGATGATCTTCAAAATATTTTTCTTAAAGTCTTTTCACTATTGTACCTACAGTAAAAGTTTATCTTCAGAATTATTGTTATAAGATAAATTCCAATAGGGGATGTGGATTCTTGAAAATTATAGAGATCTTCTACAAAATATTGAATCTCACCCATTACAATTTTGCAGCAATGTAAAAACTTTAGATTTTTATACGTTTTACATTACTATTTCCCACGCTCAACTGAAAGATCAGCTTCATCGTATCATTAAACAGAACTTCCTTGTACAAAAATGGGAATCGTGGATACAACTACTATGTTCTAGGTCATGCAAAATCTTAATTTGTACAGAACCACTCTGATTTAAACAATAGACAGAAGATGATATCAACAAAATGCTGAACTTTTTATATTTACCATATTTGTAGTGTTATGTGGATAAATATATTTCAGTTGTTATTCCACAGGGTTTTAATTGTGTAATCCCACTGGCCGTTTTCTTTTTGTACACAGACGGATCAGAATTCACACAGAACCTTCTCAAAGACAATAAAGAAGAAGCATCATGCAAAGTTCTTTTATCTCACTTTCAAATATAATGGTGGTGTTTTCTCACTCGATAATCCATATTGCAGTGAGTGCTTTAATCTTTTAATCAGTGAATTTAATATTAAGTAAAATACAGAAATCTAGATGATCTGCTCATATCTTGATCTTTTTACTCGAAATTGACGCAGAAGAACGACTATGAACCAGAATCCAGGACAAAAGTTTATTTACCTTTCCAATGTTCAACTATCAATTTATTAGCGGTACAATTGCTTCTATCCCATCGTATGGTGTTTAAATATCTCAATTTATTTTAGGCTAATGCATATTCAAACAATACGGACTTCATTAAAACGGATGTGCTCCTTACAAAAAAATTGACCAAGCAGAGTTATTAGGAAGAACGACAGAAATCGACACTACATAAGTTTTATGGACACCATCACAAATTAGTCGAGAGATACGATGTGGCTGTGTCTCAACTCACCTGTAACATGTGTTCACGGTCTCAGATCTTTATATACTAGTTTAATCGTCTGATTGTGTCTTATTTATATCTGTGACATTTTGACTGAGTTTGGATTTGCATGGCGAATAATGTAAAGTGCATACCAAGAGATGCCTAACATGTAGACAAAAACGGTCACGCTTCTTCAGTTCATGATTTGTATATTCTTAATCGTCGATTGATCAGATTGCAGATTGTAGCTATTGCCGTTATTTAGTTATATTTACAACATTACAGACGGAAGGATGAAAAACCTGTTGGTTGTAATTTCGATGAAAATTATATTTAGAGACAATATGCTGAAACAACTGTACAAATGTTTGAGTTCTAGTATTCAAAAGTTTGTGGTATCTGTAACCCTTTAAATCAATTTTATACAGTGGTTCTAGATAACGTAAATCCCGTCAATGTCTTAGTTGGTATGTTAATTAAGGGTTTTTTGTGTTCGCTGTCCGGATCTCAGAGATATAAAGTTGATAAGATCCACAAATGAATAAACATGGCCGAATTCTTCAGTCGGCTCCATATACGAGTTATTTCGTGAAACTGATGACCAATTGGTTTTGGCCTATTATTTTTAAGAATATACTAGATAGATAAGTTTACATAACAAATATGATCATTTAACTCGACCTACAAATAAGTCAAAATGTCCCAAATTGTTATTCAACTCCTGTTGAAGTTATTGCCCTAAAATAACGTTTGCATTTTCGACTATTATCTTCAAATAAAGTAATTTTGTATGCATTGTATTGTTGTCATAACATGAAAACACCTCCAATTTTGAGGCATTTTTCTACGAGCACACCACGGCGGGCAATGGAATCAGACGTTGACATTTATGATAAAGACAGAATCTCAAATAAAAAAATGCAGCCATCCTATTTTCTTTCAGTTGTTTTTATTAGAGAGGCAGATTAGATATTCTAACTCATCCAGGCAACGACGAAAAGAGAAACAGCATAGTATAAGAAAAGGGAAAAACAAATTCACTAAGCGTTTGGATATATGGTATATTTCAAGAAAACAATCGTTTGCCAAAGTTACTGATCCCATATATATTTTAAAAACAGTCTGTATGTTAACAGAAACAAAATAAAGTCCATGTACATGTATCAGTAAAACACTTGAAAATGACGAAAAAAAAACCCCATAATATACCGATAGGATTAAGGCTGCAAATAAAAAAACTGAATGGGTCTATTAATACACATGCTACATCAATCCTCAAAGACCCAAATGTAGCAAATCACCTGTCTTATCTCCATGGCAAATATGATGTTGTACCCGCAGATAAAGCCCCAAACAACATCGTTTTGTTTGCTTGATAGATGATTTAGGTATTGACAACTCATTTGGAAACTCAACATATACTCCAATGAAACATACCAAGGAAAAATCCTGGATAATCGTAGATCTGTTTTTTGCTCCTTTGGAATTTCAACCAAAGGAAAAAAAAAAAAAACAGAATCTTCCTTCACTGTATTTGATACCAAAATAACATATGTGTCATTACAAATAACGTTATACTGCTGGGTTTTCAGTATTCCACTAAACCTCTTGCTTAATTATTAACATCAATGTTATCTGCAATCAAAGCCATGCTTCGAAGTTATTGTGAAACTACTTATTCTAGAGGCGGCATGAATCACATGTGGATACTAAAAAATCCAAAGATCAGATTGAGTACATATAATCTAAGACTCATTCATCGTGCAATAGCATTTAAACATTTGACTTTTCTCGCTTTACGCAAGTATCCCCCAGTCGAAATTAACAGACAAATTGAAAGAGCTGGTCCTGCTTTGATTCATAAAAACAAAATAGCCAACATATTTCAAGTATCTTGTCTAAGGGCGAAATGAAGCATACTTTATAAAACATCACTCAGATTCAAACGAAAAATTCTATGAAACTGACATTTTAAATGCTTGATTTCTTGATTGACAACATTAAATTGAGAATGGAGTTATTGTCCTTAAGTAACGTTGTTTACCAAATGTTTGCATTTTCGACTACTAGTATTATCTTCAAATACGCTTGATTTCTTTTTGACAAAATTAAATTGAGAATAGAAAGTCCACCAATAAGTATTCAACACACAAGGAAATCCCGCATCTCGAGGTGGGTTCTGCTAGCCCTACACTAGTTCAGCGAAAATGGACGTCACACTAAACTCCGAAACATATAAATGAAGCAAAAAAAAAAAAAAAAAAAAAAACAAACCAAAAAACATACAAGACTAACAAAGGCCATTAAGCTTATCTCCTAGGCAAAAAGCTTACGCCTAGGCAGTAAGTCTATTGCCTAAATGATGTTAGACATTATTCTTCAATCCAGAAAAATGTGTCCAGGCATTAATCTTAATACCTAAAATGTAAACGCGAGTTAATATATTCAAAGTTGAAATACATTTGGTACATGATAAAAACTAAAGATTAAAAAATGTCAAATTCCTGAAATAATGTCGCCAGTTCTGGCCACGTGGACAAAGTTTGAAATTCACGATTGTCTCTTTTCAGTTTATGGGCCGCACCAATTGTGAAAACATCAATCAAATCGAAAGTCACCGCTGAAGCACATTTTGACGTGATTGCTCTAATGTTACCTTTTTTGTTAGGTGATGTTATAGAAATTTATAGTTTCCATCTGGGTTTGATTAGAAATCCATTAAATCAACCTGTCCTCTACTGTTGAACTGTTTGCATAAAATGGGTTTCAATCTACTCCTTTCCCTAAATAATTTTTCTTCATGTCACAAAGTGAAAGAAATAGTTCGATGGAATCAAGAGAGCTATTTGCATAGCCATGGAATCACGAGAAACATTTGCATAGGCATTATTAAGTTTGTTAAATCATACGGTCTCGGTCGCCACGACTTGTTTATTTGCCTTTTCCAAAGTATCTTACAATTCCTCTAGGGTAAAAAGCTCCCGATGCTTAACATGTCATACCTTTTTTAACTGTAGTAGTATATATCCGTCTTTTCTGTGGATTTTCTAAACGGTTAAACAGTAAGAGAGGCGAAAGATACCAAAGGGACATTTAAACTTATAAGTAGAAAATAAACTTACAACGCCATGACTAAGAAATAGAAAACTAAAGATTAGGCAGCAAGAACCCCACCAAAATTAAAGTTCAATCTTTTGACCAGAACAACTTGAAACCAGCTCGACCAGTAAAGTGCACATTTTTTTAGAATAATTTTCAGATAGAATCAACAATCCATCTCCTTTCACCAAAAAATAAAGTTCAATCTTAGCCAAACGTTCATTGTACCATCTTGGGTATATGCTCCTTGCTTTCACTGATTCAAATCTAAACCGCAAAGATTCACAAAGTTTGTTTTCAGTATACGTGTCACATAAATGTAAATGATAGAGATTATGAAATGAAAAGACAAAATTGCCTGAGGGCATTTAACAAAATATTTTACATTAATGGTTTACATATCCAATTTAATCAATGGCAAGATGACGTAAACAAAACATATCTATATTTGTCTACTTTTGACCAAACCAACTTGAAACCAGCTCGACCAATAAAGTACACATTTTTTTAAGAATAATTTTCAGATAGAATCAACAATCCATCTCCTTTCATATTAGATACAATCCCTTGTTTGAAACATATCATTTTTTTGTAATACCACAAATAAACACAAGTGAATTCTGTTTATATGAATATGAAATACTGTAGATTCATTATTATTCGTGGGATACCAATTTTCGATGATTTCGTGGGTACAGGTGAACCACGAATTTAAATGTTCGATGAATTACAAGTTTTCTACTGTCGTGAAAGCAGACTTTAGCAAAACAACAATATTAAATGTCCATGAAAATGCAAGATTTCGTCAATCCACGAAAATTGATACCAACGAAAATAAATGAATCCACAGTTATACTAAAATTTGAAGATTTGGATTATTATATAGACAATACTATACATGAAGAATATTTCACTGAATGTACCTTTACATGGAAAATAAAGCAACAATCCCAAAGTTTACTTATTGCCTGAAATTGTGTCTGGCAGTAGGTTGAATAATCATCATCAGATTTCAGGAAATAAGCTTAATCCCTGAAAATTTCAGCCAATAACTTAAATGCCTAGGCGTTAGCTTATTGCCTAGGATTTAAGCTTAATACCTAATTTTACTTTTTGCCGTTAACATATACGATATTCCATGGCTTACGTTTCCTATCATGATTTCCTAGATATAGGGTTGATGCTCACAAGGAAGCTTATAAACCAAAAGTTCCAAAAAGTTACTGTCAAACTTTTTAAAAATTTTATGGACGCCATCACGAGTTGGTTGGCAGTTATTGAATAGAGGTAACGAGGGATACATTCCAATCGTCGTAACCACAATCCCGTCTTCCTTTTCCCCGAATGTGTCCTACCAAATAAGACATATCACCGGGTTTGTTCTAATATGAGGAACACCATGGGTGTCACAAATGGATATGCTTACCCGTTCGGAGCACTTGAGATCAGCCCTGGCTTTTGGTGGGGTTTATTTTCTGCTCAGTTTTTATGCTGTGCTTTGTATAGCGTTTTTTGTCTTTGTGTCTTTGAATTTTTTAGCATGGCAACTGCAGAAAAAAACATAGTTTTTACAAAATTATTTTTACCCCCACTTTACGTTACTGTTGTTGTCGCGGACTTTCACGACGACGGAATGTATGTTGGCAATGTGTCAGTTCCGCGACTATCGTCCAAATAAAGACAAAATCAGCATCTGTGTTCTGTATTAGTTAGTATAACTTTGAAGTAGCTTTCAGAAGCTGAGAGCACTGATCAGATATTTGTGTCTGCAGTTTTTTCTATTTTTTTGTTTAGTAAAGACTGTTCAACTGATTTTCAAAGTTTTTTTTTTTACTTATTTTGTGCTGTAATACAATGTCCCAAATTAGGGGAGGGTTAAGCGGCAGCAATCATGTCAACCCCGACACGTAATATATGCGCCTGTCCCATGCTAGGAGCATGTAACTCAGTAGTTGTCAAACGTTGATGTATATTATATTTGTGTTTCGAGTATTGATGTAAACATAAATCATTTCGTTAGTCTTTTCGGTTGAATTGTTTTATAATTGGCATGTCGGGTCTTCTGTAAATTGTAATATGATAAAGTTATGAACCATGATTTGTTTTCTAGTTGATAGTGCTACATATAAAGGTTAAAGTCCATGGGAACACCAGTCACCCTATCTGTGCACATTAGTCCGACTCCGAATCATCAACTCTTTGTTTTTATTTCTATGTACCGTTTGCTTTGGTGAGAAGTGGGGACAACTATTTAATACCACTGTTTAATAAATGATTTGCCTTAGTCAGAGGATGTACCAACTAAATCGAAACGCGTTGTGCTTTAAATATACATATGGAAACATTTGAACGTTGTCCTGTTAACAAAATCTATATACAGTATATAAAACGAACAAGAAACGATCTTATCAAAAGTAATATGAATACACTTTTATTCAGACCATTTATCAAACGTTCATTTAGCTGATATTAATTTTTTTCAGGTTATATGTGCAAAGTTGGACCACATGTGGAGCAGGATCTGCTTACCCTTCCGGAGCACCTGAGATCACCATCAGTTTTTGGTTGGGTTCGTGTTGCTTAGTCTTTAGTTTTCTATGTTGTGTCTTGTGTACTATTAATTGTCTGTTTGTCTTTGTCTTTTTTAGCCATGGCGTTGTCAGTTTATTTTCGATATATGAGTTTAAATGTCCCTCTGGTATCTTTCGCCCCTCTTTTGGATCACCTTTACATTTAATGGTAAGATAAATTAGCATTTAAAACCAAATATTATATCTTTAAACGATGAAGTGTTTTATATGAATGAGAGCCTGAACTTAAATCTAAAAAGGTATATAGTGTTTATATTGGTATCAAAATTGGATTTTCAATATTCTGTCAAATTACTAAAATGTTCGTTGTTATGTAATGAGAGATAATGTTATTACTATCCGATTTTCTCATCATTATAATAATCGACAATAATAAAACTAATATTTGGAAACTGATATGACACCATCATCATATTGCCACCATATATTGATCAATGTGTATTGAGTATAGATTATTTTATTTCAGATTGAAATGTCAGATAAAACTCTTTTATTATCTCTTGTGTGGACAAAAGATAAGCAGACACTACGCTTCTGGAAGATATGTAGGATACATAAATGGAAAAACGAAATATGTTTATGAAGTTGCTATTTACAGTATGTTTTTCGTTTTTTGCTTTACTGATAACAAATATATGACACGTTTTATAACAAAATACGTTCGATTTATAACATTTTTCACTGTCATATATTAAATCTAAAGAAATATCCTAATATCGATACTTAAACTATTACCAGTTAATGGGTACAACCATGACAGAAAAATTAGTTGATAATTGTTTTTTTCTCGATCAAATTGATTGTTACGGCTTCAGCATAAGGTCCTGTTTGTGACGTATAACTCGACTGGTTATTACAATATTCCGTTTTCAGTCACGTTTACTTAATAAATGCATGTTCTTCTTTGCATCATCGACAGTATCGACATCTAAAATTTCAGTGCTTTGGTATTGCAGGATTGAGAATATAGTTTGCTTAAATTCTACTTGGAAAAAATAGGAATACTGATAAGAATCAAAGTATTTAACCCTTGGAAAATTCACCTTAAGCAGAGTTGCTTATCAGACAAATAAGATTTACATCACCAAGATAAAACAAATTTGTAGTTTTGAAGTAGGTGAGGGCAAAGATATGATTTTATGTTTAACTAGTAAACCCATTTTGATCTGAATAGCTCTCTAAAATGTAAAATAACAAAAATACGGAACTTCAAGGAAAATTCAAATCGGAAAATCTCTTATCACATGTATAAAAGGATTTTCAGTCTTTCAGTCAATTTGTAGAGCAATAAATTCGGTACGGTTTAGATAATTCGCTTGAAGTCAGTTCAGATCCGTTCATTCTATGTTCAGACTGATCAGAAGTTGTTATTAACCTGATCACATCAACCTCATTCTGAATGTCTGAAATGCTACTGGACTGTACTGAAGTAACCTGAAGTATCTGAACAAATTTGAATTTACCGCTGTGGATTAGTTTGAAAATTGATGAAAGACTAAACGTAACTGACTTATTAATGTGTCTGATGATGTTTTAAACAATATGACCGTTTAACGACTTAAATTCATTTAATAGTGTAGTGCATAGTTAATGATCGCTTGTCGTTTTACTGATTATGTGATCAGTGAATATGTATGAAGCGCTATATAAAATCGGTTAAACTCCCATCGGGTCATGGCACGTTGTGTCGACATGGTTATTGTCACCATCTACGAATGCGTCATCTGTCGTGCCAATCCAGATTCGGCCAAGAATGTCTCAATAGGGAATATGGTACAATGGTTCATAACAGACGACCGTATTGCTGTAATGAAATATAAGCCAATAAAACGCTTCTATCACGGCTTCATCTTGATTCTTATTTTACAAATAGACAGACATGAAGCCACCGATATAAAAATATTTTATATCGTAAAAACCAAGTGTATGTGTTTAGGAGACAATCCATGGCCTCGTGGCCAAGTCGAAATAATATAATCAACCGGAGCTGTTGTGTACACAGAGCCTTCATAATTCATGGAATGCAAAATGAGGTTCACTTTTTAAAATAACATACAAAATCCGAAACTTGTTGCATTGATGCAAATGTCGATGATCAGCACATTTTCCAGACTACCTTTATTGTAATTAACTTATATTTTTACAGGCTTTTTATGCTTTGAATAGATATAAGATGTGGTATGAGTGCCAATGAGACAACTCTCCCTCCAAGTCGCAATTTGTAAAAGTAAACCATTATAGGTCAAAGTACGGCCTTCAACACGGAGCCTTTGCTCAAACCGAACAGCAAGCTATAAAGGCCTCCAAAAATTACTAGTGTAAAACCATTCAAACAGGAAAACAACGGTCTAATCTATATGAAAATGAGAAACGAGAAACACTTATGAACCACATCAACAAACGACAACCACTGAACATCAGGTTCCTGACTAAGGACATGTGCAAACAAATGCAGCGGCGTTAAACGTTTTAATAGGCGCCAACCTTCACTCAAACTGAAACAATAGTGTAACAGGCTACATATATTCCAATTGAATTTACCATGGTAAGGATATAACAGAATGGATATAACGGACATGTATGTGGTGAAAACATTTTGTATTTTATTCTGCATATACTGTAGTGTCAGCATTAAATCCATTACATGATAATCTACACAGATGAGATTAATGTGACAATACTAACAGAGAACAAAATTTGTAATCAATCTTAAAAAGCAAAAAACAATGTATTTCCTTGTAAAACAGTATCTCCGTTTTGGCATCTACTTGTTTGTATATGTTCATGCAGGATTGTGATACATCATACATCATTATCTCAAATAGATATAAGAAGATGTGGTATGAGTGCCAATGAGACAACTCTCCATCCAAGTCACAATTTGTACAAGTAAACCATTATAGATCAATGTACGGTCTTCAACACGGAGCCTTAGCTCACACCGAACAGCAAGCTATAAGGGCCCAAAAAATGACTAGTGTAAAACCATTCAAACGGGAAAACCAACGGTCTAATCTATATAAAAACGAGAAACGAGAAACACTTATGAACCACATCAACAAACGACAACTGAACATCAGATACCTGACAGGTGCAAACAAATGCAGCGGGTTTAAACGTTTTAATAGGTACCAACCTTCACCCTCATCTGAAACAATAGCATGAATGTAACATGTACATTATTTAGGCTATGTACTTTGTTAAATCTTTCAGAAAGGGGTTATCCAATCATGAGGCTAAACACAGTAAATGATATATACATATATATTCTCTTTTGAGTTTCAAGAAAAATATTTTTATTTTTTTATTTTTCATACTTATATTAACACAGATGGATTGAATGTGAGGTTTTTTTTTAACTTTTTTAATGTCTATTTGATTTCAGCATTTCCAGTTATACGTATTAAGAATATTTTTACTATTGGAAATAGCTGTGATATGACATATACGAAATTTATCCTGACTATACTAAAATCTTACGTTGTATCATCGATTTTGCACTTTAATAGTAATCTGTTAAACCGTCATAAACATGTTAAACATTTTGGGAATCTTTTACATTTGACCAGATATTTTGGACAATTGTTCTATTTACATTATACTATAGTTACTTTGCTTTGTTGCGTCAGACATTACTTTAAAGTTAACAACTCGGACGTCCAGTAACAATAGCAATAACACATATTTGGGTATAGTATAATACGTTACCGGTTTCTTTAGAATGCGTGTTAATTTGAAAGATATAATACCATAACGAATGAAAAACAATAGACTCATCATAGATAACATGGCTACGAATTGTGTACGCCAGTCGCGCGTTTCATGTACAAATGACTCAATAACGGCGCTCGAATAAAAAAAAAGTTGAAAAGACCAAATAAAGTACAAAGTTGAAGAGCATTGAGAACCCAAAAAGCCGTTAAGGTTAACAATATTGATGATACATTGTATCTATTCATTGCAAGTAACTGAATTATACAATACTTGGTATGAATACAGCTAGCAGGTAGCACACTATTTGTGGATTTGTCTAATCCATATTACTAAATATTTTAATATCGAACATACCAATTTAATTATATAAATGGTGTAATGAATCGATTAGTACTTGATTTTTATAGTTTTAATAGAATTTATAAGAAAGCCATCTACTTACTTTCTTCGGCCTTTTAATTTGTTTGTTTGTTTTATTCGAGCGTCACTTTTGAAGATAAAACACGCGTCTAGCGTACCCAAATATAAGCCTTTTGTATTTGATGAACTTTTATTGCTGTACAAGATGTAAATCAAAACACAGAAATTCAATTTTTTGTTTTAATAGACACAACTTGGTTCCATTCAAACACATGTCATTAAAGGGGCACTAGCTGTCAAGTCAAAATCATGTTTACCGATTTGACTCAAATTTTCATATTTGATTTATAACATCCTGAAACACATATCAAAATTACGATAAGTCTGAAATAAATAGTTAACAATGCATATACTAGATAAAATATATCAGAATTTCGTGTGTATTTTAGTCTAGACGCCATCTAATTAAATATCAAGATGACCTCGAAAAACTGACGACGATCACATAACAAGATATAAACATAAACATAAATATAAACAGATAGCGACCTCGTGCAATTGGATTTTCCTCTTTCTATCATGTCTCTTCGATTTTATGTTATAGGTTATAGCAATAAGTTAGTTATCATTTACCTGTATAAGAATTAGTTTTTGTGGATCGAAACAGTGAATGAAATGATTTACCTGTGTTTCACATTCAATTTGGACATTCTTTTCTTTTTAATAACTGAACACGCATAATTAATGAATTGCAAGTGATAAATTCATCATCGATGTGTCTTAGCTTATTTTGACAATAGTGAACATTACTGGCTGCTCAAATCGAATTATCATTTCACTATTTCACTTTCTTTAATGATTGAACAAAAAAAAAATCATATTTTAAAATTTTTATTTATCTCGTAGCTAGTGCCCCTTTAATAATAGTTTTGATAATAATTTTGACAATATTTCTTGACTGTAAGAATGTGCTAATTATTGGAAATAAGCTACCAGTAACTGAAAATGTTTTTGATATTACATTTATGTAATTCATTTTGTGTTTTATATCTCTGTTACCGTTTTTATAGAGCGAATGATCTTTTCTTTACTGCTTTGTACATTTTGTCATGTGCTTTTTTCATTAAAAAATGTTTTTGAGAAGATTGAGATCTCCTAGGATTCGTTAAATGCTTATTCTTTCTGCATTTTCCAAGTCAAGTTCGATATTGATAGCAACCATTCAATTTTTCCTGTTACTGATTAATAAACAACATTTGTTTTACCTAAATCAATTTACTTCTGAAATTTTAGCTATAACTTTTTTGACAGCAAATAGCAAATCTATCAGCTCGGTCTCTATTACAGTAATACCCCTTGGGACACTTTTGACGATTAGGACCACGCCCACAAAATATGTAAGGTAGGGGTTTTCCGATTTGGCAGGTTGCTACAAAAATAAAACATGTTTTATTAAATAATTGAATTTGAAAATAAATTAAATTAAAGATTTTAGTTTTTGTTGTCTCTCGATCGTTACATCATTTTCAGAAACGTTAAATGAACTTGAAACTACGTTCCATTTAAGACAATACAATTTGGGAAAACATTGTGCTCGAGTTTAAATGGTGTATACAGTTGTTTTCCTTTATTTACGAAGACTCTAAATAATAAAGGCAAGTATGCTAGTATTACATTTCACGTTTACATTAAAACTACTTTTAATATTTATCAAACATATTTCATATCAGTTTAGTTTTTATATTTGAACAGGTTGATACCAATGATATTTTGCTAAACAAATGCTTGCAGAAAGGTGAGAGCTTTTTTTTCTTCGTGTTGAAGTCCTCACTGTGACTTTTTTGATGAAGAACAGTAATAAAAGCGCTTTTTTTGTTTGTGTGTTTTTTTTGTTTGTTTTTTTTTTTCTGTGCATGTACTGATTTTTTGTCATGGATGTATTCTCCATATCCTTTGATTTTATATTATTTCTTTTTTATCTTGATATTTATTTTATTTCATTACGCATTCCTTAAGCATATTGAATACATATGAATACAAAAAATACACCCACTAATTACCTGGCTGGGGTTTAATTCCGCCGTTGGAGAGGAACAAACACGTCCACAAATGTATGAACAACATTTTTTATCATCCCGACAATCGTCATCACTATTGCATTGTATAACGCAAATGGTATCCAGTGTATCAGGTACTATAGGTGGTGGACAAAATCCAGGCTTTGCTAAAGCAGATATAAAGTATATTTACATTAGCTGTTTCTAATTCTTACAGAATTTAAAAAAAGTATACTTTAATCAAACGAAACGAGTTAGAATAATGCATTTTGTTTGTAAATTACAGGTTTATAACTAACTTGTAACTCTTGTAAAAATAGTTGGTCTAACACGAGTATTACTGTCCTTTTGTATTCTTTGACATATCCTTTGTTTTTAATTTGGTATATCTCTAAACCTTACAAATTTGGACGCAAACGCATCGGTCAAGAATTACTTTTATGTGCATATGGATATTGTAAGTTATTTGTTTTTCTCAATTTTGTTTTCAGGTCCGTAGGTAATCAATTACTGTAAATTCAGAAATTACAGCGATAGTTTTATTTATGCGACTTCTTTAGTATCGCAATGATAAAAAATCACATTCTGATATCAAATACATGCATTTTTTGTTCATTCTTCCAAAATTGCAATAATAAATGCACGCAATAATTTCTGAATTTACTATATTATAATTATCTTATTATGTATAGGATTTGTTATGGGAAGTTATCAAAAGTCACAAATTAAAATTTTGTCTGATATTGTATATCTTTTAAACAAGATGCTGATATTACTTATCTAATTGTATAATTACATGTGTTGCTTATTGTCCAAGACCTAACCTTTACATCATATTATTTGAACACACCAATGAACTTTAGTATTTTGTGGATAGTATTAAAAAAATGATATCAAAGTAGATTTGTAGGCGAACTACAATAAATATCAACCAAATACAAACATCTTTAATGTATTGTGTCGTTTGTAAGCGCCATGTAGATTCATTTCAGTTTTAACCACCTTGATTGTTTCAATTTTCAGATGAAAATTAATAGAAAATATACAAAATAAGCATATTTTGTAACAGTATTTATAGTAATAATAAAGATATTAGCAACAAAAGTGTCATCATATGTAAAACATAATACAAGGACCTCTTCATAGCCATATCTGCCTTTAATAAATGATTGAAGTTAGCCAAGGGCAGATAATTCTGAAAATTTGGCATTTTTCCAAATTTCCTATTTTCTCAAAAATGCCTAAGTTCTTAGGGTTGTATATACTAAGATAACAATTTTATTTCTTTAGTTTTTTCACAATTGTTTGAGTCTTACCTATTATCATATAATACCTTTTGCTTTGCATTTAAATATTAACAAAAATATTTGCAATCAAAAGTACCCCCCTTTTTTTTAAACTAAAAAATTCTTAAATGAAGCAACTACTGACAATTCAATAAAGCTAACAGTGACTTATTCAAAATGAACACTGAAAGTGAGTTTTTACTCAGATTATACGAGAGACACATAAAATCAAATAATTCTTATAAAATATCTTGTTTGGTAAGGACATTTAACGATCATTGTGTTTTCGGTTGGCAAAAAAATTGAGCTTAAGACCAAAAAAAATACATGACACATTTTGCAACAAATCATGTAAAAATTATTAAAAAGTAGACCACAATAAAATGATATGCATACATAGTGGTTAGAAAATGAAGTTTGGTGCTTTAAGATGATTGGGGGGAGGGGTCTAAACATCATTTTTAACTTGTAGCAAGCAAATCCTTTTTCTATGAAAGTATTAAATCAAATATTGCTGAATTATAAAACAGAAACATTAAGAGGAGTTGTTGAAATGATCAGATTAAATTACAAATCTATTGTACTTATAAATGTATTCAGAGTTTTTGCTTTGCATTTGAATAGTATCAAAAATATTTGCAATCAAATGTCCCCCTCTCCCCTTTTTTTAAACTGAAAAATTGAGAAAATGAAGCAACTATTGACAATTCAATAATGCAAAAAGTGACTCATTCTAAGTGGACATTGAAATTTGGTTTTTATTTAAGAGACTACATAAAATCAAATAATCATTTTAATACATCTTGGTTGCTAAGGACATTTAAATATACAATATTAGGTCAATGTCAGAAAAATATAAACTTTTTTGTATGAGGCTGAGAAACAGAATATTCCTTTATGATCAGATGATTTATGTATTTCTATTGTCAGATATTTATAAATTCAAATTTTAAGCATTGCTGAAGATATTTTAGTCTTTAACTATCTCAGCTAAGAAATGAAGAGCTGTGCAATGAGCGCACGATATGCACTCGCTTTTTCAAAGAATAAAATACCATAACTCCTCAATGTCATATCAGAAATTTATAAAAAATAACTAAAGGGAGGTTCTTTTAATAGATATTAACCAGTCAAAAGAGTTTCATGAAAACTGCTATAAGCACTTACGAGTTATTGTCAGAAAGCTGAAAAATCCCCTTTTTTAATGAATAATCCTCATAACTTGATAACGTAAAATTTAAAATTTATGAAAATTGAAAGGGAGCTCACATCAATAGATATAAACAATTCACCAAAGTTTCCTGAAAACTGCTGAAAGCTTTTTTGAGTTTTCGTTCGAAAACTGGAAAGTCCCCTTTTTTATGAATAAAACTCCATAACTCAGAAACTTATGAAAATCTAAAGGGAGCTCATTTCAATAGATATAAACAATTCACCAAGTTTAATGTAAATTGGTTAAAACATTTTTGAGTTATTGTCTGACATGTTGACGACAGACGGACAGACGAACTGACAGAAGGACGGACAAAAGTATACCATAATGCGTCCCGTAAATGGACATATAAAAAACTATCAATTATCAAGTTATTCTTTACAATTATACTAGAATATGGTGAAAAACAATATCCTGGGTATGTATACAGAAATGGTCACTTAGATTATCAGTTAATTCTCTTTAGTTGCCAAAGCAATATTGACCATGTCAGAATGGTACTCCAATGCATCTATATCAGCTATGGCTTTTTGAAGATCTTCATCATTTTTTGGTTTATTTCATAGTTATCATAGTAAAGGTAAGCTAAAAAGACTGTGTATTTGAGTTCTTTCTCATATAGTTTGAGAACAGACTTCTTATCTGTGACATATATGTGGAAACCATTCTTCCTGTCTAAATACTGTTACCGCATCATTGTCTCTCACTTTAGTTGAAAATTGTTTGGCTGATTTTTAAGTTTTCACATCCCAGCATTCATTGTAAAAAGCAAAAACAGTTGAAGGTGTTGTAGCTGGTACAGAGACTTGGTGTTCTCTCTCAAATGTAACACATTGTGATGCCCAAATCTTTTGATAGAGTCAAACTGATTTTCCTTGTTATTGTAATGGTGATTACCAAGACATAAATGGATCAACACTATTCGGCACATGAAAAAGCTGATTAAGTGGTTCAGATATTTGTCTGTCATCACCTGGATCTTCTTCCATAGTTTGATCTTGATCAAATCTTACAGAGTTCATACTGAAGTAACCTTTGTTCATATGCAAGGTTTGGAATGGTTCTGCGTTCCTACAAGAAGTAGTAACCATATAACAAACAGGAAACAAATGTTTTAACAATTATTAATCTGTCATTTCGATAAGTCATGAATACAAAAATATTGATATCAAATGCACTGAAGAATTCATTAATAAACGGACCAAATGTAAATCAGGGTACATATATACATTTATCTATACATTGTATATATATGAGTAATGACTTTAATACATGTGTAATAGGAATGGATTATTTCCCTTTTCATTACTTAATTTATTTCAGGCTGTTAATTGATTTGCTTGATAATATTTCATTTACATTTGATTTATTCTATTTAGTATTCATATATTGAGCAAGACTGACATTTGAGTTCCTTTATTTATTTGGCGTTTGCGATAATTTTGCAATGTTATTTATTTTTGCTTACCATTTTGAAAGAAGTTATTTAAATGAAATAATTAAAATATTTGAAAATGAACTAATTGCCTATAGACGGATTGCCTGTCTGAGTGCGATGCACATTGAAAGGAACTACAATAAGACGGGTTGCCTGTCTGAATTTAAGCTCTATAGGCAAGCCTCGTGGCGTCATGATGGCTGAGTATACCTGGGTTTGCATAAATGTTTCCAAGGGTTTCTGCCTATATGTTTTGATGTGTTAAATGTTGAATCGAATATGTCTTTACTTTCTTTTTATTAAATTGTTATTTGTTTTGCTGCTTTAGTATTATTTGAAGTGCTTTGGAATATACCCCATACACTGTATCCAGAACCATCCCCTCACACATGTAATATAATTTTTATTATTTGTACCAATACCTGGACAGCTATAAGTGCAAACTGTCATTAAATTACAATCATGGTTACTGCGAAAAATTCAAATGGACCAGACACAGAGTCACTCAAGTTTGACTGATGTCATGTTGACCTAATTTTTGTCAATGTTGAATGTGGTGTCAGTATAAGTATTAAAGACTCAGTTAAAATCTTTTCGGGCATATGGAATTTTGGAAATATTACATGTACATGTATCAAAAATATTCGGGCATATGGAATTTTTGGAAATATTATATGTACATGTATCAAAAATAAGCTTTAGTTTTTCTCAATTGAATTGATTCATATTTTTCATGTCAGGGCCTTTTATTGCCAACTATACAGTTTGGGTTTTTCTTATTGTTGAAGGCTATACGGTTGCCTTTAATTGCTTACAAGTACATGTATATCCACTTCATTTAACTTTTGGTGGATGGTTGTATCATTTGCAATCATACCACATCTCCTTATTTTATGTTACATGTATTTGTAGATTTCATGCAAAGTTGTTTTTTTTAATACAGGCTGAATTAAAGTATAAATTGCTGTAATAACATATGTTATTTCCTGCCAAGTTATCTAATATAAAATGTACATGTAAATCTCGATATGCCCCGTGGTTGCCTAAATGATTGTATTGTTTTTGCACGCTTCAGTGTGTTTGTCCAGCTAATCATTTCAGTGATTTAAGTGAATTTTTAATTTAATTGCAAGATTTGTTATGTTAATATTACTCCATGGCTTTGTTCTTCAAATCACAGTTACGGGGCGTGATCGTCAGTTTTCAAAGATTTCTGCTCTAACCAGTGCTAGTGGCGGTCTTAATATTGCAGAATTCACAAAAGTTAAATTGTACTTTTATTGAGCTAAAATGACATACATATGTAATATATCTCAAAATCATAGCCTTAATCAGATGTGTAAAAGCAGTATTACTCCATATACACATGATATATACAGGACAATTTTCGGGTAACATCCGTCAATTGTTGAGTTCATATTGAGTTTTTGGGAGTTCTTAGGAAATCGTTGTACTTACCAAGTATAACCCAAGTCCCCCTCCCCCAAACCTACCCCTTTATCTTTAAAGAAATTTTACCACACTTTAGAAGCTAGGTTTTTAAAAATATATACCTGATATTCTTTGCATGCTGATGGCAATGCTTGTATCTAACTGCTTGGCTTTATAGCAACATTCCGACATTTGGATGTGCGGGTGACTGCCACTATCTCGTTTGTCGCCTCCAATAAATACCAGAATAATCCCAGTGTCTCGGGCATATATAAATATCACACGTTGAAGAGTCTTCAGAAAATATCCAACTTCTATGAATAATCAAAGTACCTTCTGGAAGATCAGCGTCAGGGGAGTCACATCCAAAACTCCGAGGTTCCTTTTTGGCTTGTCAGACTGGTAGCTGGGCCAAGCAGGGCATTTGGTGTATAATAAAAAAATAGGCCACTCAGGAATTATATGCACATTCACATTTCAATCCATTCTCATTCTGCATAGTGGTAACAAGACATTTCGGCACCCAAGTCCGAAAACATTTCGGCATCCATTTTGGACATTTCGGTATCCGGACATTTCGGGACCAAGACTAATTCGGTACCTCATTTTTTTAAATATATATATTAGGAAAAATAAAAGAATTGTTACAGTAATATTATAATCCGTAGATAAAATATGCAATACAAAATTTGAAATCATCATTTAATTAAATCCTAAATGATTGTGTATGAAACGTAAAACATCATTTAATTAAATCATAATTGATTGTTAGATATGACGATGTTTGAATAAACATCATTTAATTAAATCATAATTAATAATTGTAGCTATGCATTAATCAGTATTGTATGTATAAATCTTATATTTCTCAATAGAGACAACTGAGAGATCAAAAGTGTATAGCTTGTGTTTCAGCTTGTGTTCTCGTTTGATCCTTACATCTGTAAAGACAACACAATACCCGAAAACTATATTTTATTGTTTTAATATTGAAAGCCATAAACATTAAAGCACGTGCAAGCCATAATGAGTAAAAACCCAGAAACATATATAAAGGTCAACACTTTTGAATATCCTTTTCTTACACAATGTCAGACGACAGTTGTATACAGTGCCACAATGTTGTCCGCCCGAGACAGGAAGCTATACAATGTGGTGGCTGTCAAAAGTGGCAACATAGAACATAGAACATGCATCACTGGTAAGAGGCTTTTAGATATTTTTAATTATTATATAAATTGTTATAAAATAGGTAGCCCCAATTCTCCTTTCATACTTTTCATTTCCATACAGGAGCCAATTCCGATAGGGATAGTAGCATTTGTACATAAGGGAGTAAAGGGAATTTTTTCATCATTGCCAAATTAACAGTAATATTAGAAATCCCCTTATAAATGCAATTAAATTATGTGTTGTATTGTTTAAAATGTCTTGTATGTCGGTTAAAAGCTCATTAGAGCTTATGTTGTCTTTGTTTGTATACTTTGCCGACTCTTATAAAGCTTATTTATTATTAGTAACATGATCAAAGAGGTTCCAATGAAAAAAAAAAAAAAAAAAACTGCAGAAGTAAACATTAAAGAGCAGATTCAGGGGAGGTAAATCAATTTTTACTGAGGCCCTATGCAGGTTATCTTTAACATTCTTTATAGACAGAATCAATGATTTAGATTGGGAAATGTTGAAACTAATATGTGTATTCGTTTAAATACTAAACAAATGAATAAAATAAGGACTTCTATATCCTGATGTGTGATATAGGGTAGATTTTATTGGATTAGAATAAAACATATGTTGTTAAATTAGAGTTATATTTAGCTCTTGTATTGCTCAATTTTGATGTAAGTAACTAATATCATATGTGCAGAATTTACCCTCAATTATTTTCTATACATCAGTTACTTTTAGTCAGTATTGATGGGTTGTTCTGCAAATAAAAAGGATATTCTGTCTGAAATTCTTTTTTTTTTCGTTAAATTTTAGATTTTTTGAAACTCGGATTGATCAAGAGCTTGCATTGAAATGTTGTGAAGACGCCTGTCTATTGTGGAATACTGTACGCATACCTTTATTGATCTTGTATGTTTTCTTGGTCGTTGGCTTAGTGTAAAATTGATGTATGTCGGACACCCGCCTTTCTTCATATTGGGTTCTTATTTTAAACTTTCAAACATTTAATGAGGGATTTATCATGATGTGTCATAATTGGAGAGAGAGAGAGAGAGAGAGTTAGCATACCTTTGTATCGCATGCTGAGATTGTGATCGCAGGTGATATATAAACTATAATACATAATTCTTACTTGGTTTAACCATACAAGAACGAAATAAAATCTTGGATATCTTGCTTGACAAAATCCTGGATGTTTTGGTAGACGGCAATCTAAATTATTCGCCTATATAACGTAGAAATCGTATATTTAGAATTGTTGACATACTGTTTTATATGTCTATATATCTATAAATTCAAGTTAATATTGAAGACCGTACTTTGACCTTTAATGGTTTACTTTTACAAGTTGTGATTTGGATGGAGAGTTGTCTCATTGGCACTCATACCACATCTTTTATATCTATGAATGAAAGAATAAATGAGGTATAAATCAACTGTTGTTTGTCACTTCTTCATTTTTAAATCCAAGTTGTCTGAATAGAAGAGAAGATAAGGGGAAAACATGAATGAGACAGTAATAAAAATTGTCACAAATAACCAAAAGACACCAAGACAATATATACATGTAGTCATCAACAATAGTCATATGATAAAATCTAAGTTGACAACATTTGTCAAAATATAGCCATTCATAATCTTGAATCTGCAATACTGGCTTCTAGAACTTGTTACACCAACTTATATATTCTATTTTAAAAATTTTACATGTAAGAAAAAGCAAAAATTTTTGCTCATTATCAAAATTTGGTTCTGTGGCAACAATACCAAATATACTTTTTTATCAGTTTATTTTATTTCTTTGTGCTATAAATCACTTTGTTAGGCGTAAATTTTCTAACTGTTCTAAAGATATGTGACGTGAATATAGCCCTATACACCACTGTGCCTCATAATCGTATTAAGTAAAAATTCATACACCTAATTAAATTGGCATTTAAAAAGTCAGAATGCGAATATATATGGTACTGATATGTATTTTTTAGTAACAACAAATAAGAGAACTATATCAATTGGACCTGCTTTTGATAGTATAACTGACCTTGAATTTCTACTAGATAACATTTTTGTTCGCTATGGAGATTCCGTATATCGTCAAGTTATCGGAATTCCCATGGGGACTGACTGCACCACTTAATGCGGACCTGTTTCTGTATTGTTATGAATTACAATTCATGACTAAAATCAGCAAAGACCCATCGAAGAAACATCTGATTCAAAAATTTAAAAACACTTTTAGATATGTAGATGATATATTGGCTCTCAATAACGACGACTTCAGTATGTACACAAAGAGATTCATCCTGCCGAACTGACTTTAAATAAAGCTAATACTAACAATGAACACTGTCCTTTCCTGGATCTTGATATCTATATCTTTAACAGGAAGTTTAATACAAAAATTTAGGATAAAAGAGATGATTTTTCATTTCTTAAAGTTAATTATTTTTTTTTAGATGGTGACGTTCCCCTGTCACCATCTTATGATTTTTATATATATCAAATTGTTCGATTCGCGCGTGTATTTAACAAAGTCTCTGATTTTAACGAAAGAAATCTCTGTATTACTGAAAAATTATTAAACCAGGGTTTTCGATATCACAAAATAGTCAAAACATTTACTAAATATCATCATCGGTTCAAGGACATCATTCGTAAATATAAATCAACATGCAAACACCTTATACGTTCAGGTATTTCACATCCAATCTTTTATGGTTATATTCTTTACAAAGCACAAAAATGTCGGCATTCACCTCAACAGCTAACCAAACCTTTAAACAGACTTATTCAGAAGGGATATAGTTACGGTACTGTTGTCAAGTCATTAAGAATGGCATATTTTGGTATTAATAAATATTGATTCACTCATAGGGTCCTTGCATCGGAAATAAACACATTTTATTCTAAAACCAGTTGTTGTCATGATACAGGTTATGTTCTCATATATATTATGATGGTATGATACTAAACCCCTAACGGGAGGGATTGTGCTTGATTTTCATATGATGAAGACATAATCTTTCAATCAGTTTAATTGAGGTCTGGAGCTGGCATGTCAGTAACTGCTAGTAGTCCTTTGTTTATTTATGTATCGTTGTCATTTTGCTTAGTTTCTTTTGTTACCTATTCTGACATCGGACTCGGACTTCTTTTAAATTGAGTTTTACTGTGCGTATTGTTGTGCGTTTCTTTATTCCACATTGGCTAGAGGTATAGGGGGAGGGTTGAGATCTCATAAAACATGTTTAACCCCGCCGCATTTTTGCGCCAGTCCCAAATCAGGAGCATCTGGCCCTTGTTTGTCTTTTTTTAAATTTTAGTTCGTTTGTGGGTTTTGGAGTTTAGTATGACGTCCATTTCACTAAACTAGTACACATTTTTATTTAGGGGCCAGCTGAGGCCCGCCTCCGGGTGCAGGATTTTCCCCTCTGCGTTCGAGACCCATTGGTGCTCTTTTGTCGAGTTGTTGTCTCTTTGACATATTCCCCATTTCCATTCTCAATTTCATTTAGCTTTTTGTAATACGATTTTATTAGAATAGAAGAAAAGACATGTCAATATGTATCCCGCTAAACATGTTAAATTTATGAATTTGAACCACACTTTATGCAGTTGTTAAACGCAATGAAAGATTGTATTTTGTTTTAATATAACGCAATCATAGGTTTGAACGTTGTTTTCAATTTAGACTTGTTTATATATATATATATATATATATATAAAGTCTAAATTGAAAACAACGTCCAAACCTATGATTGCGTTGGATAAAAACTGCAATTTTTATACGTGTCCATGCAAAACAACTTTCTTGGTAGATGGGTCTAACGTCAATTTTATGCTATTATAACCACCGTTATAAGGAAGGGATATTCCGCTAAGAGGCTTATTGTATTAGAATATTTAAAATTCCTTCTTTGAGAATATTTTGATAGGTACAAAATGTATTATATTCTTTAATTTTGTTTACATATTTTACTGATAAATGTACTTAATAGTTGTTTTGCAGTTAATATGGCGATAGTCGAAGGATACGTTTTTCAGTCATCAATAACTTTGTCACACCTCCATGGAATAATACGTAATTAACATTTTTCATGATTAAAATATAATTTCTAAAGTAAATATTTCGAAAGTACGTTTTGTTTTCTCATTTTTGGAATTTTACGGATACGTGTAGATATATTTAATGTGTTGCAATTAACATGTACAAACAGAACGGGATTATATATTTTACCATGATCAATTTGTGAACCTTCATAGATGTTATGAAACTTGAACAGACGGTAATCTTTAAAATCAAGAAAAAGCATCATTCTGATCATGATAACAGTTTGATTTTTTGTAACTTATTTTTCTGGTAGGACTTACTTTTTACAGATATCATTAATTTACCTTTTTACATTGACACTGGCAATCAAAGGCGAAAAACAAGGTTCGCTGCACTGTTAACGAGTTTTTGGCATAACGACCAAACTGTACCCGACTAATTCGTCCAAGGTCGTTGCAAAAAAGGTAGGAGATAGAAAAAAAATATCAAAAACTGGAATTCTAAGACAAACAGACAACACTTTGACCAATCAGAAAAACGAAAAAGAATACCAATAGTCAACAACATAATATTAATTATTCAATAAAACGAAATTACCGAAAACTTAGGCATGAAAACATAGGAAAAAGTCTGAATACGATATTTCCAACCCATCCCGCACCCGTCCATTCAAAACGTTGAAAAAAACTTACACACAACACGTCTTCCGGGAATGACCTTCATCATTCCGAGTGTCAACGATATACAACGCTTGAAAGTATTAAACACTAAAAGAGCATACATACATCGTAGGCCATAGACCACCCAAACCTGAGCTATGACTGTGCGAGTTGCAACATTGTTTTAGATATAATTATCATTGTATTACTTTAGTCAATGCCAACATGCCACGCTAATCAATATGACACGCGTCGTCTAAAATAAGAATACTGAATTTACTGAACTATATGGGCGGTTGGGGGAGGTAACGGGGATAGTAAAACTTTGGTTAATTCATGCAATCTAGGTAGAAATCAAATTAAGTTGGGTTTTTTTGCTGACATATTTAAGAAATGATAACCTGCTTTATAATAATAAGCCTTATAAACTTGATAAAATCACATTTCACGTGGCTTGTTTGAGAACGATGCAACAATAATTTAAATTGCAACGCATTTAAGGGCATACGATACAGTTTTGATCCCGTAATGAAATTTTGATAAAAATTTGCATATAGGCTATTTTTTTACCTGATTAAATCAAATATGCAATAAAAAATATACCATCATGTGCTTCTTTTTGAGTAAATTGAGGTTGAAATTTCAGCTTTTTCCTCAAAATTCGGATTTGTGGACGTATTTTTCCTTTCGACAGAAATACATAACTTTTTTGTTTTAAAAGATAAACACAAGCTGATTTTTGTTAAATTATTTGTAATTTCTGTTTTATATAAATGTTCTATAAATTTGTACATTTTATTTTTACAAATAACTCATATTTATCAAATGTTCAAGAATGTAGAAAAAAAACCGTCATTTTTTGCTGTATATTTATCAAATTTAAAATAATTGCACTATTGACTTTTTCATGAAAATTGGTACACATAATCTTCATACGTAATCAAACCAAATGTCATTTTAAAAAAGAGGGGTCCATGAACTCGTTTTGAAGTTAAATCAGTTTGAATGATTAAAATCAGTCGAAAACTGCATCTTTTCCCGATAAGTCACAGTTTGACGTCGCGAAAATAACAATGTACGTTAGTAACGTCATTACCTCCCCTGTAACTGTATCGTATGCCCTTAATATCACTCGTTACTGAACTTTTTACACTAATGTAATAAAAGTACATACACGGTACATAATTTACTTAATGCATGTGAACTGGGCGTTATAAAGGCTGATAAAGGTAGATAATAAATTCAGTAATAAATAAGAAGAGTATTAACATTATACTACGGTAGTTGCACAGGAATTTATTCTAGTTGTTATATGTTCTTTGATTATAAAAAACAATCATTTAGATTTTTTTTGATTAACTGGAGTAGAATATTTTACCTGAGAAATACATTAAAAAAAAAAAAAAAAAAAACAAAAACAAAAACAAATAGAAATACGAGTGGTCAATTCCTAACATTTTTAGGTAACATTGTCTTATTAATAGTTAACTATACATTTAGGAATGTTACTAACCCATGTTTACAGTATATTGTACTATAAGCTTTTAATGCATTAAAATCGATGACATTTTAATGTGTTATACGCCTATAATATAGAGTAACACGTTTACCATCATCAATAATAATGTTTATAATTAGAAAGAAGGGACACGTACTTATATAATTAATTGGGGGTTGGCTGGGGGTTATACAACACATTATAATTGGACAAAAAATAAAAGGATAGAAAAAATTAGGTAAAAAAAGAATATGATGGGATGATAAAGTATCAAGAATAAAGAAAACTAGAGAATAATGGACAATAAAAAAATATAGAACGGAGAAACACTGCCTAATAAGTAAGTAACTCGTAAATGATGACACCACAATTAGGACCTTGATTTATAATTGCGACAAATATAACTTTGCTTCTGTTTCACATGAATGCATGAAACTGATTTAATCCGCTTGGCTTTGTCGTCCGCTCAAAGTCCTTCTACGAAATATTGACATACGTTGATTATTGATGGGGTTCCTGATTGAAATTTGTTTTACACTTAGGCAGATTAAGAGCTTTACCTGACACCTAATACCTAGCTATAGTTTAAATCTTAAGACAGTTGACCTCTTGATTGGTTGATTGATTGATTGTTGTCTATTAACGTAGAAAATATTTTATGCATATTCTGGACAAAAGTTAATTTCCGCAATTTAGGATGATGGAGGGAGGGTAAAGATAGCATGGAATTCAGCACAAACCAGGCATAACATTTAAGTCCCCATTTCGACATGTTGCGAAGGCGTATTTATATATACTGCACAGTAAAAAAAGAAGCGGTATTTGTAACCCTTTAAATTAATTTGATACAGTAGTTCTAGCTAACGTAAATCCCGTAAATGTTTTAGTTGGTATGCTAATTAAGGATTTTTGTATTCGCTGTCCGGATTTCAGCGATATAAAGTTGATACGATCTACAAATAAATAAACATGGCCGAATTCTTCAGTCGGCTCCATATAAGAGTTATTTCGTGAAACTGATGACCAATTGGTTTTGGCCTATTATGTTGAAGACTATACACAGGCAATTTTTTCCAACGTGTGTTTAACGTTTGTGCTCATCACGTGAGAACTACGTTATTCCCACGTGTGTCTCACACCGGTTAAACGTTTATATCACGTGTATTTTACACAAACAAGATTCTCACGTGATAATCACGTTTTAATCTGCTCACGTGATATTCACGTTTAAATGTAACATTATTTTACCATGTAAATTTTTTAACGTGTAAATATTGTGTTAATTTCACAAGTGAATTTTTTAACGTGATTTTAACGTGTAAATATTGTGTTAATTTCACATTTAGATTTTTTCACGTTATTATTAAGATTCGAAAGGTTTCAAACATGTAGAAAAAGTCTTATGGTTTAAACAAGATTTGGATTAAAATATATTGTAATGATAGTTAAGTTTTGATAGATGCTAAACATCCAGCCGCAAATATTACATACATATTCAGGATGATAACATGTAAATAAAACATGCATATGAGGTAGCTGATAATCAGTAATAACCTAAAGACAACTTATTGATGTTTAACTCACTTTTACGGTACTTTTACCATAAAGAACCAGAGAAACATCTTCAAATAGAGATGACCAAGAAAATAAATGATATGTCAATGAGTGCAACAAAGACAATATTTCATTTTTCCAAGTGGCTGCTTCACATAAATGTATTGTTGTATTATCACGTTTATATCACGTGGCTTTATATTTAACGTGAATATCACGTTGATATCATGTGGCTTTATATACAACGTGAATATCACGTGTGACGAACGTTTATATCACGTTGTGCTCACAACGTGAATATTACGTTTCTGCTCGTTTCACGTTCTACTCACGTGGTGTGGACAACGTGAATATCACGTGATTCCCATGTTAAAATCACGTTGGAAAAAATTGCCTGTGTACTAGATAGAAAATTTTACATAGCAAAAATTATCATTAAATTTTAACACGATTTACAAATAAGTCAACGTGTCCCAAATTGTTATTCAACTCCTGATTTGAGTTATTGCCCTTGAGTAACGTTTATCAAATGTTTGCGTTTTCGACTATTACCTTCAAACTGAGAATAGATAGACAGACAGTTCAAATAGCAAAAAACTCAGCAAGATCAGAAATATAAACAAGTTTATGTGGTAGAAATCTTGGAGTGACGTCATAAAAGAGTTATTGCCCGATCTTGGCAATTTTTAGCATTTTGGTTTTGCATTTTTGACCAAAACTTACAGTAGACGACGGAATGGTATAAACAGCAAAAATTATCAGCAAGAAACCGTCTACAAATATATTAAATGGCTAATACTGTCAGTTGACTTTTTATACATTGTCATTGTCCTTTGATGAAGCTTTTAACCCTTTTTTGGGGAATAATATACAAAATGCAATATATAGGTAAAAGTTTAAACAGCAAAACTGTCAGCAAGACAATATTAACAAAAGAGAGATGCTTGATATGATTTGTATTCTTGTAATTAATATTGAAATGCTCATAGATCCAGGTGTGCGACACATGCTTTTTAGAACCAGTAGTTTGTTTATATAAAATATGATTGACATAGACTGGTGTTTAGAATAAAAGTGTTTAAGCTTTTTATTGCAAGTTTTTTTTTAAATATATCTATTGACATTTCACTGGTCAGGATCAAAAGAAGGCGAATGAACATCTTATAAACACTAGATGTACCTGTCCCAGGTTAGGAAACACATTTATTGTATTTGGTTACATCTTAACTTTAATTTGTCATATTATGAGTATTTAATTGCAGATAGTTGAGAATCACTGTTACATTTATTCACAACTTTCTTATACTATTATAGATGATTAAGATGATTTAGATGCTTGACATTTTATAAAGACATATTCTGTATTGCTGGAGACCGCATGCTCACCACAAGATGGCACGGTTTCCTCTAAGACACCGGTTTTGGTTAATGTCTTATGAACTTTAACCCTACATATAATTGTATTCAAAATTATGATTAGAATGTTGCTTAAAGTCATTGATTAAGAACTGATTTGGCAAAACAATTTCACGGAGGAGCGTTCGCTCAGTCATCTTTATCAGATAGATGCAGGTCTATATTAATTAAGGTTAAAAGTGTTATGGTATCTGTAATTTTATTTATTTCAATATATAATAGTAAAAGTTCAATGATAAGTTAGTATTGATATTAAAAGACCTTCGAACAAAAAGGAATGTTGAGATCTGAACAACCCTTTTTGTGAAGAGGTCTTTTAATGTCAATATTAACTTAATCATTGAACTTTTACTGACTTACAAACCGTCAAAAACATAAGAAATGTAAAAAAAAAAAAAAAACACTTGCAGAAGCCTAATTCTCCTGAATTGGGCGAGTCTAAATATATTCAACTTAAATGATGGTTAACCAGTACTCAGACTGATATTTACAATTAACAGTTATCAAATTGTAATGGAAACGGACAGATTAAATGGCAGTACATCATTTAATTATTTATTTATTATAAGTTTTTAGCATTAAAATAAAAGTAAATGATAGTTTTATAAAATTAGGGGGTAAATTTATATTTTTGATTTATAAATGAGGCAATCAAAACCTTATACAGACCTCATTTACAACTGACCAATGAATGTTCCGCACAACAACTTTTTGTTATATATATTTGATGTTTTTAATCTGTCAGTAATCATGAAATAGATTCGTAAAGACAAGACAATATGAAAACAGTAAGTAAACTCTTCCAACAGTTAGCTATTTAACCAGCTTGTTTCACAATTTCTAATCGAACAGACCTAGATGCATAAGGTCCTTCACAATATTCATCGGGTAAATGTGTCTTAAGGCCACACATTCTTGTTGCAAATGTTTTGATTAATACACGTACAATTATATGTATCTTCCATATTCATAACTCTCTTTGGTCGCGTGCTCGCCTCGACAGTAACCCCTCAAAGGTGATCGGGGGAATAGAAATATGGTCACTATTGGTCTTGTTCCGATCGGCAGTTAAACCATTGTCAAAGTGGGGAGTTTGTTTGGTTGTGCGGGATGTACAAGTACGCAGTCCCGTCCGGTCAGAGTGGGGACGTTAAATCCGATGCCTCTAGTACAGTAGTAGAGAGAATGCCAAGCTCTCTACATGTTAATTATGCATGAAATATTTGCCGCTGAACGTTATGCAACCAACTATCAATCAATCGACAGTAGCGTAACTTATATTTAATTTCGTGTGAGGCAAATGATTTGAATGTTGGTAGTCAAAGCCTCACCTTGGTTAAAAAACGTTAATGCCAAAAGGGAGTGGACAGTTAATTGAAAATATGAATAAAAAATAGGTGTAGGTGATGCATATTCTTGATAGGTCACACACTGGCAAAAAGATCCTGTCTATATAAAATCCAGATTTGTGGAATTTTATCATGAAACCATATTTCTTGTGCGCATTAAATCAATATATTTCAATGAAACTGCTGATTAAAGGTTAAATTCTCAGTATTCAGTTACAGACAGGTCCTGATCAAAACAAAAATAATTGACAGAATTATATGTATGACCTCCTCTAAAATGCTTTTGTACAGATCTGGGGATATTAAGTTTAAGATCCACTATGTTTTTTAACTTTATACCTTTAGCTTTTGTCATAATATATGGCTGATAATAACTGGGTGAACTATGAAGTCTTGCTTATATTAACCAAGATAGAAGAGTACTACATAAAATGTAGGAATGCCAAGTACCTGTTGAAAACTTGGTCCACCAAAAGTAACAAGTTCGTTGTAAAAAAAAATCAAGCATCATATCAGTTTCACAGTTATGACCTCTTGTTTAAATCAGTTTTTTGCGAGGCATACTTTGTCTGTTACTTAAAAAAGATATTTGCATCTACCTTGTTCATTTTATGAAAAAAGTTTTCAAGACGTTAATAATGAGGAATGAGTGAGTAAAGAGTAAAGCAGTCAACGTTTTGAACCGTCGTCACTCAGTATATTTTATACGTACATGGTATATAATTCTCTTTATCTCTCTTTTTTAATTGTCAAAAATTTGGTGAGGTGGTTGCCTCATTGGTGTCAATGAAAGCTACATCATGCACTGTTCGAGTACAGGAAGTCTTCGACTCGAACCTCGCCCGTTATACATCGAAGATTGGCTGCCTTTCTGCCAAGCACGCAATATTTAGGAGTTAGAGCAAAGATTGGATGGTCTGGGGTCAAATCATGTGTCCGGGTAGAATGACATGTCTTCCTGTGGTATAATACAAAGTCTGGTTCATATTCATCTTCTCGTCCTAAATATGCACATGTAACATATTCAACGAACACTTATATATATGGCCCAACATCCTATTAATACTTCTATTTTTTGTTCCACTTTTAACGTTGCCTATATCCGCCTCCCCTTTACAAAATCCTGGATCCGCATCTGGCAACGAAATCCTATTGTATTATGTTGTTCAATGTTACTTACCATACACATTTCCGTTAATGATTTATTCAGTAAAATGAATTCGGTGACACCCATTTAATTGTTTATCAATAAAATGGATAAAATACTTGTAGTTAATTTACTTCAAGGGATATAAAAAAAATCCCTGGAAATGTCTTTTGTATTTGAACTCCGATAGCATTCCCGTTACACAAATTAATACAGAACAATCCCTAATCAAACACACCTTAATTCTAAAAAACAACATATATAGAATTTTTTTTTTATCAATACATTTTATAATAAATGAAAAGAAACTTTTGTTTAGAAATTAAATGGAAGCGATAGTTTTATCTTAATTTTCAACTTTTATAAAGAGACAGATTCTGACAAACTCTGGTTTCGATATTTCTGAAATAGATAGAAAAATATCCTTCTAAATGTTTTTCCCGAAACAAATATAATAACAAGAAAAACTATAAAAAAAGACAGAAATAAAAGTATAATTGGGCCTCCATCTGCAAAGTATATTGAAAAAAATTGTCATAACGTTATAAGCATGGAAAAGAAAGAGGTAGGGTCCAATCTTCGACGGACAATCTTTCTTTTATGTAAATGATTCTCATGGCGAGGTAAGGTTATTCTGTCTTTTCAGAACATTTCCATGTAAATCTAACCATGTCATACACAAAACATTTCCTATGTAAATCTAACCATGTGATACACAGAACATTTCCCATGTAAATCTAACCATGTGATACACAAACATATTTGTTAAGGTAGTATGTCCTAAGCAGAGAGTGTGACTTCCAAGCATGACGAAGACAATAAGACAAAAAATGTGCATTTCTTTCAATTGGTTTCAAAACTTTCTTGATATTCGCGGAAAAGCCTGAAATAAATACTCTTCAAGTATTGTTCTGTACATAATAATTCCGTGTAGGTATAAAAAAGAAACTCATAGAAAAGATACCAAATAAACAAGTATCAATTTGAAATTCTACGCGGGACTCTTCAGTGGTGCTCGAATAAACGCATTTGGAAGACCAAAACAATTACGATATTGAAGAGCATTAGAAACCAAATATTTCGAAAAATGAGACAACTACGGTTTATATAGGCCTGGGATAGAATCACCTTAATGTATCGAGCAATTCAATATTTTGTAAACAGTAAATTAACAGACAATGAGGATACCGATACACTAATGCTGACTACTGGGGTTTTGATACCCTCGGCGACGAAACGTCCCCTAGCAGTGGTTGTAAAAACTCATCAAAGATACCAGGCGTCTAATTTGGCTTTCAAATAGAGCCTTCCTGATAAAGGTAAACCCAGAAAAGCGATTCGGAGGCATGCAATTCATAACGTGTTGTTTTCATTTTTACAGCACTGGATCGATACCTCTGCTGGTGAACTATCAGTCCCCAAGGGTTTCATCAGCTCAGTAATCGGTACTATAAAGACACTAAGGTTTAACTCCCTCAGGCAATGTTGACCTTCATGATTGATTTGGCTATTTTTGGGTCCTTTTTTATCATATAGGTCATCAACTGTTTCGGTTTTTATACATTATTGGCTTTCAAATATTCGGTTTTGAGCATTCCTGATGAAGGTAAATCAAGAAAACCGCTTCGGACGCATGAAATTTATAACGTGTTTTTTTAAATTGTTTTGATACACCAGACACGTGTCGTCTTCATGAGACACAACAGTGGCGCTCGAATCAAAACATTTGGAAGGTCATAACAAAATAATTATCAACAGTGAATTATATAAATACTATACATGTATATATACGAGCGTTGATTTTGAACGAATAGAAGTCAGCCATGCTGTGAAACTCTTTGACATTTACGTAGGACTGATTGACGCCTGTCGACATGTACTCATGCATTATGCTGATCCTCAACTGACTGTAATGTTTGTTTTAGGGTTACAAATATTTTTTGATTGTCTGCTAGGAATAAGGCTCTTCAACGGGTTACCGTTTATGCATCAATCCCAAGCAACTTTAAAGTTTATATCTTGGTTGACATGACAATAATGCGTCAACATTATGTTTTTGTGTATATACTGATATTATGTCTTTAATGGGTAAATGAACTCATACTTCACTTATTGAATACAACAACCGATGGCCAATGAAAAGTAAGTTTTATTTCATAACAAATATGGTTAGATATGAACATGTTTTCCCGACATTCATTAACATTATGCTTAATGCGATACTAGATATATATACACTTTTGAAACACATTTATACCCGTTTTGAAATTGAAAAGAATTTATATTTCCGATATACGTTCTAAATAGAATGCTAATAGCTCTTTCTTGTGTCTCATAGATAGTTCATCATGTTCATGGTTTTACTGAAATAAAAATATAATAAGTTAAAACAGATATTTCTAGTTGTTGTTATGTAATTACGAATATAATACAGATGATTAACTTAAAAAAACATAATTAACATGACTAATTAAATGTTGAAGAAAAATTAAGTCGTCCCATTTAACCTAAGCAATCCTATTGCCAATAACACGTAAGGACAACACTGAAACACAACACGAATACATACAACTTAACGATGAAAGATTTGTGGGATTGGATAACGCAAAAAAAAAAAAACGCCAAAAAAAAAAACAAAACAAAACATGCGATACCCTTCACGCAGATGATATTAGTCTAATATTTAAATCCTCACGTTTGTCGAACGTTGTATTCGTTTGGCATACAAGGAAACCTTCATATACATATGTAGTGGTTCACAGAGAGTGCACGTGTCTATTAGAGCTACACAGTTGTCATATAGTTTTTAAGTATATATCATTCTTTATTTCACATATACTCTTCTTCCCTGTTACCGTCTTCATAAACATTCTTTTAAGAGATAATTACGTTAATACTATCATTTGGTAACCGCTTGTGAACCCTGGTGATCGTATGCTCGACTTAAGTTCGGGAAGTTGAAGATAATGAAAACAACACGTGCACTTAATAAATTTCCTGCATCCGAAGGTTTAATCACAGACCAGGTTCTTGTGTCGTGCTGTTATTCCACTGTCCCATGTCAGGAGAGTGTTGAGCGCTCACAAGCATGATTAACACCCACATTATTTAAGTGCCTGTCCCACGTCAGGAGCCTGTAGTTCAGTGTTTGTCGTTTGTTCTTGTCTGTCATATATGTTTTACGTTAATTGTTTTATTATAAATTAGACCGTTAGTTTTCTCGTTTGAATTGATTCATATTTTTCATGTCGGGGCCTTTTATAGCCGACTATACGGTATGGGTTTTCTCATTTTTGAAGGCTGTACGGATGCCTTTAATTGCTTACATCTACTTCAATTAAACTCTGGTGGATAGTTGTCTCATCGGCAACCATACCACATCTCCTTTTTTATATTAAAATTTGTATTTGCTGCTTTTCAGCTATGCATACGTTGTTTCGTCGGCTTTAAGTCTGATTTATGTTTTCGGGTAGGATGATCTGTCTCCTTACAGACTTTGCCTTGAGAACAAGCTCTTTATCAAATCTGTTTCAACGTGTCTACAAAAAGGAAGCTGGATATTGATAAATAAATAAAAAACATCAAAAATTCAATCCTCAATAATCCACTCAACATTGTTGACAGGGCAATAAAAGAAATAACGAAACAGCCGGACAGAAAAACCAAAAGACATACGAACAGCAAACACTCAAAACTGTGTTGTATAATGTTTTGTCAATACGAACTGCTATAAAAACAGTAATAGTATCAGGTGTTCTGGAAAGTTTAGCATATATGTAAACTGCTTTGCCTGCGACTTGCGATGTGTTCATGAGGGACGACGAGTCGATAAAGACGTTAAATGTCATACTTGGTCTGTAATTTTCGTAATTGCTATTCTTTGAAACCCCATACCTTTCATCCTACGATGCGCACTAAACTTAATTATAACAAAAATAAAATAAAAATAAAAAAATAAAAACTATACCTCTGTAGATAGAATTTCTCCAAGCGGCACCACACATCCTGGTAGATTCTCCTGTACATTTCTTAGAACATTGGGTGTCTGGAACTCTTGGGTAGTTGTTGTCATTTAGTTTGTTTCCACAGAAGCATTGGTTACTATTCTGTAGACATAGATATTTGTGATTTATTTCAAGTGTTGCATTAGACAAATCAATCAGGAAGGAGTAACAGACACAACGTAGGGATAGCTGCACTCATTTTCTCCAATATTTAGATACCCGTAGTAGGAAATAAAGATGGAAAAAATTCATTACGCATACGGTCAAAACACGTTAGGAATATTTTATGCTCTTTAATGGTTTAAATAATTCAACACTATACTGAAGTATATCAAAGGCAAAATTTTGATAACTATTCAAAAAGTCTCTAAAAGCAAAATTAAATTGCACAAAAAATAATCTTTATACACGAATTAATAGAAAATACCCTTTAAACAATAAATTTAATCCCTAGATTTACTATACAAAATAAAATATCTTGTTTTAATAATTTATTCAGGTAAAATCAAACTTCAAACTACAAACTACAGAAAAATTTTTAGAAAGGCCTCTAGTAATTTGGTTTGTGCACCTAAGATATGTATATTTGTTATATCACATTTAAAGACAAAAGAAATTTGCTCGTAGAAAAATACCAAAATATGAAAACAGAACAGAAGAGCCTTACAAAGCATTATGTATAATATGGTTACTTACTTGTAAGCCTAAATATTCGAAGTTTGAACACAATGCACGACATTTCCCAAGATTCATGTCATTGAAGTTACCTTTATGAAGCTTCAAATGTCTATTGCGCTTATCAATAAAGCACCCAATATAACCTGCAATAAAGCATGATTATTATCAATTTCAGCAATTAAACAAAATATACTATATGATTTTAATTTGATTATGACTTAACGAATAACAGTGACTTCGTCACCTCTCATAGTTATTTATAACAGTTACTGTTCGTTGGCTTTATATGATTTGGTACATAAAATATAATGGGTTATTTACCGACTGCGTCCCATTTTTGGATTCGTATGTCAGTGATGCACGGATATGAAGAAACGTTAAACCGATCGACGCACTTGAACTTGAAAGTAATGCATTAAATTCCGTTCATTTTTCCTTGTTTCCATATTTCTAAATGATTAACGGAGTTAGAACATCGGTTACTTTCTATCGCCTCTAATTTAATGGAGTTGTTGTCTGTTTGTTGTCGACTTATGAGTTTGAATGTCACTTTTGGTATTTTTGTCTCTCTTTTAAAAATTATTGTTTTTGCCAAAGTTTAGTTTATCACTCTAATCTGATATATGATGAAATCAAAGAAATATGTGTTTTCATTTCTTTTTATAAATGAATAGTTAATGTTATACGTAGACTACAACTCTTACCTTCATATCTGAATTGTCTCAACTGTTCTACTTGTTGGTCAACATATTCAGCAAATTCGCTACCAGCAAGATCGAATTCAGCACGTCCATTTATTGTCACCTCAACAGCAGCGACTATTTGATAGTAAGACACCAACGCCAGAATATAAAACTGAAGTAGTGCAGTCATCTTCGTTCACTTACTTGTTGCTGCAAAAAGTAACTATTAGTTAAGGTGTATAGTTTTACTTAGCACTTAAATTGGCGATAAATCCTGCAATGAAATATTTATGTTTTATTTGTAAGTCGAACATGGTTGGAAATGTTAGCAATATGTAGTAAATAGTTTTAAAAAAGAGAAGTATAAATTACAGGAAAGGCATGTGTCTGTAATATAAATAAAGCATTAAAATATATAACGTGGCGTATAAAGGTATACGGTAACTATTTTAAATAATAACTTACCAAGTTAAAAGCTTAACTGAGCACTTCAAATTTAAGGTGTATGAAAACAATTTGACTGATTATTTATACCTTATGTCAATTTCCTTTCGGAAACTCATTTAAACCTTGAATAATTTGTTTTGTTTCCTATTTAATGATGAAACGGATATTTTTCAAGACAAAATATATTGTTTTCCGGAAGGAAAATATAATTGTTTGTTTTGATAAATATAAAGAAGGTTATTATACTTCGTAAAGAAGAGCTCTTTTTCAAACTACTGAAATTTGCAATATGATATTTAAATTAATTACACTGGTTCTCTGTAACTTTGGTGAACTGGAATTACATGTTGTATGCAAAAATATAGTGTGTCATGGGGTCAGGCATTTTGACAATGACTACATGATTATGTTATATACATGTTGATAAATTCAAAGCTGATTATCTTTATTTATTTTTTATTAATTTTTAAATGCAAATTTTCCTTTGCGAATTTTTTCTTAAAATTTATATTTGACTCTGAAGTTCGATTGATTTGGTTATTGTTTTTAACGCCATTTTCAGCACCCTTAGCTACAAAATGTATATTGTGGCAGGCAGGTTTGGCGGAGGAATCCAGAGTACCCGGAAAAAAACTCCGACCTTCGATAGGAAACATAAACATTCGAAGGGAAAAGAAGATGTGCTACTGTAAATCGATTCTTTTGAATTGAAATTAATTTAAATCAAAAGCTAAATGTCGTTAAACGTCTTCAGTAACATATTTAATATTATGATATTTGAGGAGGTGGGACCTCTCTGGTATGAAAGTATACTCTAACTGGTAGAAATTGAATAAAAGACGTTATGTTCAAACTAGTAATGTTTGCTTATGTTGTGATCAAACCAGACAAGTTAAAGGGCGACCTTCAAATCTTTCTATTAATCTATATACACTAAAAGACACAAGTCTAAACTGTTACTGTTGGATTATGTTTTTGAAAATGAATTTTGATTTCCTACTTAGAACTTTAAAGAAATGAAATTGTTTTCTTTCTTTTTTATATTCCAATTTGTCTTTAGCCAAGTTATGATTTGGAGACTAGTTGGCTTTACAATCAAATAGTCGGATTTTTTAAATTGAAGTTTGCACGTACGTTCTTTTATAAAGCAATGCTGTTTTTGTTTAAAATATATCTTTATTGATACAGCCCTGTAATGACATTTAATTCGGTAAAATGGCACATTTATTCAAAATCTTGACTATTTGATTTGAATTTCTTTAACAATAGTATAGAGCACTATACCATATTGAAACAGTAAGTGTATTTTGCGTCAATGTATTCACTGTCAAAATATTTTAGGTGACGCTTGAAATCTGTTTATAAATATATAGACTTAAATATCCATAATAATTTTTTTTTATACATTTGATTTGTTTTATGAACTGTAATGATCATTTCTAGTAGCTCGTTATGACAACCGACAACGCGTATGCCGAGCAAAATTATAAGCCTGATAGTTTTTTTGTATAGTTATTTTACTTTTGATTGTGTTGTAGGTGAGTTTTAAACGGGAATTATAATGTTGACTGTTTGTTTTGTTTGGAATTCCATTGGTCGGGATTAAAAGGTATCAGAGGTAACTGCTAACATATTATACATAATAGTGCCAAACAGTTATGAACATTTACTTTGGTCCTACATTCCGTCGACACTTATATTTTGGCATTGCACACAATCATGTTGTCTTTGCCTGTTTATGGCGTCTTAACCCTAAATCCATTTAATTTGTGTACTGTTGGATGTTTCAGTCTTAGAAACATGATTTTTATTAGCTGTCTTTGGTGTTTGAATAAGCTTTCAGTAATTGCGATTACTCTCATATCGATATCGATACTTTGTGTCTTATATATTTTTGTTAGCTGGTGGTGTGTCAATCTAATGAATCAAGCCTTTTTCAACTTATTTTTAGTTTGTTCTTATTTTGCACTGTTACACCACTGTCACAGGCTGTGGAGGGTAGGTCACCCAAAAACATGTAACCCTATAACATTCTGTATGTGCCTGTCCCAAGTCAGGAGCCTGTTTTTCAATGGTTGTCGTGTGATCCTGTATATTATTTTTGCACATCGTTTATTATTATTTACAGAAATCAGGCCGTAAGGATGTTTTATACGTTACGTTCAAATGACAATTTTTTCAGGAGACAATCGACATTCGTATTGGAACAAACTGTGCTCCTTTTCTTGACCATTTGTTCCCGTATTGATGTAAGGCAAACTACACACAGGAGCTTTTCAATGGAGGTAACATTATCCGTTTATTAACATGCCGTTCCGCTATATAGGTGATGTCATCACTTAAAATAATTGCAAGTTTGTTAACTGTGTTGTACGTATGTATCTCATTAAACTTGTAAACAGGATTACCGTAGATATCGTTTAGTCTACTTCATATATAGACTCATACCTGAAAATTAACAAGAAGGTCGGTTAATAACTCTACTGTAAGAGAAAAGGGGGGATTTCAGCTTTTAAATTGGGAACTTTCCGTTTCTATGTAGCGACATTCCAACGCGCATGCATCATTGCATATGGAGAATATTTCCCCAGATTGAATACGCATTCCTGATCTTGCTTTTTCTTCCATGGTTTACTTGATAAAGAGTTACTGCTTACAATACAAGGAAACTATTGAACCAAGGGTTCTCAGAATAAAGCTGAGGATTCCCAACGAAATCTGACAGACTCTGGGAAGATTTTTGTGAAAAGTAAAATAACAAAATACCGAACTCATAACAAAAAAATATTCCTGACTTGATACAGGCATTTCCTTATGTTGATTTTATAGCTAGCTTAACCTCTCACTTGTATGACAGTTGCATAGAATTCTATTATATTGATTATATTGATAACAATGTGTGAGCAAAACAAACTGAAATAATAGGTAAAAATGTCAAAAATTGGGGTACAGCAGTCAACATTGTGTTATAATCTTAATCACTATAAAAACAAACAACTATGTCAACAAAGAAAAACAAAATGACATATAGACACTCAAATTTAGGACAGTTTGTATGGTAAAATTTTAATAAGACGCACACAAACTATTCTTGGTCCTCATTCCTGTCCACGTTAATTTTTTCACTTCAAAACATTTTATGGAAGCGGGATCAATATACCTGTATTTATACATCAGACCGTACTGCACTGGTTACCGGAATTTTGGATACACCAAACCAGGCACCTCATATCAGAGAAACGGGCTATATATGCCCTCATTTTTTTTGCTCCTTGTTAAAGGCCTCACTGTGACTTTGAGATGAAGAACAGCAATAAAAGCGCTGTTCCTTTGGTTTTTTTTTTATTATTTTTTTTTTGCTGTGCATGTACTGATTTTCTGTCATGGATGGATACCCCATATCCTTTGTTTTCTACTCTATAGGCAAAGCATATAAGCAAAAATGTGAGACAAGAATACAAAAAATGACCATAGCACAATAACACAATGGCGGGATGTATAAATACCGAACCACACCAAAAGGTCAAATAGCTCCTAATGTTTTACGTGTTTATACATTCCTTTTATATGCATATAGAATAGCATTCTACATACAGTGATAACGACTGCATAGTAGTAAACAAAAGTTAAAACTCTTTGAAAAAAGTTCACGGAGGACAGATTGTTGCCGGTCGACAAATGTCGGGCACCTGTTATGCTCAAATATAAAAATTAGAAGAAATGGTGTGATAGCCAATGAGACAACTCTCCACAAGAGACCAAATGATACAGATACAACTATAGGTCACCGTACAGCCTTCAACAATGATCAAAACCTATACTGCATAGTCAGCCATAAAAGGCCCCGAAATGACAAATGTAAAACTATTCAAACGAGAAAAAAAAAAACGGCCTAATGTATGTACAAAATAATGAACGAAAAACAAATATGATATACAGCAACAAACAACAACCAATGAATTACAGGCTCCCGACTTGGTACAGGCACATACAGAATATGGCGGGGTTAAATTAGTTTTAAGACCTAACCTGGGACAGTGGTGTAACAGAACAAAATAAGAACAAACTATAAAATCAGTTGAAAAGGGCTTAACTCATCAGATCGATACAAATTAGAAATACATCTAACAAAATCACAGACCGGACGTGGCAGGGTACTAATGCATCCCCACAACAAAAAAGACACAAAGTACAGATCTGAGAGTACTCGCAGTTACTGACAGGTAGTTCAAAAGCCAATAACAACTAATAAAAAAATCATGCATCTAAGACTAAAATATCAATCAGTACACATGCAACATCCAATAAATTAAGTGTAAAGACGTCATTTACAGTCAAAGAAAAACATGACCTTTTGCAATGCCAAGATACAGGTATCCACAGATTGTAGAGCCATGAATGTGTATATGTATATAAAAATAATACTTAGTTTGATTTTGATTTACTGATAACAAAATCAATATTAATACCAATAAAAACAATATTCAAAGATCTAATTACCGTGTTGAATTGGTAACCTTTTAAAAAAGTTTATTTAAAGGATCTACAAGTTTACCAGGATCGTATCTAAATTTCCGGGCACGGTAAACAACATCTCCGTAAAAATCAGGATTTGCAGTCTTTTGTTGAGTTTCACATCAATCTCAAGTTTTATTTGAGGTTTAAAATATTGTTGATTGTTTTTTTTTAAAAGGTTGTCCAAAAGTTACCGTTTACCCTGCACATCAATTTAATGAAATTCTTAATATCTTGGTTGACATGAGAAACATTAGTGCGCATGACATTTTGTTACATTTTGCTCTAATGTCTTTTGTGAGTGAATGGCCTCTAAATTCCCTGAAAACAACTTGCGCGTGCTCTCGTATTTAGATATCAATGGATGTATATTTTTATGATTAACATAGACATTCGACTCATCACGATTTCACCATTGTGATTGGCAAACAATAATTACCGGGTGTTATAAATTGATATTTTATTTCCTAATAAAACACAATATCCACATCTACACGTGCTTTCAATGAAATTCAACGAAAATGCATGGGAGTACAAAACAAAACCAAAAAAAAAACAACGAAAAGGTTGATTTAAAAGAGGGACAATCAAAAACTGTAAGTCGAAGAAAAAGAGATAATTTAATAGCATAAAGTTTTCAACGTGACATTTTGTTCTATCTGTTATTGTCTTTCGATAACAGTCTTTCTGAACTTTGTTTCACATTAAATTAGTTATTCTATTGGTCAGGTTTTAAGCTACAGTATTGACATTGACATGGTTTATGAATTCGGTTATGTACAATGTTTAAAAACAAGCGACATTGCACAGTCTATTTTAGCACCGAATATGACTCCTCAACATATTGTGACAACATTGTGACAAGACGGGAGTCCTAGATAAAATAAGAATCATAAGCTCCAAAAACGTGCTGCAAGATTAGTTTTATCTGTTTCTTTTGATTTTCTATCAACTTTAATGTTTAAAAAGCTTGAAAGGATGACTATATTTACGAGGATACAATATTTTCATGCTGTCTTAATGTTTAAATGTATGAATGGTCTAGCAACTGATTATCTATCTAATAAATTTACTGCTTGTACTGATCTTTATAACTATTCGCTCAGGTCTACAACATCAGGACTTCTTCATATACCAAAACCTAATTCTGATTTTTTTTAAAAGAACATTTAAATATTCTGGGTTATTACCTGGAAGAATTTGACAAATAATTTTAAAGAAATGAATAGTTTAGATACATTTAAAATTGAGAATGGAAATGGGGAATGTGTCAAAGAGACAACAACCCGACCAAAGAGTAGAAAACAGCCCAAGGCCACCAATGGGTCTTTATTTAACATGTTTAAGATCAAATGTTCAAACTAATTTTTAACTGTACAGAATGAAGAAGAAATCAATAGGGTAGGTCGAGTGACTGTAAACAACATACTTTTTATTTTGGCATTAAGGAATTTATTATACGGTCATAACGAATCTTAGTTTAACATAAGCAGCTCATACTCTCAGTGGCGAGAGCATACATACACAGTCAATAACCTATTTTGGAAAGGTTAACAATTAAACAGTCGGAACTTTGAATATTTTGTTTCCCGTAAATAACACTAATATTGACTTTATTTTTTATAAATTATAGCATAATAAAATATGTTTTGCTCTACAGTTCAACCCTAAATCTTATGGTCCTACATCCAGTCGATACTGTACTCTTTACTTATTTTTGAGTTTTCACAAGGTCATGCGTTTTCTCATACTGTTTTATGACGTCTTAAATCTAAATCCGTTGAATGTGTGTTATAACTTTAAGTCTGGGAGAACATGATTTACTCATTAATGTAATTTGCTTTGAGCTGGCTTTTAATGACTGAAAGTACTCTTAGATTGGTACTTTTTTTCGTTCGTGTCTTTTGTTTTCATATTAGGTGTTTTTGTGCTTCGTACCAACCTGTTGAGTTGAGCCATTTTAACTGATTATAAATTTGTTCTAATGTTGTGCTGTTATACCACTGTCACAGGTTGAGGATGGAGAGCTGGTTGCTCACAAACATGTTTTACCCCGCCTAATTTTCTGTGTGTGCCTGTCTCCAGTTAGTAGCCTGTAATTCAGTGGTTTTTGTTGGTAGATTTTTGTCATATTTGTTTTTTGTTTATTATTTTGTCATGTTGGTTTTTTCGTTTGAAATGTTTTACATGTTGTCATGTCGGGGTCTTTTATAGCTGACTATATGATATGGATTTTGCTATGATTGTTGAAGGGCGTATGGTGACCTATAGCTGCTTATATCCGCTTCAATTGGAACTCTGTTGGATAGTTGTCTCATTGGCAATCATACCACATCTCCTTATACTATAATGTGTTGATGCAGAAAGGAAGACACAATATGAAACCTTTGTATTTCTCTCGATTGATACTTTTCATACATTACTGATTTTGTTTTCAATTTACGTTTGCAGCGATTCCCTCATTATTATCTCAGCGTCGACTGATACAACAGGCAATACCAAAACTTATCGAAACTAGTCCGTGTGGACTACCTTTCTAACAGCCGTGATTTCAACCAGATTTTAGGAAGCCAAAATTAGAAACTCCTTTAAAATGTTTACTGAATACATCAAGTGCATAACAATTTTAAAGCATCAATGTACATTTATGTTTCTGCCTTTCCCAAGTGAACGATATTATAAAGCACAACATAAAATCTCGCACCAAGTCGTTATGGAGGTAAATAAAAGTAATTGTTCACCCGTTGATACATTTCTTTAAGAACGAAAGATATTATGTTTTTAATTGAAAAAACCCAAGGACTATGACAGATTTATTTAATTTGAGAACAGATATTGTCATGTTTGAATAGAAAGATTGCTTTGAATTGATATTCATTTACATTTTATACATACTGATACCATATATCAGTATTAGTAGCAATATACCAACTTCACCTGCATATGGGATATACATTTCCCAACTTATTCGGTATTCAAGAGCTTGCAGCTGCTACTCAGACTTTGTAAAACGTCACCAGTGTCTGAGCAGAAAGTTGATGAACCGGGGTATGTCAAAGAACGTCTCGTCCTTTTTCTAAAAAAAGTTCATCGGAAGGTACCAAGACATTGTTGATAAATATTCCGTATCAACTTCACAAATAATAAACGATGGTCTTGAAGTATAGATTCTGGGTACTGACGTTGTTTATCATCTTAATAACATGTTATAGTATTGTTTTATTTGTCTTTGTGAATATTACTTTTACTGTTTAGTCTATTTTTGGTGATATCAATGTGACGTGGCTCGGTACTTATACATCCCGTCATTGTGTTATTGTGCTATGGTAAATTTTTGTATTCTTGTCTTTTATTTTTGCTAATGTGCTTTGTCTATATGCCATTTTGTGTTTCTTTGCTGACATATTTGTTTGTTTTTATAGTGATTAAGATTATAACACAATGTTGACTGCAGTTTCCCTTTTTTTGACATTTTTACCTATTATGTCTGTTTGTTTTGTTCACACATCGTTGTCAATATAATGGAATTTTATACGACTGTCATACAAGTGAGAGGTTTAGCTAGCTATAAAACCAGGTTTAATCCAACATTTTCTACATAAGAAAATGCATGTACCAAGTCAGGAATATTACAGTTGTTATCCATTCGTTTGGTGTGTTTGAGCTTTTGATTTTGCCATTTGATTGGGGACTTTCCGTTTTGAATTTTCCTCGGAGTTCGGTATTTTTGTTATTTTACTTTTCACTGACATAATAGAGAAACAGTTTTTTTTTATTCAAATTGAAAAGAATTGTTGACTTCCGATATATTTCCTCAGTACAACTGATGAGAGTCAATCCTTATAATGTACAAACAGTTCATGGTTTAACGGAAATAAAAAAAAATCGATATATATATATATATATATATATATATATATATATGCGTTTTGTTAAAATATATTTTTTCACTTTTTTGGTCTTTTGGAAAATGTTGTTTGTACTGTATTTAGACCCTTCTACCAAGAAATTTGTTTTGCATGCACACGTGTAAAAATTGCGGTTTTTATCCAACGCAATTATAGATTTGAACGTTGTTTTCAATTTAGACTTATTATATATATACTAATAAGAATACTTCGTGTATTGTATCAGCGATCCTTATTTAATTCCTACAAGAAGGTAACACCTCCCGAAACGAAAGCTTATTTTTATAAGCTAGAGTTAGAGGAGGGGATAAGGTCTCTGCGCAATGCTAGGCGGTGTTGTCGTAGAAGTTAGAAATAAAAAGTACAGGTTCCAGCCCCGGCGCCGGGGAGGAAGTTACGAATCAAATCTACTCTTACATCGTTAGGTTGATTTTCTAGGCACTTTATATATATATATATATATATATATATATATATATATATTGATTTAAAACAAAACTTATATGTCTTCTTTTAGTTTAATATAAAACACAATTAGAAAAGGGGATTTAAATGACAACTATTTTTGCGCAGATTGAATTAAATTTTAAAGAAAAAAAAGCGTCTGATTTTAACGGCTCTGCACTTGTCATAATACATAATACGGAGACAAAGCACCACTTACAAGACTGAAACGTAGCCCCCCCCCACCCCCATAAAAACAAAACAAAAACAAAACCTAAGCGATATGCTGTATGTTAATGATATCGACAAGTTCCTAATCATAATGGGTTTCGGGACCATTTACAGCTTACTATGCGGTAAGGGTTTTGCTCATTGTTAAAGGCCGTATGGTGAACTATTTTAGTTATTAACTTCTACGCAATTTGGTCTCTGGTGGAGAGTTTTCTCATTCGAAATCATACCACATCTTCTTATTTTCATATTAATAAAAAAAAAAAAAAAAAAAAAACTGTACTTATAACCATCAAGTGTGTGGTAACTTTGTATGGATTATGCATTGATTGGTTCACACATTACCAAAAAATCGCTGCTTGATATTTTTACAGTATGCAAGCAGAGATTACTACATTATACTTTCAGACTATCTTATAGTTAAAGGCTTCGGGGCCCTAGTGGTAGAGTGCTAGCATTAAGTACGAAAGTCACAGGTTTAATCCCTATTCTGTTCAAACCAGACATTTAAATTGATATTTGCTGCCTCTCGGCTTAGTACGCTGCGTTTCAACGGCTCGGAGTCAGAACAATCTGTCCATGTAGGATGAAATGTGATTTTGCAGACAGTTACCTAGGAAACTGTCACGTTAAATAATCCGACTCAGCGCGTCAGTCAAGTACAAAGTAAGCTAAATGTTAAACAAAAACAAACAGCGAATGACACAATTTTCAATTATCAACCGATTATGTCGAAAAGGCAAGAAAGTATCCAAAAGATGGTACACCAGTAAAAGAAATACGAGACTATCGCAATGGGGAATATGAAACAAAAAAAGACATTGAGCATCGGAAACACGAAAATTATGCTGGAGCAAAACGTAAACCTGTAAAAACATGTATGATATCTAAAAATATGCTCGTTTTCAAAAGTAATGAAATGTCAAATTTAGTTAAAACACGTAATAATATTATATATTGTCTAAGATGTTCTCCTAGAAATTCCACGGTCTAGTTACACATCAACACTAACATAAAAAAAAACATATTTAAATAAATCATAAAAAAATGATACCACTGTAGATAGAATTCCTCCAAAAGCCTCCACATATCCTGTTAGTTTTTCCTTTACAAATGGCTCTGCATTGAGAGCCTGGAACTCTTGGGTAGTCTTTGTCATTCAGATCGTTTCCACAGAAGCATTGCCTGTATCTCTGTTGATATAGATATTAACGAATCACTTTAAATATTTATAACATGCTTTGCAAATAGTTCATCTTTCATCTATTAATCTACAATTGAAGAAAAACTTTCAAGGTCTCGACAAGCAAAATGTTACAGACAATACCATAGTAACATCATTGAATAAAAAGCAAGTTTTTAAACACGAATTGATGTAGTTTCTGATATAAGTAAAAACGACAACAGCCAACGACAAAAACTTTTCAAAATACATCTGGAGAGCAACATACAGTTGTCAGGCTTCAATGTCCAGCTCTAAATCGTCCCAAATCAAAAATTAAAAAGAAACAACCAATGATCTGACATCAACACTCAATCGAAATAGTTATGTTATGACATATGAGATCTACTGACGAGATTACTGATTTAGAACAGGCACATGAATATGAGTAGGAGTTGAAGTAGATGGATAAGTGAACCCTCGCCTCCCTGGTCTCGATCAGTTTATAAGCAAAACATACACAAAAGAACACACAAATACAAATCTAGCATAGGACAGCACTTGTCTCAACAATAACTGTTTAATGGTTAACTTAACGTGAGGCCACTTAATAAAGTTCATTTAAATAAGATATGAATAAATACTTTATCAGAGAGGTTAAAAAAATTTTAGTTAAAAAAGACTTAATATCGGTCTAATTAAAGCAATAACATTAAGCGAATTCCAAATATAACAGGTTCCGCTCCGTTCCGAGTTCATGTATATTTGAGTTTTGAACATTGGAATAATACTGTTTCCTCTCATTATTTATACAGCAACAACAGGGCTAGAAGTAGTGTAATGGTGAGATATCAAATTAAAACATCAAAATCTTATAGAATAACAGTAGTATCGACGAAAATGCAGTGCAAATGAATGGATACTCTTGTGTATGTTACTTTTAGGTATCGGTGAAAATGAAATACCGTAAATGTAGGAAAAATAGTGAAGCATAATTTAGTATCTAAATATTGATAGTGAAATACATTTTATACAGTAAAAGGATGATATCAAAAGCTTTTACAAAATAGGTATACAAATAATCTTTACGAACAAACTAAAAGAACAAAATCTTTAAAACAATGAGTCGAATCAAGTGTATTATTAAAATAAAAAAAAAAATGTTTTGATAAGGTATTCACTGGTACAGATAAACTACAAACTAAAATCAAATTTAAATAGCTTTTAAGTAATTTGTAATGATAAACTAAGTAAACATTTATTCGTTTAACTTGTATTAAAGACAAAAAAAAAAAAAAAAAAAAAATCCCATCAAAGCAAGATGTAAAAACACTAAAAAATAAAAAGTAGAAAAGTATAACCGTTTAAACAAACCATATAGAAAACAATTACTTACTTGTAAGCCCAAATATTCGTAGTCTTTACACAGACTACGACATTTTTCCAGACTTATGTCATTGAAGTTACCTTTATGATGCTTCAAGTGTCTATTGCCCTTATCAATAAAACAACTAATATAACCTGCAATAAAACATAATTATTGGCTACGTCAGTAATTAAACGAAGTATACTATATGATTTTATTTCGATTATAAATTTACGCATAATAACGACTTAATCGTTCCCCTAAGTCATTCTTACAGTGGGTTCATTTATTCTCGTGATATCAAAGGAAAAAATGTATTTTCTTGGGTATTTGATTTTGTGTTTTTTTTTAACCAAAGTCTGCATACACACATAAAGTAAATATGTAATTCGTTGAACATTCAAATTCATGGTGTACCTATACCCACGAAATCCACGCAAATTATCCCACGAATAATGATAAATCTACAGTATATGTAAACTTGATTTATATATTATGCGTCATAAACTGAATGACTTAAAGAGTTATTGTTTTAAAGTGTTTGTTTAGCAACATAATATGACATTTGACCCGGTCTCGCTCCTTTTTGGAAATCATGCGATTCCCTCAGTTTGTGTTTTATACCTTGATTCTGTTTCTTTTAAATGGATTTATGGGCTTTGGGTGCTGGATTTTCTCGCTGTGGTGAAGACCCTTTTTGGCCTTGGTCTGTTGTTTGCTCTGTGGTCGGGTTGTTGTCTCTTTGACACATTCCCCGTTTCCATTCTCAATTTTATTTGAACATCAGTTAACTTCTGTTGCTTCTAATTATGGCAAAAACAAAGACACGTTTTCTCTTCATTTTTTTATTCTACTATAAGGTGGCTACAACTCTTACCTTCATATCTGATGTCTTTTAAATGTTCTATTTCTTGGTCAATATATTCGTGCACATCAACGTTAACAACAGCGAATACTTGGTAGTATGATACCATAACAACAATACAAACTTGAAAGAGTGCAAGCATCTTCATCCAATTCCTAGTTGGGGAACGAAAATGTTTCTTTTTTGCAAGGCACTTGTAAATTGTCATCTATCGAACGAATTACTTTATATCTATGCAATGGTATCTACTGATATATTTGTTTTTACTAAGCAATTGACGATAGACGGATTATTTCTATATTACCTTACCTCGCTTTTCTTTATAATATGACAATTGACATTGTTTAAACATGGATCATAATGAGGATACATAAATATCACGTAAAAGGAATTTGATAACTAACCGTTCACTCATAATGAAAAACAGTACCGTAGAATAGAATATTAAATAATAAAAAAAAAGCAAGTATCACTTCATTTCATTGTGAAAGAAAATTTGCCTATTTCAGGAAAAATATATATATGTTATAAATTACTTACACAAATAACGTAGTATATAAAAGGAATAAAATATTTAATTACAATAATAACTCACCAAGTTAAAAGATCCTATGTGCTTTCAAAATGTAAGGTGTCGAAAATCAAATTGAACAATTATTTATACATAAGATGAGTACCTCTATTTAAAATCGTTTTCTTCTTGGTCAGTTTGTTTTGTTTCCCGAATAAAATCCACTAGTAAACATAATTTAGATTGATCGGCCTTATAAGTATTAAACCTATTTAAAAAAGATAAGTGAATATTTAAATAAGATTGACAAATATTAAAACCGTCTTTCAATTTAATACAACCTTATTTAAATATCCAATAATCCATCGCCACACTTTTTGGCAATTTTTGTATTATTAAAAACAAGAAATAGTTATGAAAGAAATAGGGCATTAACTAACTTCTAGACTATTAAACTATAGTAAGATAGGAAAGGTTTTGTTATTGCTTATCACTTTAAGAAGTTTTTCCCCCTTTTGAGTCTACTCCTACGTCACTGATATGTAACAAAGCAATTTGCAATTATAGCTTAAAGGATTGAAAAGTGCTAGTGTTCACGCAAAATACCTAATTTAAGAAAAACAAAAAATCTCCAAATATCGTAGTACATTCACCGGTATAGACATTTTTAAATTTTAATCCTTTTAATTGTGAAATCGTCTTTAAAATTCAAAATGAATTACTTTCTAATTAAAAACGTGGTACAAGTCAGATACAAAACAAAAGTTTGTCTGCATTTGTAGTCAGGTCAAAGTCTTCGGCTTTCGCCTGGGACTTGACCTGAGTACGCGTGGGAAATATGAATATGTTTTTGTAATATCTTTTGGATCAGAGCATGAACACATAAAATAAGTGAAAATAGGTTAAAATATTAAAGAATATTTACTTAGTAAAAATTGAAATACACACAAAAATGTTAAAAGGGATACCCTATTCACTAAGCGCTTGTGTTACGGACGTGGTAATCTATACTTGCGAATACTAGCAATGTCACCCAAAAAGTTCAGCGGATTATCATAGTCCCTAAATGCTCCCTAAATAAACATATATAGGTGGCGGTCGTATTTGGTTACAAATTAACCATCATAAAATAGCTGTCCTATAATTAGGACGATTTCTATGACATTTCCTAAGTTACGACATGTTTGATAAACCCACTCAAGACAAAGATACGTTCTAAGATGATTTTAAGACATGTCCTAGTTCTAAGAGCGCTTCGATAAACAGGCCCAAGGTCAAATGTCATATTATGTTGCTCTTTAAGTCATTCAGTTTATGACGCATAATATATAAATCAAGTGTACATATACTGTAGATTTATCATTATTCGTGGGATAATTCGCGTGGATTTCATGAGTATAGGCACACCACGAATTTGAATGTTCAACGAATTACATATTTATTTTATGTGTGTATGCAGACTTTGGTTAAAAAAAAACACGATATCAAATACCCAAGAAAATACATTTTTCCTTTGATATTCACGAGAATAAATGAAGACACTGTAAGAATGACTTAGGGGAACGATTAAGTCGTAATTATGTGTAAATTTATAATCGAAATAAAATCATATAGTAGATTTCGCTTAATTACTGACATATCCAATAATTATGCTTTATTGTAGGTTATATTGGTTGATTTATTGATAAGTGCAATAGACACTTGAAGCATCATAAAGTTTTTTTCATAACATAAGTCTGGAGAAATGTCATAGACTGTGTAAAGACTACGAATATTTGGGCTTACAAGTTAGTAAATGTTTTCTATATGGTTTGTTTAAACGGTTATACTTTTCTCCGTTTTTTATTTTTTTTTTTTTTTTTTAATATCTTACTTTGATGGCATTTCTTTTGTCTTTAATAAGACGTAAACGAATAAAACTTTACGTCTTATTAAAGACAAAAGAAATACCATCAAAGTAAGATATTAAAAAAATAAATAAAAATAAAAATTGAGAAAGGTATAACCGTTTAAACAAACCATATAGACATAAACGAATAAAACTTTACTTAGTTAATCATAACAAATTACTTAAACAGTAATTTAAATTTGATTTTAGTTTGTAGTTTATCTGTTCCAGTGAAAACCTTATCAAAACAATTGGTTTATTTTTAAATTTTGATAAAACACTTGATTCGACTGACCGTTTAAAAGATTTTGTTCTATCAGTTTTTTTCGTAAAGATTATTCTTATACCTATTTTGTAAAAGCTTTTGATATAATTCTTTTACTGTATAAAATCAATGTACAGAAGCTATTAAATATTTTTAAATTGAATAAATCACCAGCTATTGACGGCCTCAGTGTAAAATTTTATCGAACTTTCTGGACAAATTTCAAAAAAATTGTTGTAAACGTATTTAACGTATGCTATCAAAAAGAAGAAATGAGCACACTGCAAAAAATAGGGGTTGTTTCTTTATTATATATATAAAAAAATCCCTTTTCTTTTGGACAACTATAAACCAATTACTTTACTTAATGTTGACACAAAACCTATGGCATATTCCTTAGCATTACGTCATAAACCAATAATAACTAAAATCATCCACAGTGACCAAAACGGTAACATCAAAAACAGGTATATAGGTTTCAACATTCGTCAGATTCAAGACATAATAGACCATGCAGAAAATTTTAATTTTGAAGGAGCATTGCTCTTCATAGATTTTTCCAAAGCCTTTGACTCATTGGATTGGCCATTTATGTATGAAGCACTGACGAAATTTGGACTTCCAAATCCTTTTATAAAATGGGTTAAAACTCTGTATAAAGATATAAAAGGTTGTATGTTGAACAATGGGTGGGTCTCATCATCCTACCACATTAAGCGCGGTATTAGGCAAGGCTGCACGTTAAGTTCCCTGATTTTTGTTATTGCTGTAGAAATTTTGTCCTGCAGAATAAGACAAGGTTTCAATATGAAAGATTTTGAAATTAAGCTTGATACTAAAACACATAGTTTAAAAATCTCACAATTAGCCGACGACACAACACTTTTTCTAAAATCGAAAAATGAAGTACGTCACACTCTTAATATCATTGAAATCTTTGGAAGACTATCAGGTTTAAAACTAAACAGATCAAAAACAGAGGGCATTTGGTTAGGAAAATTAAAACATTGTAACGATAAGTTTGAAAATATTAAATGGAATAAAGGACCAATTAAAAGTCTAGGAGTTTATTTTGGAACAAATCGAGCTGAA